>JAEQBH010004208.1:0-211664 GCA_016808115.1 Tetrastigma voinierianum | reverse complement strand
GGTAAATGGTCATTTCCTGTAAAAACTGAAATTTTCTAGATCTCGATGACAAAACGATTTCACTGCTGGAATCGTCTTCACCAAATATAGCTACTACGACGACCTTGCTCTAATTCCGAGACGGAATTTCACGCTTTTTCGAGGCGCACCGAGTGTCGTGTCAGAAAAACAGGTTCAGAGACATGTAATATGACAAAAGTCACTACTACATAATCTAGATACACAAGCTGCAAGATTAGAGATGATGGATATGGATGGCCTAGATAGTGCTAAGTGTTAAAAATCTAAGAAGCGATACGATGCAGAGAATTAAATAAATTGTTAAACGATACTCCATAAAAGAGTCAAATAAATGTCTTCTTCTTCAAAAGAGACCAAAACGTGCAGGGGAAGAACAAGAGCATTTTTGTGCTGAGGCTACAGATTAGGCGTTTTAGAGAGAAGGCACCTCTCTAGATTTGTCGATCGATCGCCGTCTCGACTGCAAAGCAGTTACTCCCACGTGGTGAGGGCTACACGTGGCACCATTTCCTGGTGGAGTTCCGACAACCTACGAGGTGTGGATCTTTCCTACTTGTGTTAATCTTTGGCTAAGAGCCATGTAAATGGTTAGGAATGTTCTGAAGCTTTTTTTAGTCGTAAACTCAATCTCAAAAGCTTTGAATCGGGTGGAGAAAATTCCTATTTGTGTGGTCGTGAACCCAGAATCCGAGGGTTCACTGCTCATTATGAATAGTGACATGAAATTTTGGGTGTGAAAATGTGTCATTGAAAGGATTCAAAATGAATTGCTTCTGCTTGTTAATTGTACTCTATGCAGCTAATTTCAAGTGTAATTTGATCAGAATTTGCATAACATGTTTTATGTGATTTAATTATGTTAATATATATGCATGAATATATTAGCATGAATGTATTGGACTGGCATCATGCATTCCATATGCACTGGGCACCCTACAATATTAGATGAGTGCATGACATGAAATGAAACAAAATGAAAAATGTTCAGGAAAGGAATTCGACGGAAGATTTTCTGAAGAATTGCCTTGGAGGGTTGTCCAATAGGACCATAACCTGCTTTATTACCCAGCACCCGCCCTGAGGGTAGTCCAACATTTCTCTTAATGAAATTCGCAGTGTGAGTTTTCGAGAACAAAAACTTTTGTTTTGAAAACTGGATATTTTTACTCACATTCGGCTTAAGCATTTGCGAGGGAGCTTTATGACTCGATATGATTGGGGTCATGTAGACATTCTATAGGTTCATGAAATTGCTTGAATGTGATTGTTTGCCATGCATGCACTTAGTGGGGAGTAACCTATGTAGGGAAATTATCTCTACTGCGCTCGCTTTCACCCCGTCGAGGACTTCATTTCAGTACAGGAGCGATCGGGAAGGCGACACTCATTAGAGGCCGTTTGAGAAGAAATCCGACTTGTGGCTTTGGTGTTGTTGTATAACATGTATTAGAATGCTGTAATTTTAATATATGTTAAATTAAGAGTAATTTATTAACTCTCGAACTATCAGATATAGTTGATGTTTATTGTGAGTATACGCAGGCCCAAGTGGCTATTTTTAATTATTTTAATTGTATATGAACCCGATGTGGTCATAAAGTTGATTGTTGGGACAGTTTGTATTTCAGAGCTCCCGCATAAAGGAGATCGCCGATTTTCATGAGTAGGCCGGGTTACCTAACATCCACGATTATTCCAAGAAAGTTAATGGTTGTCAACCCAGACACCCTGCCAAGGCTACATGCCTAAGCCAATACAAGGGACAGGTAAATACGCTTTTCAACAAACTTTTGTTCTTGAAAACTACTAATGAAGCCAGAAATTATTGACTAATTCCCTCCGAGGCGAATTGCTGGATAACTCTCCGAAATAGTCATGGTCCTCATCCGAAGTGATCTGTTGGACGTCCCTCCAAGGCAATTCTTCGAAAATCTTCCTTGAAATTCCTTTTCACAAAAACATTTTGCTTTGTTTCATTTCATGTCATGCACCTACTCCTAATATTCTAGTATGTTCCAATGCATACGGAATGCATTGCGCCAATTCCAACACATCTATGTTAATATATTCACAAGCATATATATTAACATAATTAAATCACATAAAACATGTTATGCAAATTCATAATCAATTACACCAAAATTAGCTCACATGAGCTAATTAACAAACACAATCAATTCATTTTGAATCACTCAACCAAACACATTTTCACACCAAAAATTTTGTGTCACTATTCACGTGAAATGCTGAAACTTTCGCCATCGTTTCACGGCCACAAATAGAATTTTCTCCACTCTGCCTAAAGATTTTGAGACCGAATTTACTTCGCTAAAACAAGCCTCTTAACATTCCTAACCATTTATGGCTCTTAGCCAAAGATTAACTAGCAGGAAAATATCCCTACCTCTCATGGAGTTGCTGTAACTCCACCAATCGGTGTCCATGAGCCCTTCCGCGTGATAGCAACTTTACTTTGCTCGCCGAAACCGGATGCGGGTCCGATCGATCAAAATCTAGGAGAGAAGGTGCACCTTATTCTAAACACAAAATCGCACCTCACTGCATCTCTGCTTCCCGCACGTTGTCTTCTTGTGCTAAGAAGACCACTATTTGACTCTTTTGTCTCATTATCATTAACAAATTATTTAATTCCCATCATGTCCCTTCTTCTAGATTTTTGACACTTGGCACTATCTAGGCCATCCATTTCCATCATTTCTCTAATCTTGCAACATGTGTTACAAGAAAGATACGTAGCAGGCGATTGTCACATCATACGCCTCTCAACCCGTTTTACTGGGCACTCGACATCCGATACTAAAAACGCTAAATTCGACCGCCTCGAAATTAATCGAAATTTGACGTGGTAGCTAGATTTCACGAGACGATTCCAACGGTGAAGTCCGTTTCGTCATCCGAGATCTATAAAAATTTCGAGTTTTTACCGAAATTAAGATTTTGCCATTTTTCATAAAATTGGAATTTTCGGTCTTATATCTTCCCTTCCTTAAAAGGAATTCTGTCCCGAAATTCGACAATCACAACAACTCATGCATATGCAACATGCACTGTGACCATGCATGCGAATCCAGTCATTTAAATATTAAACGACTAAACCACGACCTTCATCCCAACAAAGGGTGGCCCGCATCGTGTCCTGCGCTCCCATCGACTTCTCCACTCCACGCTGTCGCCATAGTACCCTCATTAGCCTCACGGTCTTACGACGAAAGTCGATCCCGTGCCATCCATAATGCACACCGGTTCCTCCGGTCCATCAAGATCAACTCCTATCTCTCCCCAATCCACTACAATGATTTGATCCGAATGTACCTCCGAGCATGGAGATTTGAAATACTTTGTGGACACTGACATGCTAGGCTAGAAAATCAACCGGTGACGCTTACAAGGCTCCACCTCTCGAGTATCTCGAAGGGCCCAATGAACCCTACATAGCTTCCTCGCTCGCCTCGAACCCGACTCACTCCTCTCAGGGCATCACCTTCAAGAAAACGCGGACTTCCAACCTCAAACTCAAGATCACCTTCTGGAGGTGTCTCTAATCGATCGTGGATAAGTGATGCGAGCTCTCTCCCACCTCGTCCAACATATCTGATCTCGCATGGCCTCCCCATACAATGCCCTCATATGATACCACATCCGTATACTCATCCGATAACTGTCACAGGGCTACCACTAAGTGGCAAGTGCTCTTCCCAACTACTCCTTATGATTCAGACGATGTCACAAAGATGTCCTCTAACGCCTGTATATAATCCACACAACATGTAACCCTACATAACCCCTGCTTGGTGTGAAAACGCTGACCTTCCCAAGGTCACAATCACTGACAACCCAATGGACCGTCAACCTAGTCCATGTCATGAATGACATCCATATACCGAGCCCCGCTCTCTGGCCACCAACAGCCCAATGCACCTAAAGGGGTGATCCAAATCTCGAAATACCTCGACTCCTATCACTCAACTCTAAGTCTACGTGATAACATGACCGTGTGTTTTCTCTCTTGGGCAACATAAATTTTCAGCCTACACTGCGAGCCTCTTACATCCACACAAAAATTTCGGATATCTTCACGAGTCTCTTACACCAACACAGAAATTTCGGATATCTCCATGGGTCTCTAACACCCACATAGAAATTTCGGATATCTCCACGGGTCTCTTACACCCACACAGAAATTTCGGATAACTCCACGGGTTTCTTACACCCACACAAAAATTTAGGATTTCTCCACGGTCTCATAATTCAACAGCCGTAATTCTGATACCGTGCCCTTACACCCACACATAAATTTCGGATTTCTCCATGGGTCTCTTACACCCACACAAAAATTTAGAATTTCTCCACGGGTCTCTTACACCCACACAGAAATTCGGGATAGCTCCCCAAGTCTCTTACACCCACACATAATTGATTTCACGTCTCTTACACCTATTACGTAGCCTTTATCTTCACCACTCCACAAATACAATTTTGATAACTCCACGGTCTCTTACACTCACACGGAAATTTTTGATAACTCCACGTGTCTCTTACACTCCACACAAAATTTAAGATAGCTCCTCCGGTCCTTACACCCACACGGACCTTTCAGTCACCGGTCTCCTCACCCTAACTCAGCTTCTCACCTTAGGGGATTAATTCTTCTGCTTTTGCCTAACACACATAAATTCACTTCATTTCCGATTCGAACTATGAGCCTCATTGGACGAGTCCCAAAGACAACCCAACCCACACTCACTAAGAGTGGTGAATGACCAGTGCCATGCACCCAATAATCTTAATTTTAACGCAATGTTACCGAAAGCACATTTAACTAATGACGCCATACCGTGATAGCCCCAATCCCGGCCACCATGAGCAGAATCTCGTAGATCCCTAACTCATAATCCCGACCTATCAAAGTCAACTTCACCCCACATCCTAGGAAGAAGACTACATCCTTGCTTCTCTAAAGGCCTCAACCCTAAGCCTGTAAACCTATCAAGCACAAGATGCATTAATGAACATGATGATTAGAGCCAAACGGTGTATAAAACGTGACTCGTATGTCCAACCAAATGATCCGCATGCTCAAATTTCCAGATCATGAGACTCCGCCTCCTAGACAATCCGCTCATATGCCCAGTCGGGCGGCAATGTTAACACGTCATCCTGCCGAACCCGACCGAACTCTCACCCGCAACCGGCGCCCGACCTCGACCTACACTCCGACCCTCGCCTATGTGACCCATCCGCTGGCACGGGCGCCGGTGGCACTCCTCGGGAACTCGACACGGTTCCTGACCACACTAGGGGGCAGGAGGTCAAACGTTGTCCTCTCCATCCTACCGCCGACCGAGACTGCGCTGTCCCCAAACCTCAGGATCCTTGCCTCCGGGCGATCCTTCTCATATAACCGGGCCACGCAATGGTAGCATACCATCGGCCCAACCCGACCGACAACTCGATCTGTCCCCGCCCGACACGGCCGCGGGCCCCTAACTCCTCGTGGAACTAGAATCCCTCTGCTTCTTTCCCGAACTAGAAGAAGACTGACTCTCCTTCCTCTTCCTACTAACACCCGCATCCCGAGTGCTCCGAGCATCCTTGATCTCTCTCTTTATGGTCAGGGCTGTCTAAACCATGGAGTCCATGTCCTATAGGCGAAGTCCTACAATCCTTCCCCGAATGGACAACTTCAGCCCATTCTCGAATCTCCTGACTTTGGCCATGACCGTGGCCACGTAATCATCAACAAAACGGGCTAGCTCCGTGAATCTAGCCAGGCACTTCCACTCACAGCCATCGCTCCCTCGCTTCAGCTCTACAGAACTCCTGCTTCCTCGCATGTCTCGCGAAGATTCGGAAAATACTTACCCATGAACAGCCCCTCGAACTCGCCCATGTCATTGCCTCTCTAGGTCTCTAGAGGTCTTGCCCACCCCACCATATTTCGGGGCTCACTCCTCTAGCCGGAACACTATTCTATCCCACACGGCCGAGCACCTCCATAGCCTCTAACACCTTTAACCCGCATGAACTAATGGTCTCGCCACCACTTGATCTCCTCCCGTGAATGCCTGGGAGGATGATGTGCCTTGAACCCCAGGTTACTCAGACTCCCCGACTACTCCTCCGCTACACCAGCCCCGCGGCACAAGAAACCGCACACTCCACAACCCCGACAAAAGCCTACCGGTCAAATACTAGGTGGTGCCCCACCTGGCACTCGTGGACACCCTCTACTTATCGCCACTAGCCATCTGGCACATGTCAAAATGACAAGTTAAATCTAATGCAAAGATCTCTAAGGCATAAACACAACTCAGACACTATTCATGTATTAAAAATATTTCATATAATATCCTTGCATTCATATAGAAATGCCATAGCACCAATATGTAAAATCATATTTAACAACAAAAATTTTTATTTTAGGAAATTTCATTTTTAAAAGATTTGATTTGATTTGATTTTATTTTATTTTTATTTTTTATTTGTGAACAAGATCCAAACAAGTAATCTTAAACAATCGAGTCCAAATCGGTCATACTGCGCACACTTCGCCACTCGCGCGCACACTACGCCGTGTCGTAGGCCTAGGCGGCAAAGATCGCCACAGGCCGCACGCCCTCGCAGACAAAGATCGCAAATACGTTCGGGCCGTGTCGACCAGACAAGGACATAACTAGTGGCCAAGCCTCTGCCCCCCTGTCACGATACAATCAATTGTATCGTGACATGTCCTTAGCTGCATCGCTTCGCTTGTCACGACATACAAAAGACTGGGACGTGACACAACCCCGGGGCCGACCAGCCTCGTCCTCGTCACGATACAAAGACTTGTATCGTGGGACAATCCACCTGTACCATTCAACCACTCGCTCGTCACGATACAATCGCTCCCTCACCCAACCGGCATGCTATGATCATATGTCACTTATTACAATTCCATTGTATCGTGACCTAGCTGGCAAAGAGCCATCCAGCTTCGCTCTCGAGTATTTTTTTTTTTTTTTCATTTATTCTCATTCCAAATATCGAAAACCAATTCCAAAAAATATATACATTTTTCCAAAGATAACAAAATAAATTAAAATTTTTTTTCCGCTTTACACAAGCAGTAAACTAGGGAAAATTTCTTCACATCATATTTTTTTTCCTATGTGTTAATCACTAAGCACACAATCACACAACATTCATAACAATCAACATGTTATACACCCAATCACACATAAAACACAGTATATGTAGTGTTCTAATCCTGTCCCGTGATTTCCTAGGTAATCACATACCTAAACCCTAACATCGAGCTATAGCAAGCTGTGATGTTCTTATACCTCAATGACCATGGTCTAAGCCCAAGTCCATCAAGCCCTAGGTATTCGTATACCTAAGCTCTTATACCAAGCTGTGAAGCTGGTATCAGGACTAAACTTATGGATACCCAAACCCGAGCTCCCTAGGTAATCGTTTACCTAAGCTCGATACCGTCGCGAAGCCGGTACCAGAACCATATTTATAAACACACCCAACGAGCTCCCAAGGTAATCGTTTACCTTAGCTCTGATACCAAGTTATGACGCCCCAAAACCCAGGGGTCCATTCACAACCCGTCAACTCGCGAATACCGTGGAATGCTCAACCAGACACCACTACAAAATCAAGCAGTCTCCTTGTACGGAACTCTACCCAAGGTACAAACCTTTCCCAATAATCAACAATGACCACACAAGGTCCATACGAGTAAAATAATAGCCAATTGGGCCCCTGCATCAATACTCACAAAATATATCCCAAATACATCAACTATCTACAATAGTTCAAGAGTTAATAAATTACTCTTTATACAACATATATTAAAATTACAACATTCTAATACATGTTATACAACAACATCAGTAGCCACAAGCTCCAGCTTTCTTCTGAACACGCGACTCCCAGTGAGTGCCGCCTTCCGATCGATCCATGTACTTGAAATATGTCCCTCACGTAGTAGCCTGCAGAGATACTCTCATGCTGGGAAGACTCATTTAGTGCACATGTATGACAACAATCACATTCGCTACTCATTTAATCTCCAGCCGGTCAGTTTCATGCCTGTACCTCCCACTGAATTCACCGAATTCTTTCACACATGCCTAAGCCAATATTCGAGTAAAAATACGTATTTCACAACAAAATTTTCGTTTCGAAAAACTTACTATACGAGTTTCTCGCAAATATCAGACTGCTTCTGGTATGCACGCCGATAACTCGGCCAGCACCATCCGGCGACCGTCGATGCTCTTCCGCGCAAATTCTTTCGGTACTTCCGCCGAAGCCCTTTCTTTCACAGTCATTCGCTTGTCTTCATTTCATGTCATACTCACTCCTGGCCACTTGCAGTGCCCCAGCGCATATGGATGATGATGCTTGGTCTCCAACAACACATTCATGTGCTAATATATGCTCACATGTATATATATAGTTAATATAATTAGTCATAAAAACATGTTATGCAGTTCACAATCAATTACACAAAATTAAGCCACATGGGCTGGCTCAACACAGCAACTATTTTGAATTACTGCTCAAACATGCCACACCAAAATTTCTTAAGAAAACACTAGTTCCTACAGTGAATGCTGAGTCCTCTGCGTTACCGTTACGCCACATAGTCAGGGAATTTTTCCGTCACTAAAGTGGAGATCGACTTACAGCCACAACAAGCTGTAACATTTCCTACCATGCCATATCAAGTTTGGCCAAAGATATCTGTGCAGGTCTTGGCCTCTTGAGTTGCCGAACTCCACCAAATCGTTCCACGCTGCAGCCCCTCGCCGCGCATACCAACTTTACTCGCCCGTCGAGAACCGACTAGCCCACCAACCGGAAAATCTGCAGGCAGGCGACCTCTCTCTAAAACACAAAATCTGCACCTCATTGCATCTCTTGTTCTTCCTTCTACATAAGCTTTTGGTCTCTTTTGAAAGGCTAAGCACCACTATTTGACTCTCTTTGCCTCACATCATTAACAATTTATTTAATTCATAACGTCCTTCTTCTAGATTTTGACACTCGCACTATCTGCGCCCAGCCCATTTTCATCATCTTTCTAATCTTGCAACATGTGTCACAACAGTACATGTAGTAGGTGACTTTTGTCATATCACATGTCTCTCAAACCCATTTTACGGCACCCGACATCCGGTGCCTTGAAAAACGTGAAATTCCGACTGTCTCGGAATTCGACGAAATTCGACGTGGTAGCTAGATTTCGCGAGACAATTCCAATGGTGAAGTCCGTTTCGTTATTCAAGATCTAGAAAAATTTCGGATTTTTACCGAAATTACTATTTTGCCATTTTTCATAAAATTTGAATTTTCTCGGGTCTTACACCACCATTGGGTCATAGGTAATTAAAGCAACTTGTTAAACTATAAATTCGATATTGACTCGTTTATGTTCATTAAAGCACGAACTATTCCTATAAGTTGTTTAATCGATCTTGGTCTCCTTAATATTTTTTTTTAATATTTATAAAATTTATATAATACAATTAATTTCAAATATAAAATGAATTTTTTCTAAATAGATATCCGCATAAATCAATACAAATTGGTCACAAAATAAATGTATCGAATAAAAATCATTACAAATTTGTGATTTAAATATCATTCCGTCACAAAATAGTGACAGAGACACAATTCCATCATAATTTTGTTTCCGATTTGTGACGGATATCTAATTGAAAAAATTTATTTTTATATATTTTAATTTTTATTAGACACTATTTAAAAATATTCTAATATTTGAAAATATTATAAACTATTTGGAATTTTATTATTAATATACGTTGTGCTATATTGTGCAATTTTTTCTTTAATTTTTAAAATTTGTGATATTTCAATATTTTAAATTGTATATATAATTTTGCATCATACATATTCATAAAAAATAATAAATATCAAAATAAATAAATATATCATGCTACGATGTTACAAAATTTGAAATTATAAGAATTTGTGATATTTGAAAATAAATTTTTATGGGAAGCCACCATTGGGGCAGGTAATTGGAAGGCTACAACTTGTTAAACTATAAATCTGATATTGACTGGAGCCATGTTCATTAAAGCACCGAACTATTCCTATAAGTTGTTGAACTGATCTTTGTAAGACTCAAAAATTCCAATTTTCTAAAATGGCAAACGGTAATTTGGGTCAAATCATAAATTTTTCTATATCCTGATGATGAAACAGACATCGTTAGAATCGTCTTCAACAATCTAGCTAACACGTCACTCTCGCCAAATTCCGGTGAGACGTCACTTCATCGCTTCGAGGCAACTTGCTCCGTGTCAGAAATGGGTTTGAGAAACATGTGATGAGAAAAAAAGTCACCTATTACATGTACTCTTGTGACACATGTTGTATGAGTAGAGAGATGATGGAAATGGACGGCCTAGATAGTGCCAAGTGTCAAAAATCTAGAAAAAGGGACATAATGGGAATTAAATAAATTGTTAATGAGAATAAGGACAAAAGCCAATAGTGTCATCTTCTCCAAAAGACCAAAACGTGAAGGGATTGGCAGTAGGTTGCTAGATTTGGAATCTAGAGAGAGAGTGTGTGACTTCTCTCTAGATTTTCGACGGAGCAAGAAGTAAAGCTGTTCTACGCGGTGAGGGCTACGCATGGACACCGATTTGGTGGAGTTCCGACCACTCCAAGATGAGGATCTTTCCTACTACACCCGCTAAGAGCCATGTAAATTTACAGAATGTTCCGATACTTGTTTTAGCTTTCATAAATCTCTGGCCTCAAAAGCTTTGAACCGAGAGGAGAAAATTCATATTTGTGGTCGTGAACAAGAACCCGAGGGTTTCACTGCTCATGGAGTAGACACGTAAATTTTTTGTGTGAAAATGTGTTCGCCGAAAGTGATTCAAAATGAATTGCTCGTGGCTCGTTAATTAGCCCACGTGGAACTAATTTTGCATAATTGATTGTGAATTTGTATAACATGTTTTTATGTGATTTAATTATGTTAATATATATGCATGTGAATATATTTTGCAAATAATGGTTGGAATTGTCATGCATTCCATATGCACCCAGACACCTGTAATATTGTGAGGAGCGACGACATGAAATTAAAACAAAAACGAACAAGCCATGGTACGAATTTCGACGGAAGATTTTTTCCAAGAATTGCCTTGAAGAACGCTCAATGCATCACTTAATGAGGACCATGACTGCTTTGAGAGCTTATCCAAGAATTCGCCTGAGGGTAGTCCAATTTTACCGAATTCGATAGTGAGTTTTCGAACAAAACTTTGTTTTGAAACTGATTATTTTACTCAGATTCGACTTAGGCAAATGTGAGGAGTCGGTGAGTACTCGACATGAGTTTGGGCATGTAGACATTCTGAGTAGGTTCAGCGAAATTACTAATGTGATTGTTTGTCACGCATGCCAAGACTTAGATGAGTAACCCACGCAGTAAATTATCATCGCGTTTCACACCCTGTCGAGGGATCACCATTTCAGGTACAGGGAGTGTGCACAAGGACGACGCTCACTAGAGGCCGCAATAGAAGAAAGTTGTGTTGTGGCTTTGCATTACATGATAACACGATTAGAATGTTGTAATTTAATATATGTTGAATTGCAGTAATTTATTAACTCTGAAATATTGTATATAATCGATGTGATTTCATGTAAAGATTGACGCAAATGTGGCTTACCATTATTTTACCTCATGTGGACCTCCCGTGTGGTCATTGTAAACTTGTTTCGACAAAATGAGGCTCTCGTAAAGCTCCTCGTACAAAGGAGACTCTCGCTCTCGAGCTTCATAAAGTGTATGCCTGCAACCCGACATCCACGATTATTCCACAGGTTGACGGATTGTCAATGGACCCCCGGGTTTTAGGGTGTCACAATCTTGGCCTCCTTAATATTTTTTTTTTTACATATTTTGAAAATTTATATAATACAATTAATTTCAAATATAAAAATAAATTTTTTCAACAGATATCTCACAAAATCGGCCAAATCGGTCACCAACAGTGACGAAATATAAACCTCGTAACAAATTTGTGACGGAATTCCATTCTCGTCACAAAAATAGTGACGTGAAACACAATTCGCCGCAATTTTGTGACCGATTTGGTAGATCAATTTGTGACGCATTATCTAATTGAAAAAATTCATTTTATATATATTTTAATTTGTATTAAACACTATTTAAAAATATTCTAATATTTGAAAATAATATAAACTATTTGGAATTTTATTATTAATATACGTTGTGCTATATTGTGTAATTTTTTTGTTAATTTTTAAAATTTGTGATATTTAAATATTTTAAATTGTATAATTTTGCACTGTACATAGTCATAAAAATAAAAATATCAAGATAAATAAAATATATCATGCTACGATGTTAAGCAAAATTTGAAATTATATGAATTTGTGATATTTGAAAATAAATTTTAAGGAAGCCACCATCAAATGTTAGGTAATTGAAGCAACTTGTTAAACTATAAATTCGATATTGACTCGATTATGTTCATTAAAGCATGATGTGACGCCCCAAAACCGGGGTGTCCGTTGACAACCCGTCAACCCGTGGAATATTCGTGGACGTCGGGTAACCCGACACTACTCATGAAAATCGTGCAGAGTCTTCTTTCTAAGGGGAGCTCTACCCAAGGTACAAACCTGTCCCAATGACCACACAGGGTCCACATATGAATAAAAATGAGTAAAAATGGCCACTTGGGCCCCTGCATCAATACTCACAACAAACATATCCCAACCAAAATATACTACATGGTTCAAGAGTTTTTACATTACTCTTAATTCAACATATTAAATCTTACTCATTCTAATACATGTTATACAAAAATCAAAAGCCACAAGCTCCAAGCCTCAAAGGCCTTCATGAAGAATTGTTGCTAAGGGATTCATTCGAACGAGCATATCCCATGGGGAGCTCCGGGCTTCTTCGGTGAAAAGAAATGAGTTCATGTTGTGTATATATTACAGTACCGAATGTGAGTTACCATCCAAGAATCGTGATCCACTCCCTAGGATCGATGAGTTATTCGATTAACTCCAAGGGTCTCGAGTATACTCCAAGATAGACTTGAGGTCGAGGTATCATCAGTTGAGGGTGCAGGAGGGTGATGTTCCAAGAGATCGCATCTTAACACGCTTACTGGCATTATGAGTTTCCGTATGCCGTTTGGCTCACTAATGCCCGACAAGATTTATGGATTTGATGAACCCAGTATTCCATCCAGATTGATAGGTTTGTCATAGTCTTTATCGATGATATCTCAGGGTATTTAGGTAGCCCCGAGGAAACATTCGTGAGCACCTCGAGGATTTTGTTATGCACTTCTAAGGAGCGACAGCTTGCATGCCAAGTTGAGCAAGGTTTGGCTCGACAGGTGACATTCCAGTGTCATGTGATCCTAAATGAGGGTGAAGGATCCCCGTAAAATAGCTTGCGGTAAAATGGAACTGCCAAAGAATGTGTCAGAGGTCAGAAGCTTCCTTGATTTAGTAGGGTATTACAGGAAGTTTGTTAAGGGGTTCTCCAAGATACCAGCCCCACTGACAAAGCTGACAAGGAAAGATGTCAAGTATGATTGGGTGGATGCTTGCCAACAGAGTTTCGAGGAGTCAAGGGTGGTGATTGACTCTCACCCAGCCTAGCTTTGCCCAATGGGATGGGTTTGTGGTTTCATAAAGTGATGCTCTTCTAAGCAAGGCCTTGGTTGTGTTTTTGATGCACATAGGGTGATTGCATATGCCTCTAGACGCTTGAAGAAGTACGAGAGAATTACCCTACACACAACTTAGAGTCATAAGAATCGTGTTTGCTCAAGATATGGAGACATTACTTATATGGTGTTCCTTGCAAGATCTTTACATCACAAGAGTCTTCAATATATTTTCACCTAGAAAGAGTTAAACCTGAGGCAAAGAAGATGGCTTGAGTTGGATTAAGGACTACGACTCCACTATTGAGTACCCATCCAGAAAGCTAATGCCGTAGAGTTAGTATGCCTCTGAAAGTAGCGACCCGAGAGTTCTTCATTCTTGCTATGATCAGGTTATCTTCCACTGTTGGTGGATCTGAGAGCTTTAGGGGTGATATTAGAGGCTGAGGATTCAGGAGCATTGTTAGCCACATTTCATGTTACACCTCTCCTAGTGGATCATATTCAGGCAGGGCAGTTGCAAGATCCACAGATGATTAAGCTTAAGGAAGAGATATAAAAAGGAAAGAAAGCAGAGTTTCAAATTAGAGATGATGGCATGATAGTGAAAGGACAGAGAATGTGTGTGCGAGTATGGTGAGCTGAAGAGAGACATTATGGAATAAGCATTATCCATCCGCGCATGCTACATCCAAGCAGCATCAAGATGTACAGACTTCAAAGAACATTACCGTGGAACGATAAAGAAAGAGATTGCAGTTTGGCCTGTATGTCTAACTCCACAACAGTGAAGGCAGAGCATCGCAGGCCCGTAGGAAGATGCACATCTATTCCAAAGATGGAAATGGGAGTAAGATCACTATGGATTTTGGTGGACAGTCTTCCACAAACTCAAAGATGATGCTATATGGTGATAGTTGATCGATCGACGGTCTCGCCATTTTCTACCGCACGTTGAGGATTCTTCCGAAAAGTTGGCCCAAATTGCATGTGGATGAGAGCAGTAAGACTTCATGGGGTTCCGCTTCGATAGGTTTCGCACGAGACCTCAGTTCACATCCGTGTTTTGCCTAGTTTGCAAACAACTTGGTACTCGCCATTTTAGTGATACGTATTTCATCCTCGATCATGTATTAGTCGAAAAGGACTATCTGACAAGTAGAGGATATGCCGAGAGCTTGTGTGATGGAATTCAAGGAGTTTGATACTTATTTGCACTAATGGAGTTCGCCTACAACAACAAATGCATCGTGCCAAGATAGACGGCTCCATTCGAGGCAATCGTATGGTAAGAAATGGAGACCTAAAGCAGGCCGGGATGAGGTTGGTGAGAGAAGACTGTAGGCCTGACCGTGCAACCACTTCAGAGAAAGTGAAAGTTGTTCGTGATAACTTGAAGATAGCAAGAGATAGATAGAAAAGTTATGCGCATAAACCGTCGAGACTTACAGCTCGAGATCGTGACCGGTCTTCTCCTCAAGATTGAAGGGTGTTTTGAGATTCGAAGCTGCTTTCAAATCGAGATATATAGGACCCTATGAGATTGTGAGCAAGGTGGGACCAGTAGCTTACAGGTTAAAGTTACCCCCAGGATTATCAAGGATTCATGACACATTCCATGTGTCGATGTTAAGGAAGTACATCTGCATCCTTCACACGTGAGCGAGAGAGCAAATAAGGCAAAACTAAAGGAGAATTTGACTTTATAGGAAACACCTGTAGATTGTAGATCGCAAGGAACAAAAAGTTGAGGAGAAGGTGATTCCTTGGTTAGTCCGTGGAAGAATCACAGGAGGCAACTACTGGGAGCCGGGAGGTTCATGCGCCATCAGTATCCTCAATTATTTTTTGAATGAGGTATTTTCCTTCCTTTGAGTTTAGTTTGTTCATTTCGAGGACGAAATGTTCTAAAGGAGGGAGGATTTGTAACGCCCCGTCCCGAGAGGGTGTACGGTACTTGTAATCGTAGGGGCACATATGTGCACCAAAATGTCATCAGAAGATTCGGGAGTTGTTGTTCAGATGAAATTGTGAATCATAAATTTATTTAACCTGGAAATGTTGTACTAGAAGAAGGGTAAAGTTGTAATTGATTCAAATGGGACATAAAGGATATAAGATGAGAAGAGAGTGTGCTAACGTGAGAAATAACATAAGCTTGGATTTCCAAATATTAAAGCGATTGAGACCTAATTGAAATTAAGGCAAAGATGATACTATAAATAGAGGTGAGACAAACAAAACATTTCATTTGGTCTCATTTTGGATAGGGCTTCACGTAAAGGGAGAAGAATAAAGGAAGAAGAGGAGGAAGAAGAAGAAGAAGAAGAAGGAGAAGAGCAAAAAGGTATGTTTTTGAATTGGAAATATGTATATTTTGGATTTCTAGGGTTTTTGGTATAGATTATTGGACTTTTGGACCTTTATATGGATTTTCATGGTTCTTGGGTTCTTGATCTAGTTCCTAGAGCTAGGGTTTGAGGTTGTTTTGTGTTGTCTTGATTGTTGATTGTTTGAGGAATGGTTAAAAGGAGAATGTTGGTAGCCTTGCTGAATGCTGCCTCGTACTCTGGGTAAAACTCCTTATTTCTGTTTTACAGGCATTGTTATATCATTCAGCCGAATTGATTCCATCAGAATCCATAAGAGATAGGATACAATGTATGTGAAGGAGCACCAAGAGCAAATTGCAGCCCCAAGGCCCCAAATATGGACTGAGCTGTGAGTTTCATGTATTACTGTTGTGCTCGCTTTGTGTATTATTGTGCTGTTTTGCCATAAGGGAGTTTTCACTTCATCCAATTGAGTGATTCAAAATTATAGGCAAATATACTTATAGGGGAATACATTAGCTGAAGGAAATGCATGAAAATTGTAACCCCAAAGTGCCCAGAAATTTTTCAAAGTGAAGCTATGTGCAGATTATATTATGCCAAATTGAGTAATCTAGACAAAATACAATAACTTGAGTTTCTGTGATCCAAATTGGGTGATTCCAATTGGAGAACTCAGCTTCAAATGAGTGAAGAATCCATTTCCAATTCTATGGATTTAAGACCAGAAATCAAGGCGATAATAAAAAGAGGTGATTCAGTTGAGCTTAACCAATTTGGCATTAAAAAAATGCTATAACTTGTGTTATGTGGTTGAGGGCCTTAGAGAAGGAATTTTAAATTGAAAATTTAAAGAGATGTCATTGGATATATAAAGCACTGATCTAGAAAGTTTCATAATTTTTGAAAACCGTTTGAATAATTTTTGGGTAATAAAGTCTAGAGAGTATTGTTGGAAAAAGGTTTACCAAAATGAGTTGGTTTTTTGTTGGGCTTTTTAGCCGTCACGGTAAATTGTTAATTGGCTTTATACGACTGTCACAGGATCTAAAGTGACTTGCGGTGAAGTATGTTAAGTTTTACGCTTTATACGTTAATATTTAATGTTTTCGCCAGATTCGCTTGAGGGTAGGGCTAAAGCAAAGGCGGGAAAGTTGTGAAGTCGTACTCAAGTTTTTGCAAACAAAAAGGTGAGTGTCTTTAAACCATTTTTCAAATACTGTATTATTATGAACCTGTTTACATTGGTATTTAATGGTTTTCATTGTAACCATATTTTAAAGCAAGTAAGCAATGAGTTTTACAAACAATGGTTTTGATTTAAACCATATTTGAAAAGGAACAAGGAATGGTTTTGATGTATCTAACCATACTTTAAAAAGGCAAGCAATGGTTTTGAGTTGTAAAACCATATTTCAAAGAGCAAGCAAGCAAGCAAGGAAACAAAATATATTTTATAAACAGCCTAATCGAAAATCCCTAGTTTTAAGCAAGCATACCGGCCACAGAGGTATTCCGTACGTGCGCGGTGGTGCTAGGACATCATTTCATGCATTTTAGATTTGCCCTGGCCTGGCAAACCCGCCCATACATCATGACATTTAAAGGAGACCGTGGCACGACCGAGTATATGTGGTTAAGGCTAGCTGGGATTATGGTGATATAGACCCAAGGCCATCCCAACTATTTACCGGAAAAGGGGACTTGAGCCGCAGCTCTTCCACCTAGGTGATGCGACCCGTGTCCTCCTCCCATCGCTGAAGCCTGTGCCCCATGGGCTACTTAGGCACAACAAGCAAGAAAAATTCTCCAGCTGGGTTTATCTTAATTTATAAACAATTTCCATACGCTTTGAAATCAACCATCGGTGTACTCCAATGAGCCCAGTTCCCCATGTTTATGAAAAAGTTTATACACTTTAGTAAACGTTGAGCCTGTGCTCCAGCGAGCTATAAAAGTTTTATAAGCTTTTAAATCAAGCAAGCGGTTGAGCCCAGGTTCCCGTGTTTATCAAAAGTTTTATAAACTTTAAAGCAAGCGGTTGAGCCTAGGCAAACAAGCAAACAAACAAAAGTAACGACTTCGCTTCATAGGATTATCTAGTCATGAAGTAAATCTACCGGGTTTCAGGGGTACTTCTGCATAACCCATTACTTAGTATGGTAAAGTGATAATTATAAATATACAAGCAGTTATAATGTGCAATTTTTTTCTTTAATTTTTAAATTTGTAGATATTTTAATGAAGTTCTTAAATTGTATATATAATTTCCTTGCACCGCTACATAGTCATAAAAATAATAAATATCAAAATAAAATAAAATATATCATGCTACGATATTACAAAATTTGAAATTATAAGAATTTGTGATATTTGAAAATAAATTTTTATGGGAAGCCACCATTGGAGCATAGGTAATTGAAGCAACTTGTTAAACTATAAATTCTATATTTACTTGATTATGTTCATTAAAACACGAACAATTCCTATAAGTTGTTGAATCGATCTTGGCCTCCTTAATTTTTTTTTTAATATTTTGAAAATTTATATAATACAATTATTTCAAATATGAAAATGAATTTTTCAAATAGATATCCGTCATAAATCGGGCTGACAAATCTGGCCACAAAATAGTGACGGAATATAACCAAGCTACAAATTTGTGACTATCGATTCACACAAAATAGCTTTACTTTAAACACAATTCCATTATACTTTGGTGACCACTTGTGACGGATATCTAATTCCTTGAAAAAATTAATTTTTTATATATTTTTAATTTGTATTAGACACTATTAAAAATATTCTAATATTTGAAAAATATTATAACCATTTGGAATTTTATTATTAATATACGTTGTGCTATATTGTGCAATTTTTTTTTCGTAATTTTTAAAATTACATTTCAATATTTAAAATCGTATATAATTTTGCATTGCTACATAGTCATAAAAAATAATAAATATCAAAATAAATAAAATATATCATGCTACGATGTTACAAAATTTGAAATTATAAGAATTTGTGATATTTAAAAATAAATTTTTATGGAAGCCAACATTGGAGACATAGGTAATTGAAGTTAAACTTGTTAAACTATAAATTCGGACATTACTTGATTATGTTCATTAAAAACACTAACTATTCCTATAAGTTGGATGAATCGATCTTACTTCCTTTAATATTTTTTTTAATATTATGAAAATTTATGTAATACAATTAATTTCAATATAAATGAATTTTTTCAAATAGATATCCGGCCACAAATCACCAACCTGGCCACAAAATAATGACGGAAATATAAATCCGTCACAAATTTGTGACGGAATTATCATTACATCACAAAATAGTGACGGAAACACAATTCCGTTATAATTTTGTGACTAATTTGTGACGGATATCTAATTGAAAAAATTCATTTTTATATATTTTAATTTGTATTAGACACTATTTAAAAATATTCTAATATTTGAAAATATTATAAACTATTTGGAATTTTATTATTAATATACGCTATATTGTGCAATTTTCCGTAATTTTTAAAATTCTGTGATATTTCATGATTTAAAATTGTATATATAATTTTGCATTGTTACATAGTCATAAAAATAATAAATATCAAAATAAATAAAATATATCATGCTACGATGTTACAAAATTTGAAATTATAAGACTGTTTATATTTAAAAATAAATTTTTATGGGAAGCCAACATTGGAGTTATAGTAATTGAAGCAAACTTGTTAAACTATAAATCTGAGAGCATTTGATTATGTTCATTAAAACACGAACTATTCCTATAAGTTGATGAATCGATCTTGGCCTCCTTAATATTTTTTTAATATTATGAAAATTTATGTAATAATATCATTTTTAAATATAAAATGAATTTTTTCAATGATATTCATTACAAATCGTCACAAAATAGTGACGGAAATATAATTCCATCGCAAATTTATGACGGAATTCTCATTCCGTCACAATTTTGTGAACGATTTGTGACCAATTTGTGACGGATATCTAATTGAAAAAAATTCATTTTTATATATTTTAATTTGTATTAGACACTATTTAAAAATATTCTAATATGTGCAATTTTTTTGTTAATTTTTAAAATTTTTGATATTTCAATATTTTAAATTGTATATATAATTTGCATCACATAGTCATAAAAAATAATAAATATCAAAATAAATAAAATATTATCATGCTACGATGTTACAAAATTTGAAATTATAAGCACTTGTGATATTTGAAAAATAAATTTTTATGGGAAGCCACCATTGTATAGGTAATTGAAGCAACTTGTTAAACTATAAATTATATTGACTCGATTATTTTCATTAAAGCACTAATTATTCCTATAAGCTGTCAATTCATCTCTACTTCTTAATATATTTTTTTTTTAATATTTTGAAATTTTTATATAATACAAGTACTTTAAATATAAAATGAATTTTTTAAAATAGATATTCAATACAAATCAGCTATAAATTGGTCACAAAATAGTGATTTAAAATATAAATTGTCATTGAAATTCTGCGCACGAATTATCATTCCTACAAAATAGGCTTACTAAACACAATTCCGTCATAATTTTACCGATTTTATACCAATTTGTGGTGATATCTAATTGAAAAATTCATTTTTATATATTTTAATTTGTATTGTATTAATTATTAAAAATATTCTAATATTTGAAAATATTATAAACTACGGAATTTTATTATTAATATACATTGTGCTATATTGTAATTCTTTTCTTTAACTTTTAAAATTTGTGATATTTCAATATTTAAAATTGCATATATAATTTTGCACTGCTACATAGTCATAAAAAATAATAAATATCAAAATAAATAAAATATATTATGCTACAATGTTACAAAATTTGAAATTATAAGAATTTGTGATATTTGAAAATAAATTTTTTCGTAAGCCACCATCGGGGCATAGGTAATCACAACCCGTTAAACTATAAATTGGAGACGACTCGATTATGTTCATTAAAAAGCACCGAACTATTCCTATAAGTTGTCAATCGATATTTGATGCCCCATTTCCCTGAGTCCGTCACAACCCGTCAACCCGCGACATTTTCATGATGTCGGGTAACCCGACACTATCATTAAAATAGCATAGCCATTTGTAATGGGAGCTCTACCTAAGATACACAACCCGGTCCCAACATCTTGCACCCACCACACCGGGTCCATATACTCGATAAAAATGAGTAAAATGGCCACTGCAAACATACATCAATACTCACAAAATATATCCCAACCAACTATATTACATGGTTCAAGAGTTAATAATTCACTCTTACTTCAAACATATATTAAAATTCAAAGTTCTAAAGTTCTAATACAAGTTATAAAAAAGTATCTACCAAAGCCACATGTCGACTTTCTTCTCAAACGCTACTTAATGCAGTTGTTATCCTCCCGTGCACTCGTACTAAATAACGATCCGACAGCATGAAAGAAGCCCGCAAGAGTGATAATCTCTCTACTTGGGTCACTCCCCACCTGCGCATATGTCATGGCAACCAATCACACTCAAGCAAATACATGATTCTACTTGAAATGTCTACGCCTAATCCTACGCCCTTCAGCCCTCACCACTCACTCGCCACGCCTAAGCCAAATGCGAGTAAAATTATAGTTTTCAAAACAAAAGCTTTTATTCTCGAAAACACACTACCGAAGTTTCGCAATACATTGGGACTACCCTCCGAGGTGAATACTGATATTTCTAAATAACTGGGCTGTTCACTTCCAGATGACTTGATTAACTCAAGGCAATTCTTCGGAAAATCTTCCTTGAAATTCCTCTACAATCATTTTCTACTTTCTTTCATTTTTCATGTCATGCACTCCTCACCTATTGTTCTGTAGGTGTCCCTTAGGCATATGGAATGCATTATGTCAATTCAAACAATTTACGCTAATATATTTTATACATATATTAACATAATTAATTCACATAATCTATATTATTCAATTCACAATCAATAACCCCAAAATTAGCCTTCACATGTACTAATAACAAATCCAAGCAATTCATTTCAATCACTCAACCACCCAAAATCACATTGTTAATCACGCGGAACAAAGGAAACCTCGGGTTGGCACCGCTCACGGTCGACAATTAGGATTTGTTCATCTTGGCTCGAGATTTGAAACCGAGAACACCGCCTCATCCGTGCCCCACATACAAACTCTATATCCATAAAATGGCTCTTAAATTTCCAAAGAATGTCCGGGCGGTGGAATAGATCCCTACCTCTTGAGTTGTCGTAATCACCAAATCGGGTGTTCACGCAGAGTCTTCCTCAGACCGACTTTTAGCTTTCGGCCCGTCGAAATCGACGGACCGAACGGTGGGAAATCTAGAGAGAAGTCACTCATTCTCTCTCTAAAATTTTAAACCCCACTCACTGCACGGTTTCCAGCCCTTTGGAGAAGAAAACTATTCTCCTTTTTGTCTTATTCATTTAATTTTTCAATAATTTCATCCATGTCCTTAAGTTTTGAATTTTTGACACATGGCTTAATCTAAGCCATTCATTTTGTGATGCCCCAAATTTCGGGGATCATTTTTTTTTTTTTTTTTTTTTTTCATACAAGAGTTCAATGTACAACTCTTTTACATACCCAAAATATATGAAACTATATTGTTTTAATATATTTTTACAAAATGCTTCAAGGCCACAACTCGCCTTCTTCATACTCACGGGGCCTCGACGGAGCTCGCTTCTCGTGTACCCGTTGTGGGGTCCCACGACGGGGTGAGCAGCCCAGCAGTGATAATCCCTACAAGGGCTACCTCCCACCTAAGCACACATGCAATGGCTGCACGTAAAACACACATCCAAGTAAATGTCTACATGAATACATGTCATGCATGAAATGTCATCATTTCCATACCTCGAAGTCGCTGACTCCACTTCACACCTACCTATGCCATATGCGAACTATTGCCGCTCTTTTTCGATGACAACCAAAGACTTTTTTAACCTTTAACATTTTCATTTACAACCATGCACCTTTAAACTTGCAACCTACCGGGCAAATCCTCACGTCCATTTCCCCTGATTGGATCACATTTTTCGTGGTGTTTATATCAGGTCACGAATTTTGGAATTACATTGTCAATGCCTTGACGCTTTCACCACAAGATCATGTCTAACCTCAATAAAATTCCGGGTCTTTCAATTCTAGGGGATCTACCCCATCTTGCTACGCCTAACACACGATATTTATTTTCTCATTTCTTTCAAAACCGTGTGACCTATATTCGGGACTCTCATTCCACTAACCGAACCCACTAATCAACACCATACACAAGTGTTGATCCACAACCATGTACCCGCCATGACACCCATCAACACTCTGACAATAAAGGCCGATCCCAACCATGCACTCACACTCATGTCATGCCAGATGTTTTTCGCACGCAAATTATTATTCCAAAATGCTATATGAGTGCTACATATAAAATGAGAACTATATGTGCACACATACTCATGCATATTCATCCATGCATCATTCGACATTTATTAAAATGCATACAAATTCCAAACCATTTTATCCAACATTCCACATATCAGTCTGCCACGTACATGCATATTAACTTAAATTCCTCAACATACCATGAATAATTATAATTAATGGCTAATTCTCCTTCGCGCACAACCCATGTTAATACATCATACGCCACATACATTAACATGTCATATTCTCACCGCGATGTTATTCACACGTTTCATACCACACAACCTAATCCGCCAGCACTAACCTGCCCGATTGGCCAATGTCCTCCACAAAAACATGGCTGCAATCTTGACTCAATGGGCTTCAGAGTCTAAGAACACCCTAACGAATTGACTAAGAAGCATATAACCTTCCAAGTCGGAGGCTCACATTACGACTAGCACTTAATCTCGGCAAAATTTACCCATTTCCTCTCCCGAATGCCCCCCTTTCCAGCCAGCTCCGGCACCCAATGCCCTCCAAAGGCATTCCTCTGGAAGCTTGATTCAATGGGATTTCCATAGAGTCTAAGAACACCCAATCGAATCGGACGGCCAGCTATGACCTTCCGAAGTCTGGCGCCGCACATGATCACAGCCTTACCCAGCCCAACACCATGACTCTGGCCGAACACCCCTTTCCAGCCGGTTCCAGCATCCACTGCCCTCCAAAGACATCCGGCTGGAAACTTGACTCAATGGGCTTTCCATGGAGTCTAAGAACACCCGACCGGAGTTCTGACTAAGAAGGCCATGACCTCCTCAAGTCGAGGTCATATAGACAAAGCAGCCTTACCCGGCAACTTACCTGCATTTGCCTCGAACGCCTCCCTTCCTGGAAAGATCCAGCACCCAATGCCCTCCAAAGGCATCCATCTGGAAAGTTGACTCAATGGGCTTTCCATGGAGTCCATGAACACCTGAATCGGAGTTCAGATGAAGAAGTTATGACCTTCCGAATTTGGAGGTCATGCAGGATCCTAGCCTGACGGAACCCATCCGAGGGAACCCATCCGGGGTGAACCCAGCCGGGCAGACCTAGTCGGGGTGACCTAGCCGAGGTGAACCTTGAATGCGGCATCTGCTTCTGGGTGAACTCACCGGCGAACCCAACCTGACGTGTACCCCCTTCACTAGACTATTCAGAATAAACTGGCCATAACTTGGGCTATAGAGGTCCGATTTGAGAAATTCAAAAGCCTAACATCAAGTTCACTGATGTGGCTACAATTTACCTGAAGGACTCACTACCAAATTCTCTTTATTTCCTATCCAAAAATTAGTTCTAAATTCTGGTTAATGTGTGCTACCCCAATGTGGTAGCTTCTCATGGTTCAAAATACAACCAAACATTCCCCTTAGGGCAAAACAACCACCACACAACCCTTAGGGTAGAAAAAGTAACTGTGCTAGAGAAGACCTACTTCAGAGTTTGTCGAAACCCTTGATTTCTGGGCTCTACGAAGCCCTTATCAGGATGAACTCTTCCCGTCTCCGCTTGAAATCGCCGGAAATTTAAAGAGAAGTGGGAGCCCTCTCTCTAAAACTCTCTCTTTTCTTCCTCTTCTTCTCGCTATTCTTCCCTCCCATCCCACCTGCTGGTCCAAGACAAGTGTAAAGAGGATTGTCCTCTACTCTGGCCACATGTCCAATTTTCATTGGCTTTTAAGATTTTCCCATCTCCTCTCATCCATCTACCATGGATTTCCCTCTAATGACATGATGCCACATGTCACCTGTAGCCCATACTTGAGATCATTGTTTGACTTGCTCCCAGCTTGACACGTGTCTCATCTTGAGCATCTCTAATGCGCCAAGTGTCCATGACTACCTTTGCTCAAAACGTAAAATTTCACTCCGCCTCAAACTGACGTGGTAGCGCCAGATTTTATGGTAGAGACGATTCCAACGGTGAAGTTCGTTTCATCATCCGAGATTTAGAAAATCCGGATTTCGACTAAAAATTACTATTTTACCATTTTTCTTAAAATAGAATTTCTCAAGCCTTGCATTTCATCCTCTCTCTAATCATGAAACATGTTTCACATGAGTATATGTGAGGGTGACTTTTCACATCACATGTCTCTCAAAAAGTTTTACAAAGACCGATACTCGTGGCTCGAAACGTGAAATCTCGACCGTCCCTTAATTCGATGAAATTCGATGGTAGCTAGATTTAAGAACATTCCAAATCTGAAGTCCGCTTTCATCTCGAGATCTAGTTAAAATTTTGGATTTTGACCGAAATTACCGTTTTTCCCTTTTTCAGAAAATTCGAATTTTCTCGGGTTTTACATTCTCCCCTCCTTAAAAAGAATTTCGTCCCGAAATTCTATACAATCACAACCACTTACATGCATATGCAATGTGCATTATACCATGCATGTAAACTAGTCATTTAAGTATTAAACGACTAAACCACGTACCTTCATCCCAAAACAAGAAGGGATAGGTGGCCCGCATCATGTTCTTGCGCTCCCACGTTGACTCCTCCACTCCACGATGCTGCCATAGCACCCTCACTAGCTTCACGGTCTTGCTTCACAAAACCTGATCCCGGCTATCCATAATGCACACTAGTCCCTCCTCGAAGGTCCCATCCGCGGTCAACCTTTTTTAACTTCTCCCTAATCCACTATATGAGCCGGATCCGGAGTGCATCTCCGAGCATGGAGACGTGACCACCGTGACACCCAACATGCTAGGCCAAGTATGGGCCAACCTGACGCCTACAAGGCCTCACCTCTCGAGCATCTTGGAAGGGTCCAATGAACCCTACGGGACAGCCTTCCCGCACGAACCCGACCACTCATCCTTGTGCATCACCTTCACGAAGACATGATCTCCAACCTCGAACTCCCCCCAAGGGTCGACGTCGTACACGCATAGCCTTCCGCCGCTCGAGCCGTGAGAAGACGTTGTCGTATCGCTCACCTCTCGGCTGCGTTCTAATCGCATCGTGACCAATGATGGAGCCTCTCCCACTCACCCAACATATCGGACTGGCGATACTCTCCCACACCAATGCCTCATGGTGCCATCCGTGATACTCGCCCGATAATCGTTGTTGCAGGAGAATTCCACTAAGGGTAAATGCTCTCCTAACTACCCTTATGATCCGTGACGATGCTCGTAGTATGTCCTCTAACACCCGGGGACGGTCCTCCCCTAATCGACCATCCTGTCTACACGAAGTCAGACCATGGTCACCGTAGGCCCATGCACTTTTGAAACTCTTCCGTGCATCAGAACCTCGAAGTCTCTATCCGACATTATGGATACTGGTACCCATGCAGCCGACTATCTCTCAAATGTACAAACTCTGGGTGAGAATCTCTCCAATGTGAAGGCCATCCGCATTCCGCCAGAAAATGTGTCGACGCGAGTCGGGTCCACTATCACCTATACCGCATCATGTCCTCATGGGTGTCCGTGGAAAGTGGGTCATAAATCCATCGTGACGCGGCCCTACTTCCACTCATCCACCTCCAATGGCCGGCGAGTTCCACCGGGGCTTCTAGTGCGCTCAAATTCTTTAACTCGCGACACGTGAGACATCAAGCCGAACAAAGTCCCCTACGTGTCTCTTCATCCCGCCCAATAGTAATCGCGTTGGAAGATCCCGTACATCTTCGTGCTAATTCGACGCACAAAGAATCGAGAGCAGTGAAACTCCCTGAGAATCTCTCTCAAATCGGTCAACTAAGGAACCACTACCGCCCTCTATACCGAAGACTACCATCCGCTGCGGATTCGCCTAGCCATCACACCAGACCGACCATTCTGGCCCTGATGACACTATCTCCGCGCCCCACCCGACTCGACTTCACTTTACTCAACAGAGATCTGTAGAAGCAAGCAAACTCCCTTAACGCACTCATGGCCTCAAGCCACATATCAGAGCCCAAACCGGCCCTACGCCTTAAGCATCCGCCACTTCGGGAAGCTTTGCGTACTAGCCAATGCTCCCCGTACTTCCGATCAATAAAATAGCCACCACATTTGCCTTACACGGGTGATAATGCAGTGAAGCCATAATCCTTTAGGAACTCCATTCATCCGTTGCCCCTGGGCGTCGAGGTCCCGCCGTACGAGGTAATATACGACTTCTCGCGGTCCGAGGCACGCCGAACTCCGCTTCACCATATAAGTAGCGGCGCCAAATCTCAAGCGCGAAGACTAGGCCGCCAACTCCATCGGTGTGGGGCACTTCGCTCATGATCTCTTCAACTCGACGGAACCATAATCTACCACTCCTCCCTGGATCGCATCAAAACACATCCCGCCCGCCTCGAGGGGCATCACAATACACTGTGTACCCCTGTCCCTTGTCCGGGACTATCAAGATAGGAGCAGGGTAAGCCTCCTCTTCAACTCCTAGAATGCCTCATCGCATCGGTCATCCCAATCAAACTTGACCTATTTCCGGGTAAATCTCATCATAGGTGCTACTAATTGGGAGAAATCCTCAATAAATCTCCTGTAGTACCCAGCCAATCCCAAGAAACTACGTATATCGAAGACTGACTTCGACCTCTCCCAACTCATCATAGCCTCGACCTCTCAGGGTCCATCTGACACCGGGCTACACCCCACCCCTACTAGCGGAAAGGGTGCCGGCCACCCCATAGAAACCCCTGCACTACATTTCCAACAACTAGAGAATCCTCATGGAAGCGAAGTCGTGTTGCTTGCTGAAAACCCGTATAAAAATTTTTCTTTTCTAAGCTTGTGATTTTATATACTTCTAAGAAGATAACAAATTTCGCATACGTGATATATCCCAAAACCTCGTAGATATACAAATTTTTACACTTTTCAAAATATGGCAAAACTAACACACTTTCAGCATTCTGTGTTCATCACATTTTCATAATATAAAACAATGTACATAAATATGCTCAACTGTACAAATTCTAAAGTATTTCCTTACATAAGTTATTTAATATAGCACTGATACAAAAGTCGATAGTCTCAATATGCTCCAGTCATTCGGGCGGCTCACTGAAAATAGTTTTAAAACAACAAAATAATAAGCTAAACGAGCTCGTTGGAGTGTATGCTTTATAAAAATGTTTGCTTTTTCTCGAAAATATCTCCACTCGTAAACCCTTTACAAGACATTTTCCATAAACCTTGCTTACTTCCCGGCTTAAAAGCCTTTAAAACTTTTCAAGAACTGCTTGCTTCTGCTTTTGCTTTCTCGCTTAAAAGTTTATAAACTTTTCATTGGACTCCTTGCTTGCTTGCTTTACTTTGCTTTAAAAGTTTATAAAACTTTATAAACACTGAGCCCGGCTCAACCACTTGCTTTAAAGGTTTATAAAACTTTCTTAGACCTCTTGCTTGCTTTCTGCTTAAAGTTTATAAAACTTTTTTATAAACATTCGGAGCCTCGGGCTCAACTGGCAGGCTTAGCAAGTTTATAAAACTTTTATAAACACGGGAGCCTCGGGCTCAACCGCTGCTTTAAAGTTTCTAAAACTTTTCATATAAATGCAGAGCCTCGCGTCAATCAAGAAGGTTTACCAAAGGGTTGATTTTCAAAACCGTGTGAAAACGCCTATAAATCAATATCAACCACTCGGAGGCCTTTCTCATTGGCCATCCTCAGTAAAACACAGAGCTCGGGCTTCAACCGCAGCCGTGTGGAAGGACTTGGGTCCGTGATCACCTAAGTGGGAAGGGCCTTGGCTCACTTCCCCTTTTCCAGTAAATATGGTGTGGAAAGACCTGGCCCGCATTACTATAATTCATAGCTTAGCCAAGGACTGATTTATAAAAATATAATTTTTGCTTACTTGAAATATGGTTTAACACTTTAATACCATTGCTTGCTTGAAATATGGTTTAATATTTTAAAACCATTGCTTGCTTGAAATATGGTTTAATATTTTAAAACCATTGCTTGCTTGAAATATGGTTTAATAATTTACAATCATTGCTTGCTTGAAATATGGTTTAATACTTTAAAACCATAACATACCAGTGTAAAACGATTTATAAAAAATACACTAGTATTTAAAAAATTGAGTTTAGAACACTCACCTTTTTGTTTACCAAAACTTGAGCACGACTCCACAACTTTCCCGCTTTTGCTTTTAGCCTACACACTCAAACTAACATGCAAAATATTAATCATCGCTATAGCGTAAAACTGAACGTGTGATTTCACACGCAAGTCACTTTTAGGTCACAACATTCATATAAGCCAAATGAACAATTTACCCTGAGCACTAAAAGCCCCTAACAAAAAAACCACTCATTTTGGGCAAACATTTTCCAACACTCCTCTCTGGACTTTATTATCCAAAAATTATTCAAACGGTCTTTAACCATTATGAAAATCTCTATATCAGTCCTTTATATATTCAATGACATCTCTTTAAATTTTCAATTTAAAATTCCTTTTCTAAGGCCCTCAACCACATAACACAAGTTACAGCATTTTTTTTATGCCTAATTAGTTAGCTCACTGAATCACCTACTGTTATCCTTGATTTCTGGGGTCTTAACTCAATAAATTGGAAATGGTTTCTTCACTCATTTGAAGCTATGGTTCTAAGGTTTTTTCTCCAATTGGAATCATCCAATTTGGATCACCAAAACTCAAGTTATTGTATTTTACATCTAGATTACTCAAATTTGGCAGAACAAAAATCTGCACATAGCTCCACTTTGAAAATTTTCTAGGAACTTCGGGTTACAATTTTCAAATTTCCTCTCAGCTAACTTATTCCCTAGAAGTCTATTTTTTCCAGAATTTTGAATCACTCAATTTGATGAGTGAACTCCACTTATGGCCAAAACACTACAATAATACCTAAAACAAAGTATAACTAGGTGCGAGCTACAATTTATTCACCTTTCAGTTAGTATTTGGGAGCCTTAGAGTTACAATTTGCTTTGGTCCCTCTAGCATTTGTAGCCCTATCTCTTATGGTTCTTTACTAATTGGAATCAATTCATTTGGATAGATTATAACTTTCCAATTATAGCCAAAACAAGGAACAAGGGTACCAAATTTTTGACAGCATTTCCTTTTAAAACCCAACATTCTCCTTTACAACCATTCCTCAAACCAACATGGAATTTACCTAAAACAACTCCACCACACTCTAGATGGTGGTTTAGGGCACTTCTTATAACCAAACCCTAGGTAAAAATCCCAAGAATTCATACCAAGGTCCACTAATCCACAAAACCATAGAAATATGAAGAATTCCTTAATATCTTTACCACTAAGGTTTTACTTAACATGACCAACAAATCTAGGTTAGGAGATCTCTCAATAAAACCCTAGAAAAAGGAGGAACTAATCTTCATGGAAAACCCTTAGAAATCAAAACTAAAACCTAAATACACATGTTTCCAATTCAAAACATACTCCTTTGCTCTTCCCTTCTTCTTCCCTCTCCTTCCTTTCTTCCTCTTCTTTCTCCTTCTCCACGAGCCATTCTAGAAAAAATGAGGACCAATTGAATTGTTTGTTTTCATCCCTTTTATACTCTCATTTGCCATAATTCGTGCTGGTCCTCAATCACTTTAATATTTGCAATTCAACTATGTTATTTACACGGCCTACTCTCTCTTCTCATCTTATGTCCTTTATGTCCCATTTCGATCAATTACAACTTTACTCCTTGTTTCAAGAGTTAAATTCGCATAAACAAATTTATGTTTTCACAATTTCATTCTGAACCACAACTCCCAAAAATACTACACGACACTTGCGCACTTATGTGCCCCTACTACACATCGCATCGTACACTTTCTCAGGACGGGCGTTACAAATCCTCCCTCCTTTAGAACATTTCATCCTCGAAATGAACAAACTAAACTCAAAGGAAAAGAAAGTACCTCATTTAGAAAATAATTGACGATACTGACGACGCATCTGAGCCTCTAGCTCCCAAGTAGCTGCTTCCCTCTCATGATTCTTCCACAGTACTTTAACTAAAGGAATCACCTTATTCCTCAACACTTGTTCCTTGCGATCTACAAGCTGCACAGGTATTTCCTCATAAGTCGCCTTAGTCAGACCGGTTTTTCTCTCAACACATGAAGTGGATCCGGGATGTATTTCTAACATCGACACATGGAATGTGTCATGAACTTTGACAACTCTGGGTAACTCAATCAGAAGCTACCGTCCCACCATGCTCACAATCCTATGGTCCTATATATCTCGAACTGCTTGCCTCGCTCCTTCGACCTCAAAATAACCTTCCAAAGGGAAATTTTTAAAAAGACCCGATCACCTATCTAGAATTGCAGTCTCCCAAACGCTTGTCCGTGACAACTTTCTCTGGGTCTATCTCTTGTCATCTCTTGGGTTATCAGCGAACCACTTCACTTCTCCTCAAGTGATCCGCACCTAACTCAGTGGCCTACCAGCCTCTCTTCTCTCACTCAACTCATCCCAAAGACACCTGGAGTCCCACATTTCTACCATACAAGGTCTCAAATGGAGCCATATCTCTATACCCGGCCCCATAGCTATCATAGGCGAACTCCATTAGTGCCAAATGAGATCCCAACTCCCACCCATCACACAAGCCTTCAACATATCCTCTAACGCTGAATGGTCCTTTCTCGACTTGCCATCCTGCCCGAGGATGAAATGTTGTGTCAAATGCAGGCTAGTACTCTAAAGCCAGTTGCAACCAGTTAAAACCGGATGTGAACTCCAAAGGGTCTCATCCGAAACTATCTAAACCGGAACCCTGCGGTCTCACTATCTCATCCACATACAACTAGGGCCACCTTTTCCAGAGAATCTTCAACATTAATCGGCAGAATGAGCAGATCACAATCAATCAACTATCACCATAAAGATTCATGTCGCTTCCTCGAGTCCAGTGGAAGACATGTCACAAAATCCATATGATCTTCTCCCATTTCCACACCGTGAATAGGAGTAATCAGATCTCCCTACGGGCCTCTGATGCTCTGCCCTCACCTGGAGACGAAACATGTAATCTCTTTCTTCATCCCATTCCACCAGTAATGTTCTTTCAAAGTCTTATACATTTTGATACTACCTGGATGCATAACATAAGCAGATTAATGCGCCTCTTCCATAATGTCTCTCCCTCAACTCGCCTACACTGGGCAATGGTCACATTCTCTGTCCTTTCACTATCATGCTGTCATCTCTGAATTGAAACTCTGCTTTCTTTCCCTTTTCTATCTCTTCCTTAAGCTTAATCATTTGTGGATCTTGCAAACGCCCTGCCTGAATCTGATCCACTAGGAGAGGTCTAACATGAAATGTGGTTAACAATGCTCCTGAATCCTCAGCCTCCAATATCACCCCTAAAGCTCTCAGATCCACCAATAGTGGAAGATATCCTGATCTCACATGAGACAAAGAACTCCTCTGCCAATTTACTCAAGGCATATGCTACGACACATTAGCTTTTCTCCTCGATGGTACCTCAATAGTACAAATAGTCCTAATCAACTTAAGCCATCTTCTTTGCCTCAGGTTTAGCTCTTTTTAGGTGAAAAGAAGACTCTTATGATCTGTAAAGATCCTGCAAGGAGCACCATATAAATAATGCCTTCATATCTTCAGAACAAACACGACTACAGCAAGCTCTAAGACATGTGTAGTACCTTCTCATGCTTCTTCAAATTACCTAGAGGCATATGCAATCACCCCAGTCCCGCATCAAAACACAACCAAGGTCCCGCGAGAAGCATCACCGTAAACCACAAACCCATCTCCCATTGAGCAAAGCTAGGAACTCGGAGTTGCCACTCTACCTTCCAACTCCTCGAAACTCTATGTGCATCCACCCAATCATACTTGACATCTTTCCTTGTCAGCTTGGTCAGTGGGGATGTTATCTTAGAGAAGCCTTCAACAAACTTCCTGTAATACCCTGCTAAACCAAGGAAGCTTTTTACCTCTGACACATTCTTGGTGGTTTCCAATTTACCACAGCTTCTATTTCGTGGATCCACACTAATTTTAGCTGGCATCACATTAATTCAAAGAATGTCACACCGCCAAGCCTCAAAACTCGGCACTCGTCAACTCGCATACAACTCTCTCCCCAGGTCCGCAACACAACTTAGGTGCTCTTAATGTTCCTCCGGGCTACCCGACATACTTGTGATATCATCGATAAAGACTATGACAAACTTATCCAAATACGGGGCCGGAATACCCTGCCATCAAATCCATAAACGCTGTTTCGGGCATTAATAAACCAAACTAAGATCACTCGTAAACTCATAATGTCCGTAGCGTGTCCTGAATGTAGTCTTAGGAACATCACCCTCAAGCACCCTCAACTGATGATACCCCGACCTCAAGTCTATCTTAGAGTACACTTGGGACCCTTAGAGCTGATTGAATAACTCATCGATCCTAAGGAGTGGATACCGATCGCGATGATAAACTCTGATTCAATGGTTCAGACCATATGCAACCAAACTCCCATCTTTCTTTTCACTGAGAGAACAGAGCTTCCATGGGATATGCTCTACGAATGAATCCCCTTTACTTAACAATTCTTCTAACCGAGCCTTAAGCTCTCGACCAGCCAGGAGCCATCATATAAGGAGGAATGGAAATGGGCCTGGGCCCCCGATCAAATCAATGGTGAACTCCACCTCTCTATCTGGAGGTAATCCTGCAATATCATTTGGGAATACATCTGGGAACTCTCTAACAACTAGAATCTCTTCTACTAGAGTCCCCTCCTTCCTTGTCGCCACCACATAAGCAAGATAACTCTGACAACCCTTACGCATCATCCTTTGCGCTGCCATGGCGGAGATCATATTGGAAGATAACTCTCTGCGTATTCCTCTGAACTTTTACCTCCACTTCCTGCCTATGCAACTCATTTCCTTTTATAATATCAATCTTAATGGCTCTATGGCAAGATAGCCAATCCATGCCGAGAACCACATCAAAATCCTCATATCTAGTGGACACAAGATCCGCCTCGGGAACTCCCCGTCCCCAATCAGAACTCTACTATCTCTTACTACTTTGTCTGAGACTAACGGATCTCCTGCTGGAAGGGAAACTCTCATACAACCCTCTAATGGCTGGGTCTCTATCTGGAAGCAATCTAAGAAAGGCTTATATGCAAATGAATGCGTGGCTCTTGGGTCCACTAATGTATATGCATCATGATCAAGGATAGAAATAATACCAGTAACCATATCTAGAGCTGCATCTGCATCTTGCTGAGTCACAACATAAACCTCCCGCCCGAGCACGGCCCCCATCCGCAACCCCGGGCACTACGCCCGCCTACCACGACCGCCCACCGCGGTCACTGGTCCCTCCGCTGGGAACCTTCCTTAAGACCCTCTGAAAGGCTCATCTCCGGTGTCAAGTAGCTGTGTCACAATGGCGTCTCCGCACCAATCAATCGAGGCACTCTCTAATGAAATGGCCTTCCCGCCACAATGGAAACACCTTATACTATATCTCTTACACTCCCTAAAATGTCGCTCCGACATATCACGTATGGGAGGAATACTGGTGCCATCAAGCAAGAATCGGGGCCCCACCGATCCCCCGACAGAGATAGCTCCCCGATTTGCACCTCGGCCTCTATAACCTCTACCCTTGCTTTTCTTTCTATTATACTGACCCGAGCTCTGTTAGGAAGTGCCTGGTGCACTCCTCTTACTTTCTTTCCTACTCTGATACATAGCCATAGTACTTTGCTCAACTCTTAGAGCGGCCTCAACTAAGTCCCCAAATCTATTATGAGGAACCACAGACAAATGCACTCTGATCCGGTGCTATAATCCTACCAAAAACCTTTTGCACTTCAGGACTTCATCACCAGATATATGGAACCAATCTAACTAGTTATGAGAACTCTTCTCATATTCTCGACACCGGGAGATGTTCTTCCATGAATATGAAGAACCTCAATCTTCGAACTTTATGACTATGGAGGAAAGAATCTATCAATGAACTTTGTCGAATTGTCCCATGATAAACCATCAGAATACTTCCTATCCACGGCATCCCACCAATCTCAGCCTTGTCCCTCCGAAACCGAAAATGCGACTCTTGATCATACGCGGCACCCCATAACTCCATAAACTTTGTTTACTTTGTCCAACCATAACCAGGTTGCCTCTGGATCGCCACTGCCGTCATATGGCTTGGCGCCCAACTTCTATACTCTCTCTATCGACCTCCCAGGTTCTTCAAGAACCTCTCTAGGTGGCGGTGGAGGCTGCGACTGCTGACGAGTTGCTATGGCCACTATCCCAGCAATTCAGGCCACCCGCCCGTAAACAATCCCGGCACTTGAAGCCCCCATGGGCCCGTATGGTCCAACCCGACCTCGAGGCCGATTCAGTGGAGGCCAGAGTGGAACCAACCACGGCTCATCTCTCTCGTGCATCAATGACTTCTAAACCTCTCGACTCTCCTAGATCGACCCTCGACGTTCTCTTCCTAACATAGTGTTGTATTTGCAAAATATCAACTGTTTAATACTTTGAAACACTTAATATGTATGTGCTTTGAATTTGAAAATGAATGGTTACCAAAAATGTAAAATAGTGTATAAGAAAACTACGATGCTTAGTAACACAGGTTTCTTAAGACCCTGCTCTGATACCAACTTGTCACACCCCCACCCCTACTAGCAAAGAGGTGTGTGCCGCCACCCCACGTAAAAACCCCCAACCGCTGCTACTTCCAACGACTAGAGAATCCTCGTGAAGCCGGCCGTGTTGCTTGCTAAAACCCGTATAAAATTTCTTTTCTTTTTCTAAACTTGTGATTTTATAAAATTTTCAAGAAGATAACAACTGCAGATACAGATATATCCCAAAATCTGTATATACAAATTTTTACACTTTTTAAATACGGCAACTAACACATTCTTTCAAAGAGCCTCAGGCTCATCACATTTTCACAATACAAAACTATGTACATACATATGCTCAACTGTACAAATTCCAAAGTATTTCCTTTCATAAGTTATTTAATATAGCACTAATACAAAAGTCAGGAGAATCCTAATATGCCTCCAAAGTCTCAAAGGTAGTTCGTGACTGAAAATAGTTTTAAAATACAAATAATGAGCTAAACGAGCCTGGAGTGTATGCTTTATAAAATGTTTGTTTTTTTTTAAAATATCTCCAAACTATAAAACTCTCTTTTACAAGACATTTTCCAGAAACCTTGCTTGCTCTGCTTTAAAATTTTCTAAAACTTTTCAAGAACTGCTTGCTTGCTTTGCTTTGCTTTAAAAGTTTATAAAACTTTCATAGACTTCTGTTTGCTTCATGCCTCGTTTTAAAAAGTTTATAAAACTTTTATAAATACTGAGCCCCGGGCTTAACCGCTCTTTAAAGGTTTATAAACTTTTCATAGACCTCTGTTGCTGCTTTAAAAGTTTATAAAACTTTTTATAAACATCGAGCCCTGGCTCAACTGCCACAAGGTTTTTTAAAAGTTTATAAACTTTTTATAAACACGGGAGTCTGGGCTCAACCGCTTGCTTTCAAAAGTTTCTAAACTTTCATAAATGCGGAGCTCACACAATCATAGCTAGTTTACCAAAGGGTTGATTTTCAAACCGGTGGTGCAAAAATGTTTATAAATCAAGATCAACCACTGGAGGCCTTTCTTGCTTGTTGTCCCCTAGTAAAACATGGGAGCCTGGGCTTCCACCGTGCCGGTGGAAGGACCTGGGTCCGCATCACCTAGGTGGAAAGGCCTTGGCTCACTTATCCTTTTCCAGTAAATATGGTGGAAAGACCTTGGTCTATGTCACCATAATCTAGCTAACGCGCAAGGCCTGATTTATAAAAATATAATTTTTGCTTGCTTGAAATATGGTTTAACACTTTAAAACCATTGCTTGCTTGAAATATGGTTTAATACTTTAAACCATAACATACCAAAGGTAAAACGACATAAAAATACACTAGCATTTAAAAATAGAGTTTAGAACACTCCACCTGCTTTTTACCAAAACTTCCGAGTACACTCCACAACTTTCCCGCTTTTGCTTTTATCCTACACACTCCAAATGAATACGGCAAAAACATTTAATCGCCCGCAGATAGCGTAAAACTTAACGTATTTCACACACACAAGTCACTTTAGTGTCACACAACATTCATATAAAGCCAAATGAACAATTTACCCTTGAGCACTAAAAAGCCTCTAACAAAAAAAACCACTCATTTTGGCAAACCTTTTTCCAACAATTCTCTCTGGACTTTATTACCCAAAAATTATTCAAACGGTCTTCAAACATTATGAAACACTCCAGATCAGTTCTTTATATATCCAATGACATCTCTTTAAATTTTCAATTTAAAATTCCTTCTATAAGGCCCTCAACAACATAACACAAGTTACAACATTTTTTTTTATGCCCAATTACTAGCTTCCATCGAATCACCCATCGTTATCCTTGATTTCTGGGGTCTTAACTCCATAAATTGGAAATGGTTTCTTCACTCATTTGAATCTATGGTTCTAAGGTTTCTTCTACAATTGGAATCATCCAATTTAGATCACCAAAACTCAAGTTATTGTATTTTACATCTAGATTACTCAAATTAGCATAATAGAATCTGCACATAGCTCCAATTTGAAATTTTTATGGGAACTTTGGGGTTACAATTTGCTTGTACTTCCTTCAGCTAACTTATTCCCCTAGAAGTATATTTTACCCAGAATTTTGAATCACTCAATTTGGATGAGTGAAACTCCACTTATGGCCAAAACACTACAACAATACCCAAAACAGAGCATAACCAGTGAGCTACACGAGCTCACCTTTCAGTCCGTATTTGGGAGCCTTAGAGCTATAATTTGCTCTTTGTCCCTTCTATACATTTGTATCCCTATCTCTTATGGTTCTTTACCAATTTGAATCAATTTATTTGGATGATTATAACTTAATCTATAGCCAAAACAAGAACAAGGGTTTTACCAAATTTTTGACAGCATTTCCTTTAAAAAAACCCAACATTCTCCTTTATAACTATCTCTCAAACCAACGTGGAATTTACCCTAAAACAACCCACCACATCAGACAGGTTTGTAACTTATAACCAAAACCCTAGGTAAAAAAATCCTAAGAATTCATACCAAGGTCCACCAATCCACATACAAAACCATAGGAAATAGGAAGAATTCTCGTTTATCTCATACCACCAAGCGTTTTACCCATACGACCAACAAATCTAGGTTAGGGGCGATCTCAACAAACCTTAAAAGCTGAGTGAACTAATTCCACGGAAAACCTTAGAAATCAAACTAAAACCCAAAATACACATAGTTTCCAATTCAAAACATACCTTTTGCTTTCTTCTCTTCTTCTTCCAATCCTTCCTCTTCTTCCTCTTCTTCTCTCTTCTCCACTCTGCTTGTCCTAAAGAAAAATGAGGCCACCGAACTGCTTTGCTCTCATCCCCTTTTATACTCTCATTTTTGTCTTAATTGCAAGTTGGTCCTCAATCACTTTGTATTATCTGCAATTCAACTTATGCTATTTATATAATTACCACTCTCTTCCTCATCTTATGTCCTTTATGTCCCATTCTTGATCAATTACAACTTTACTCCTTATTCTAGTACAAATTCCGTGTAAAATAAATCTCTCTATTGCTTTCACAATTTGGGCTTCCTCAACCACAACTCCCAAAAATACTATAATGACACTTGGTGCACTTACGTGCCTTACTACATCGTAGATCATACACCCTCTCAGACGGCGCATCGCCCGATGCCGACACCACGTGTCCCAAAAAATCTCACCCAAGAAGCCAAAACTCGCACTAATCTGAACTCGCGTATAAATGGATGGTCTCTAGTAATCAGAAAACAATCCTGCTGAGCACTCATGCTCCCACTGACCGGGAGTAGATCAAAATGTCATCCATGAAGACTACGACAAACTAATCTAGATAGGGTTGGAACACCCTAGGCATGAGGTCCATGAATGCTGCTGGCGCATTCATCAATCCAAAGGGCATCACTATAAACTCAAAGTGCCCATAACGCGTCCTAAACGCTGTCTTAGGGATATCCATCTCCCTAACCCTCAGCTGATGGTAACTAGTGCGAAGGTCGATTTTGGAGTAAACTCGCACTCCTCTCAACTGATCAAACAAATCGTCAATCCTCGGCAATGGGTATCGATTATTGACTGTGAATCTCTGTTCAACTCCGTCGTAATCAATGCACACAAATAAAGGGTCTTGTCTCTTCTTCGCAAACAAGACCGATTCTGGTGAAGTACTAAATTAATGAACCCCTCATCAAAGAGCCCCCGTGAGGTCGGACTCTTAGTTCCCGCAACTCCAACCCACCTGCCATCCTGCGGCGTAAGTCATAGAGATGGGCAAAGTACCAGAGTGTAATTCGATACCGAAATCTACAACCCTCTGCGGAGGCAATCCCGGTAGCTCATCAGGAAAAACATCCTCATACTCGCAGACTACTCGAGGTAGATCTAAGTCCGGTCTCACTGCTCTTAAGCAGAAGGCTTGGCAGCCTAACCTACCAACCGCCCTCGACACTGACTCATACATCGCTTTTGGGGCAAAATATCATGTTTGTCCCCTCGAAATACAACACGAGTATCGGTCCCGTGTAGGCAGACCCTCCTACGCCTGGCCAACCGGAGCACCCACTCGTGTGGGCCGGTCGCCCAATCCATCCCCGTGATGACGTCGAACTCGATATGTCCATGACCCTTAGTCCACTGTGGGTGGGAGTAGAATCGCCAGATCTCAACTCGCAACCACGACATATCATCCCTATCCTCGCCCTAATCCCTAGGAGAACTCACATACAAGGGCCTCCAAGGCCTCAACCTCTAAGCCTCCAACTCTATCACAATCGATGCAATATCTCTACAAACATGCCGAGACACTAGTCTACATACCGAAAAATTTTCATACTCTATGTCCATGCATTCATAGGTAATGCAAGACAATAAGTTCATATATTAAATCATATTTAAATTTTTTTTTTCATTTTAAATATTTTATTTTTATTTTTTTTGAAAACCTAGTGAATAAAGGCTCACGAACAGTTGTTCGTGAACAAATTGGGTTCCAAACAAAGGATCTGCACAGCTGGCACCAGTCAAAGCCGAGTCGAGTGCACAAAGGCGCACACTTCTAATTGCTCGCAAGACACTACACGCGGCACAACTTGCGTTGGGCGCCGTGTCGTAGCCCACAGGGCGCCATGTGGCAGGCCATGCCCTGCCGTGTCGTGGCCGTGTCGCTACACGCACGAGCCGCCAGGTGCCGTGGTCGCAAAGCTTCGCCGCTGCTTCCTCGGTCACGATACAAAAAATTTGTATCGCGGACTCACCGAAGCCACGCCGCCACGATCGCGATCACCGTCAAACACTCGCCGCCCAGTCAAGACGCCGCTGTCGCGGTCGCAAAGATCAGATCACATCCTATAGACATATCATGGCAATAACGGGCCACCCCCAGCCACGATACAACTTTTCAGGACGCTGACCCTCGCCAAAGCAGCCAAGACGCGCCGTCGCGACGCCCCACGCCACGCACGCCCCCGCGCCGTGAGGCCGGTCGTGTCGTAGGTCAGACGCGGGTCTCTACCACGCCGCGGTTGCAGCATGCTACAACAAGACTCCTCGCCCCGCTCTCCTGTGCCTCAGAACTACGTGTCACGATACAATCCATTGTATCGTGACTAAGTCGAAAATGGGCAAAGAGCTCCAACCGTAGTTCCTACACTTGCTTTTTTTCTTTTTTTTTTTCATTTCTTCCACCTACTGGAAGACCATTAAAAAAAAAATTTCATTTTCCAAAGAAATAAAATAAATTATTACATTTTTTTCCAGCTTTACATACATCAGAAAAACCTTAAAAAATTTTCTTCAACACATTTTTTTTCCTATGTGCTATTCACCAAACACACAATTCACACAACATAACACACAATCACACATCACACAACAATCATCATAGTGCACAAGGAATGCGTGATCTAACCCGTGCCCATCAAGTCCTAGGTAATCGTATATTTCTCCAACTTATCGATACTAAGCCATACTTTAGCATCCGACATTGCTTCCAGGCATTTATAAGCCCAAGCCTCGATACCAAGTCAGGATAATCTCATTTCCCGAGGGGGTCCGTTGACAACCCATAAACTTGCAGAATATTCGTGCATGTCGGGTAACCCGACACCACTATGCAAAATCGGCAGTCTCCTTGCACGGAGCTCTACCCAAGATACACAACCTGTCCCAACATTTTACACCGACCACACCGGGTCCACATAAGGATAAAAATGAGTAAAATGGCCACTTGGGCTCATACATCAATACTCACAAAATATATCCCAACCAACTATATTACATGGTTCAAGAGTTAATAATTCTCTCTTACTTCAAACATATATTAAAATTCAAAGTTCTAATACATGTTATACAAAAGTATCTACCAAAGCCACATGTCGACTTTCTTCTCATTTCGGCCTCTAATGAGTGTCGTCCTCCCTTACACTCTATGTACCTAAAATAATGATCCTCGATTGTATGCAGCAGCTCCGCAGTGATAATCTCCTACTCGTTACTCCTCACCTATGCACACATGTCATATGAAACAACAATCACACTCGCACTACATGATCCTACTCTGAAATGTCTACATGCCCAATCCCATGTTTCGAATCCTCACCCGACTCCCCACACATGCTCAAGCCAAATGCGAGTAAATTACGCTTTCAAAACAAAGCTTTTGCTCGAAACACACTACCAGCTCGTAAATACATTAGACTACCCTCCGAGGTGAATTGCTGGATATTTCTTCGAAACAGTCATTGGTCCGCCTCCGAGATGACTGTTGGACAACTCTCCAAGGCAATTATTCGGAAAATCTTCCTTGAAATTCCTTCTCACAACTCTACTTTCACTTTCTTCATTTTCATGTCATGCACTCTCACCTATCGTTCTATGGTGTCCCGATGCATATGGAATGCATTATGTCAATTCCAAACAATTTATGCTAATATATTTTACATGCATATATTAACATAATTAATTCACATTATTCATATTATTCAATTCACAATCAATAACACCAAAATTAGCTCACATGGGCTAATAACAAATCCAAGCAACCTATTTTAATCATCTAACCACACAAAATCACATTACCAATCATGTGAACAAGTGAAACCAGGGTCGGGCACTGCTCACTACTCACACACTAGTGGGATTTCTTTACTTGGTTCGGAGATTTTGAGACCGAAACACGCCATCCAAATTTCTATAAATCCCTTATCCATAAAATGGCTCTACCAAAGAATAAACCAAGAGGAAAAGATCCTACCTCTTAGAGTTGTCGAACTCCACTAAATCGCTGTCCACACGTAGCTCCCTCGCCACAAGAAACTGACACTTTGCTTCTCTCGCTCCGCTTCGAGAATCGGGGATCATTCGAACGATAGAAATCTAGAGAGAAGTCACTCCTTCTCTCTCTAAAATTTGAAACCCCATCACTGCAAGATTTCCATCCCTTTGGAGAAGAAAACTGTAACGCCCCGTCCCGAGAGAGTGTACAGTACGTGTAACCGTAGGGGCGCATATGTGCACCAATTGTCATTGTAGTATTTTGGGAGTTGTTGTTCAAGATGAAATTGTGAAATCATAAATTAATTTTAACCTGCACATCGATTGTGGCTAGCGGTAAAGTCAGAATTGATCGTATGATATGAAACCATGATTTGAGAAGACGAGAGGCCATTATATAAATAATATGTTGCTTTGGTACTCGATATGGAGGACCAGATGTTAATTAAAGGAAAGATTATAATATAAAAAGGGATGAGAAACAAAACATTTCATCTGGTCTCTCAAGCTAGGGCAAACCGCGAGAATTCCAAGCATCAGAGCGAAGAGGAGTTAAGAGGGAAGAAGTGGAGAAGAGCAAAAGGTATGTTTCGTGCATGATTTCTCAGGGTTCTCTCCATGAGATTAGTTCTTTTCTAAGGTTTTGTGGAGATATCACATTAACCCTAGAATTGTTAAAGTTATGTGGGTAAAACCCTAATTGGTATAGAATAAATGTAACACCCCGTCCCGAGAGGGTGTACGGTATGTGTAACCGCATAGTATTCGCTGACTTCCTTAATTATTTTCGTGCTTACAATAGAATTTTGAAAGTCGTTAAGGATGAAATTATAAAGTTTTCAAAGACCAGGCACTTTCAATTAAGGAAAGTGAATGGGTGAAATTCCACTATGTAATTTTAAAAGGATAATACACAATAAATTTTACCAACTGTTCAGGAAGCCTAGAAAATTCTATAGATCTCTGATGACGAAATGGATCAGGCTGCTAAGTTCGGTCTCGCGAAATCTAGTAAACTAAGAAAGTTTCACCCGTAGACAGACGGAATATTTTACGAATTTATAGGCGGCGGGTTTAGAGTGAAACCTGAAAACGAGATTTTAGAAAAATCTCAAAAAATGGCAAATATTTTAAGAATATTCAATTAGGATAAATGAAATTGAAACCGGAACAAAATAAATTATTTCGGGGCAGAAACGGACCAAGAAGGGAAAGAAAAAGGGACATGTGTCCCACTTAAAAAAAAAAAAGATAAATTTGGACGGACATAAGGACGTCCGCCAGATAGAGAGTGAGAGGTGAGACGATTTTTAAAATTTTTATTTTCTTCTCCTTGTTTCTTTCTCAGATTTACGGAATTCGGACCGTAAGTTTTCATCGGAGCATAAGGCAAAGTTGGACTACGCCAAGAAATTTAAGATAAAAGATCATTATCTTAATTTCTTTGTCAAACTTTAAAAAGGTAGAAAATTTGCCTACTTTATTATTTTCTGGGAGCCTAAATGTTATATAATGGATTGAAATTTCTTAGAGGTCGTGAAAGGTCGAACTTCAATTCTAAATTTTTAGACTAGTTTAGGAATTTTTAGGAATTTTTTGACTGTGTTCGGATACCAAGGTTGAATTCGACCTGCTGACAATGTTGAAATTCAGGAGTGTAATTCCGACAAGTCGACAAAATTTTTTAAATGTTTCTGTATTTTAGACTCTATGGAAACCTCAAATCAAAAGCCATAAAATGTATAGTTTTAAGGAAAGATTTAATGTGTACGGATATAGTCACTTTGAAAGCCTGTATTTTTATGGTTAAAACGTTAAACCGAGGGCATTTTCGTAATTTGAATGAATTGTGTATGATTTAAGCATCCGACGAGAATCTAGGAGTGCTTGACAAGATTTGGAGAAATTACGAGAAAAGGTGAGTACTCAAAATCCGTTTCTAAAACGAAAGTGTTTAAATTACAAGTTTGTTAAGTGCTTTGAAAATATAAATTTATAAAGCATTTTTTTTACCTCCCACTTGTTATACTCAGCATAAAAGTTCGATTTCAAAGAGGGGGGTTAAGAAAACAAGCTTGACTCGGCTTCTAGCAAACCCTAGGATGGCACAAATTTCTCGCTTCCTACGATGTATTTCGATCGTGCATGGTAGGGCATGGGACATTATGACTAACTATACGCTCGGCCTGCAATCGGGGTTAGATCTAGAATATATATGAGTCGCCGCACATTCCTGGGTATATAGTTAACGCTACGACTTAGTACATAGCGATGATGTTATTCCGAGGTTCCATCACCGAGCATTTGTCTCGAGGTTCCATTATGCTATATAGATCCCGCCGTTTTCACCGACTATCTTAGCCTGCAGTGTCTTATGTCCACCACGACGTCAGTTCTCGAGGTTCTCGTGGCATCACGCCTAGGTATTTTCGTAATGTAATACGCGGTTGGTACTTGATTTCCAAGATAGCATTTTCTTCGTATATTAATCCTTACCATGTACAAAGTCAAAGAAAGGTAAATAGTTTTGCATCGCTTTCAACAATGTAAATAGTTTCACAGCTTTAAATGGCTTATAGCAAAAACTCGCTTTCATAAAATGTAGCTTTTATTTCCATTTCTGTATAGATTTTCATATTGGGAGGTACATACAACAGACATCAACATTTAGAACTTATAGTACTCACGAGCCTGCTTGGCCTACGCTGCTTTTTAAAATAATTTTAAGGTGCAGTGTGTCAAGCCGAAAGACCTTTCCAGATTCTAGCCCCTAGATTTATGGTGCTGTGATTATATATAAGATAAGGTGTAAATTAAAACTAATAAAGTTAAAATGTATATTTTGTATATGTAAATATCGTTTGTAAAATATGCATTTGGGCTGGTTTTGAGAAAATAGGTTGCTATGAATTTATGTTTGATCGATCCTTATCTTATATTTTGATTTAGGCTTAGGTCCTTTATTATCAGAAATGGACATTTGGAAAACATCAGGAGTGTATATTTTGTTAAGGCTGTGTGATTTTGTATTTTGGGCTTGACTCACTGTGGCAAATGTTATGCCACGAATTTTCGTTAAATCTAAAGGTCTGATTTTGATAGAAAAGTGAAAAATTTTATATCCTACGTTTCTAAATATAGTTTCAAAGAATTTTAACCCGCTTAATTTCATGGTAACTTTGTCACGAAAGGAAGCCACGGAGGTTATCAGAGAGTTGCTCGCAGATTTCCTGCCAATTAGAAGGGTCTCACAATAAACATGGAATCCATCATAATTATATAGTTTTGTAGGAATTAGTGGACTCCTGGGGTTGGAATTTCAGGATTTTCACTCTGTGGTTTGGTTATATGAAGTTCCAAACCACCAATACAAGAGTTATGTGCTCGATGAATTCCATTTTAGTTTTTGAGGTATTATGGAATGGAGAAGGCATGGAAGAAATTGGTACCAAAAAGAGGGCAAAAGATTTCCGAGTTAAAACGAGGTGGCACGCAGACGAAATCGGCACTGCACACATAATGTAGCCCATTCGTACGGTAAGATCAAGATAAGAGGCACTGACATCAAGACCGACCCGATTAACCTCATGAACCTCGAGGCGCACCTCCTGCACTCCAATGGATATAGAAACTTTCCCTCAAAACCATCAAATAAAATCCATGGAGCGAACTCCCTTTACAATCCTTAACACATATCTTAGAAATAATGCGAAGCTAAGTGGTAAATTTTTTTTTTTCTTTTCTTTCTTTTCTTTTTTTTCAAACTCCTTAGGATTTTTCTGTAAAAAATTCTTGGGCCGTGAGTTTCCTCCCTGCTTTTTCTTGACTTTCCCAAATTTACAAAACCCGACAAAAGCATTTAAAACACTTCTAATCTTCCAATTTCAACCTCCGCTTTAGACTCCTCTTCCACAACTCAATCACAATATATACCATATACATTTATTCATTTCAATCATCAAAACATTGAAAACTTCTTCAATTCCATACACATTTTTATCAAAAAAATTTGGACTTGAGCCGGACTTAAACCGACCGCCTAAGTAGTTCATTTTCAAAATATATCCATATATGCATATATACATGACAAATTATTCGACATATAAAATATGCAACTATTTGCATAAATGCAACCACATGCGTCGTCTCCTCGATGGCTCAACTCATCAGACAAAGAGGGTACTCCCACTACAAGACCCGCTCCTGGGTCCCGAAAATATTTTTTGGAAACATATGGAAAGAATGAGCTAAAGGAGCCCTTTTGAGTGTACATTTCCACAAGCATAACATTCAAAGATATATCAAAGAATAAATACTTATACAATTAAAATCCATTTATGCCTTAAACATTTATGCCTCAAACTTTTCCTTCTTTATAATAAATACTATACAATAAAAATCCATTTATACCTTAAACATTTATGCCTCAAACTTTTCTTCTTTCTTTATAATAAATACTTAAGTACAATAAAATCCATTTATGCCTTAAATAATTATGCCTAAACTTTTCTTTTTCTTTCTTTTTCTTTTCTTTATAATAAATACTTTATACAATAAAAATACATTTATGCCTTTTAAACAATTATGCCCAAACTTTCTTCCTTATTTCTTCTTTCCGACGGAACCTGTGAATAAACACACCGAATAGCCTTCGGTACCGACTGAGGCGCCCCTCATTATTCCGGGCCATAACTACTCACGCGGAGAAACTCACGCTTTGCATAGGGTTCCACTACAGCACCTTTATCACGTGCAAGGATATACCTAGACACCTAATCTCCTCCCCGCTTAGTAACCTATAACTTTACCCCAAATCCCACGCCTTAAGGTAAATTTCTACCGATATCACCATAACATCATATGGGTTAGGTAACCATCAAGAAACATTTATCAAAAATACAATTATAAATCCATTTAAATCCTTTATTTTATCATGAAACTCATATATATATATGCAAATATACATATGCATTCTTTACACATTTTTAAACTTTCATAGTGCCTTAACATATGCATACATATATAATTTAATATAAATATATATATTGGATGCAAGATAAACATGTACATTAAAATTTTCATTTATATCAAAAACTTTTCATTTAGGCAATATAAACATTTACATTAAACTTTTCATTTTAACATCAAAATCATTCTTTAAAACTCAATTTTCAAAACATCATTTACACTCACAAACTTCACCGCTCAATCTTGCTTCTTGCTTTTCGCGACTTCGCTTTCCTTCCGATATAGTCATTTTCACCTTTTTCAAGAAACCACAACTAACTATTAACCATAACTTCCATTTAATCCATCATACATTCATTTTCCACTCCAACCACATCACATTTACTTAAATCCCATTTAACCATACTTCAAAATACATAATCAAGGAAAGACCAAATTACATTTTTCTTTACAAAATGACCTTAATGCCTCAATTCAAATCCTTTTCTTGTTCCTCTATGAATTCATTTTACTTAGGAAATTAGAATCCAATCCAATCGATCATCCCAACTAAAGTTATGGCATTTTCATGCCAACTAGTCCATTTTTATCATAATTAGGACAGTTTGTATTACACGCCATTTTTCCAGGGGTTTTAAACTACATTTGACATTATTCCTTTGTACTATTTTAAAGCTAAGGCGCTAAGCGGTTCTTCTCCAATTGAATCACCTTAAATCGGAAAGACCAAACTCACGTTACGTCCAAAACAATCGGGCTAATCTATATTCAAACTCCGAAACTGACAGCATTTACACGGGCCTACTTTTGAGTAAATTTTTAGACCCCTTATGATCAGAATTTGACGATTCCTATTTCTATATGTATGATTCTCCTTGAAGTATATTTTAACCAGAAACTTGAATCACTCAAATCGGATCAGAAATGAGCAAGTTATGGTCAAAATATGAAAATCTCGGTCTAAAACAGGAAAATGCAGCATTTCCCTGCATTGAGAACCAAATAAAGGGCTTACATACTTACCTACTTCTTTGAGTGAATTTTTAGGCCACTTATAATCCGAATTTGATGATACCTATTTCTATATGTTTGGTTTTCCTTGAAGTCTAGTTTAATCAGCCACTTGAATCACTCAAATCGGATCAGAAATGAGAAAGTTATGATCAAAATACAAAAACTGGTCGAAATAGGAAAACAGAGTATTTCCTGTACCGAGCAGTCCCTTGAATTTTTTCCAAATTTGCTTCTTTTTCTGCCACTTTTGCTACCAATTAACATCATACAACTTCTATAATTCATATACCTCAAGAATTCTATACTGAATTCAGCTAAAAACAACTCCACAACAATCAAAATGAGTCACAGGAACTTCAAACCCCTCAAAACCTTATGCTTTTAATCCGTTAACTCCAACCTAGGTCCACCACCCCATTTAAAACCACATGATTTTGATGATTCCATGCTTACTTTTACACCCAATCGGGAAAACTCTCATAATCCTGTACTGAAACATCTAGGGTTTAGGTGATCTTCCAAACCCTAGACCAAGAGCATCAATTCCTCCGGAATTCATACTAAAACCCAAAAATAAAGGATTCCATACCTTGATCTTGACCTCCTCGTCCTCCTTCTCCTTCTTCTTCTCTTCTTCCTCCTTCTTCCTCTCTTCCTCGTCCACCTCTCTCCACGGTTTGCCTTAGAAAATGAGACCAAAATGAGTTTTGGCTTGTCTCATGAACTTTTATACTCTCATGTTTCCCTTTAATTGCCAATCGGGTCCTCCTTCTTAATATTGCAATACCAACTTTTGAAATTCCTACTATGGCCCATCTCTACACTTTTTGATTTTCATATCTCCTTTGCTCAATTACTAATTTATCCTTATTCTCATATTATACTTTGCCATCCAATCTATTCTTCTTATGTCATATATATATCCTATTTTGGATAAGTCTCCACTTTACCCTTGCTTAGGATATATAACTTCCGGGGTTCTCTCTGCTTTTTTTTCCTAGGCCCCTATTTAGCTTTAATATACCCTACATAAGTCTAAAATCGTTAGGTATCTTCGGGTGTTACAACTCTCCTTATAAGAATTTCGTCCCCTAAATTAAAACATCTGCATCTCAAAGAGATGGGGATAATGCTCCTTCATCTCAAGCCTCCCTACGCTCTCATGTAGCTTCCTCTACTGTATGACTCCTCCACAATACCTTCACCAACGGAATAGTCTTGTTGCGCAGAACTTGCTCTCGACGGTCTAGGATTTGCACTGGTTCCTCTTCGTATGTTAAGTTCTCCTGTATTTCCACTGGTTGCTCATTAATTACATGTGAAGGGTTTGGTACGATCATGGAGCATAGAAACATGGAAAACATCGTGAATGCGATCGAGGTAAGATGGCAACTCCAATCGATATGCCACCTCTCCAATCCTCTCAACAATCTTGTATGGCCCAATATACCGTGGACTCAGATTTCCACGTTTCCCAAATCTTAGTACGCCCTTCCATGGGGAAATCCTCAAAAATACCATATCCCCTACCTCGAACTCTAGGTCCTTACGGCGATTGTTCAGATAACTTTTCCGTTTGGCCTTGTGCAATTTTCTGGCCTATCCCTATAACTTTTGATCTTATCACAAGTCACTTCTGAACAATTTAATCTACTAATTTCCCTTTCACTCACCATTCACGCACCGGAGTTCGACATTTCCATCCATAAAGAGCCTCATAAGGGGCCATGCCAATACTAGCCTGATAACTATTATTGTATGCAAACTCCATCAGTAGTGTTCCTTTAAGGTATGATACATCTTTATACTTCCCGGATGCATAGCATGCTTTCTGAGGAATGGGATTTCCTCCATAATATTCTCCTCACATCACCTAAGTACATCCGTGCATAACCTCTGCCCCATGACCACGGTACCATCCTCTCTCAATGACAAACCCCCTGCCCGCACTCTACTTCACCTCTCAACTTTATTATCCAGGATCCCCGAGTCTAAAGCCTCTAATCCTATCTATCAATACAGACTTACATGAAATGTGGCCACAAAGGTTCCTAACTGCTGGCCTGGCCTCATACCCATGACCTCAATTATATGAGTCGAGGAAGATGCATGACCCTCAAGTGCGATAGGGAACTCAATGGTACATTCATAATCCTTGATCAGTTCAATCCATATCCTCTGTCTCATGTTCAATTCCTTTTGCGTAAACAGATACTGCAAGCTCTTATGATCTGTAAAAAAAATCCTACAGGGCACTCCATATAAGTAATGCCTCCATATCCAAAAGCAAATACTACGCCCGCTAGCCAAGGTCGTGTGTAGGATAATCAGAAACCATGCATCTTCAATTGCATAGAAGCATATGCAATCACCTTATTGGCCTCCAGATTAATACACAACCTAGGCCTCTTGCCTAGAGGCATCAAGAATACACCGCAGCTTCATCCCGCCTCATGGAAGTGTAACACCGGAGCCGAGGTCAACTCCTCGGGCCCATCGGGGAACCCCACCCGACAAGCCTCCGACCATGTGCAGCTCCTCTTCCTTGTCAATCTAGTCAAAGGTGCGCCTCTCAAAATCCCTCAAACGAATCCTACTGTGAATACCCTCGCTAAACCCATAAAACTCCTTATCTCTATAACACTCGTAGGAGGTTTCCAATTCAAAGATAGCTTCGAATTCTCATGATCCACCGAGACCCCTGGCTTAAAACCATGCGGTCCCAAAAGCGCTATTACATCGTTGTCGAACCAAAACTGACACTTACTAAGTTTAGCATTTAACCGATGTTCCCGTAATGTTTGCAGAATTATCCTCAAGTGCTCTGCATGTTCTTCCACGCTTCAAATAGATCGCATATCGTCAATAAACACGATAACAAACCGACGGCGTAAGGCCGAAAATCCTATTCATGAGATCCATAAAAGCGACCGGGGCATTCGTAAGTCCAAATGGCATGACTAGAAACTCAAATGCCTGCACTGCGTTCACCGTCAGTCTTAGGGAACATCTCTACTGCGAAGTCTTCAACTTATCCAATTCACTTCCAATTAAATCAAGGCTCATGACAACATCTTTGCAAGCCTTACATCAAGCCATTAACATCCTTAAAGTGAAAAACCCATAATGTCCTTCACCTTAGCAAAAATACTTTTATATCTTAATGAATTCTTCTTCTTAAAACATTAATTCTAACACATTCCATTAGGCATTTAATCACTTCCCAATTGATTAAATCAATGAAACTCAACTTTTCCATACTTCTCCTACAGGTCAACTTACATGTCACACCTTCATACTTATTTCTTCAATTTCTTCCATTTTCTTCAACAAATTATATTTGATAATTCATCAAATGTCATTAATTTACTTAAACTAAATCAAACCAATGCATTTCCATAATTAAACCCTTTCGTCTAACCCTCTCATCTCATTTTCTATTCAACTTTAATCTCCATTAATTCCCATTAATTCCTTCCAAACATTTCCCAAGTAATGTCATTAAACTAATTAAACCAATCAAACAACATCACTTCCATTAACATTCAAAGTTGACCTAATTGACAATCCTTATAATCTCATTCTTTCTTTCAATTTCTTAGCAAAATCAACCTAGAATCATACCATTTAATATCTAAAGCCTTAATATAACTCAATTGAAGGTTTACATAATAATCCATAAAACCCTAATTAAGCTACTGAACCTCTCAACCCACGCGACTCCACTCCAAGCCGTTTTGACGTGCAGCCCGATTTCAAACCCATGGCTCCTCTCATCCCTAGCCGCGACCCCGCCAATTCGGTCGCATCGTGTGTGGGCCGCCGACTTTCATCGTGGTCCAAATCTCCGGACTAAAACCCACAAAGAAAACCTCTTCAAGCCATGATATGACCTGCTTCCATTTTATCTTTTATCATTGGATTCAACTTTCAAGCAATGATACATGACTAACTTCTCGATACATGACTTCGTGGGCATTTCGAATAAGGACCTCTATAGATCCATAATTGATCGTGGTAAGATTATACAAGATCATGCATTTTATATGTTAATTTATCATTAGAATCGTCTTCTTCAACTTTTTTTTTTCAACAATCATCTTGACATCATCTCTCGAAATATCGATCTCCCATGTCCTCTAATCGTCATCCCCGTTTGTTCCGTAGAACATTATCATTTCCACAAGCTGGAAGTAGTAATGATTTTCATTCCCTAATTTAACAGACCCCATCTTGGACTCCAGTCTAATTTACATTACATCAATATTCCTCCTAAGGTGCTGATGATAGAGCACCTTCTACACATGCCTACAATTTCTTTCCAACTTTTAAGATCTTCACTACACTATTCTCCTATCCTCCAAATGTAATCTTGAAATTAAAGTTCAAGACTTCTTTGCCTAGACCTTCCAACTCAAAAGATCTAGTATTGTTTCCAATAAATGAAACCTCTGATTTGGTGGTGGTACTAATGCCCTCAGAGCTCTCTCGTGGCTGGTCGGCCTCGACGACGCATCTTCGTAAATTCAAAATTTAATATGTCATGTAATGCATATATGATTTTAAATCACATAAATAATTTATGCAATTTAAAATAAAACATTAAACAATCATATGAACATAAAATTTTCAAATCTTTATAACATTTTCAAAACCGTGGCTCTGATAATTAATGCTGAAGGACCCCGACCTGATTAACCTCATGAACCCGAGGCGACTCTCCGCACTCCAATGGATATAGAAACTTCTTCAAAACCATCAAATAAAATCCAGAGCGAACCCTTTACAACTTCTTTGGCCATATCTTTTAGAAATAATGCAAGCGAAGTGGTAAATTTTTTTTTTTTTTCTTTTCTTTTCAAACCCTAGATTTTTCAGAAAAAATCTTACGAGTTTCCCGGTTCTTTTTCGGACTTTCCCCAAATTCTACAAAACCCGATAAAAGCATTTAAAAACACTTTTAATTTTCCACTTTCAACCTCCGTTTTAGGACTCTCGTCCACAACTCAATCAACACAATATATACCATACATTTATTCATTTCCAATCATCAAAACATTTAAAACTTCTTCAATTCCATGCACATTTTTATCAAAAAAAAAATTTGACTCGAGCCACTTAAACCCACCGCTTGCGAGTTCATTTTCAAAATATATCCATATATGCATATATACATGACAAATTATTCACATATAAAATATGCAACTATTTATACAATGCAAATTATGCGCTCGTCCCTCGATGGCTCAACTCACCGCACAGAGGGTATCACCCACAAGACTGCCTCGGTCCTAAAATATTTTTTGGAAACATATGGAAAAGCAATGAGCTAAAGGAGCCCAAGGAGTGTACATTTCCATTAAGATAACATTTTCAAGATATCAAAGCACAAATACTTATACAATTAAAATCCATTTTATGCCTAAACATTTATGCCTCAAACTTTTCTTCCTTCTTATAATAAATACTTATACAATAAAAATCCATTTATAATTTTAACATTTATGCCTCAAATTTTTTCTTTCTTCTTTCTTTATAATAAATACTATACAATAAAATCCATTTAAGTTTCTAGCCTCAAACTTTTCTTCTTTATAATAAATACTTATACAATAAAAATACATTTACGCTCTTTTTAAACAATTACGCCAAACTTTCTTTCCTTATTTCTTTTCTTTCGATGGAACCCAGGAACAACACACTCAGCTTCCGGGTACTGACTGGTGAGGGGACAAATACATTCCACTATAACCACTCGCGAGTAAACCTCCACGCTTGCACAGGTTCCAAATCATGCTGACTCCATCACGTGTAAGGATACATTACTCTGCATACCCACCCTCCCCGCTTAGTAACCTATAACTTTACCTAAATCCTTACACGCCAAGGTACCTCCTCGCCGATATCACCATACACTATAATGTGGGTTAGGGTAACCACAAGAAAACATTTATCAAAATACAATTATAAATCCATTTAAATCCTTTACTTTATCATGAAAACTCATATATATATATATATGCAAATATACATATGCATTCTTTACACATTTTTAAACTTTCATAATGCCTTAACATATGCATACATATATAATTTAATATAAATATATATATATTGATGCAAGATAAACATGTACATTAAAATTTTCATTTACATCAAAACTTTCATTTAGGTAAATATAAAACATTTACATTAAACTTTCATTTTAACATCAAAATCATTCACTTTAAAACTCAATTTTTCAAACATCATTTTTACACTCACACGCTTCACCGCTCAATCTTGCTTGCTTTTCGTCGAATTTCCGTTTCCCTTCCGATAGTCCTTTTCACCTTTTTCAAGAAAAACCACAACTAACCATTAACCATAACTTCCATTTAATCCATCATACACATTCATTTTCACCCAACTACATCACATTTACTTAAATCCCATTTAACCATACTTCAAAAAAATACATAATCAAGGAAAGACCAAATTACATTTTTCTTTACAAAATGACCTTAATGCCTCTCAATTCAAATCCTTTATTGTTCCCCATGAATCTACTTTATTTAGAAATTAATCTTAATCGATCATCCTTAACTAAAGCTATGGCATTTCATGCCAACTAGTCCATTTACGCATTACACTAGGGACAGTTTTAGCCATCATTTTTTCCCAGGGTTTTAACTTCATATTTGACATTATCTCTCTTTGTACTATTTTAAAGCTGAGGTGCTAAGGGTTCTTCTCCAATTGGAATCACCCAAATCGGAGCACCGAAACTCACGTTATGTTCAAAACAATCGGGCTAATCTATATTCAAAACTGAAACCGACAGTGGCTTACACATGGGCCTACTTTGAGTAAATTTTTAGACCCCTTATGATCAGAATTTGACGATTCCTATTTCTATATGTATGATTTTCCTTGAAGTCTATTTTAACCAGAAACTTGAATCACTCAAATCGGATCAGAAATGAGCAAGTTATGGTCAAAATATGAAACTGGCTGAAATGTGAAAACAGAGTACTTATCGAGAACCAAATAAAGGCTTATACGGGTCCTACTTTGAGTGAATTTTTAGGCCACTTATAATCAGAATTTGACGATACCTATTTCTATATGTTTGGTTTTCCTTGAAGTCTAGTTTAATTATCCACTTGAATCACTCAAATCGAATCAGAAATGAGAAAGTTATGATCAAAATACAAAAATTTACGAAATGCAAAACAAAGATTTCCTGCACCGAGTACCTTGAATTTTTCCGCATTTGCTTTTCTGCCACTTTGCTACCAATTAACATCATACAACTTCTATAATTCATATACCTCAAGAATTTACATGGAATCAGCTAAAATAACTCATGCAAGTTTCCTCTCTTTACAATTGAAATGAGTGTTATGGAACTTCAAACCTCAAAACTAGGTGGAAATCCAAGAACTCAACCTAGGTCCACACCAATTCTATTTAAAACCACATGCTTTTGATGATTCCATGCTTACTTTTACACCAATCGGGGGAAAACTCTCATAATCCCAACAAACATCTAGGGTTTAGGTGATCTCTTCCAAAACCCTAGACCAAGGAGCATCAATTCTCCATGGGAATTCATACCAAAAACCCAAAATAAAGGATTCCATACCTTGATCTTGACCTTGTCCTCCTTCTCCTTCTTCTTCTTCTTCTTCTTCCTCCTCTTCTTCCTCTCTCTTCCTTGCTCCACTCCTCCTCTCCACTGGGCTTGTCTCTAGAAATGAGACCAAAATGAGTTTTGGTTTGTCTCATGAACTTTTATACTCTCATGTTTCCCTTTAATTGCCAATCGGTCCTCCTTCTTTAATATTGAAATACCAACTTTGAAATTCTTACTATGGCCCATCTCTACACTTTTGATTTTCATATCTCCCTTTGCTCAATTACTAATTTATCCTTTATTCTCATTATACTTTGCCATCCAATATATTCTTCTTATGTCATATATATCCTAATTGGATAAGTTCCACTTTTACCCTTGCTTAGGATATAACTTCCGGTTCTCTTGTTTTTTTTTTTTCCTAAAAATTCCTATTTAGCTTTTAATATACCCTACACAAGTCCGAAAACTGCTAAGGAATCTTTCGGGGTGTTACAGATACTATCTATTGCAATGTTTATAATTTGATACTAAACATAGTGGTACTGCACTCACAAAGGTCCAAAAGCCTGCATTTTGTATTTTCGCATAGTTACACCCAAATTCGTACACTGATATTATGGGAACCTTAATAAATGATTTAGAGAGGTTCAAAGAAGAATGAAACTCAATGAAAACGCACCGTACCTCGCCGCCTCAGCGATATTCATTGGGTGTGAGTAAATGCTAGTTACCTAATGTGACTTACGTGTGAAGTACGTTAAGTTTTACGCTATACGTAGGCGATTAATGCTTTCTCCATATTCGTTTGAGTGTGTAGGCTAAAAGCAAAGGCGGGGAAAGTTGTGGAGTCGTGCTCAAGTTTTGGTAAACAAAAAGGTGAGTGTTCTAAACCTATTTTTCAAATACTAGTATATTATTATAAACTGTTTTACACTGGTATTTCATGGTTTTGATTGTAAACCATATTGTAAAGCAAGCAATGAGTTTTTAAGCAAACAATGGTTTTGATTTAAACCATATGTGAAAAGTAAACAAGTAATGGTTCTGATGTATTCAACCATCCTTTTCAAAAGCAAGCAAGCAAGCAATGGTTTTGAGTTGTAAAACCATATTTCAAATAGCAAGCAAGCAAGCAAACAAAAGTATATTTTATAAAACAGGCCTAACGAAAATCCCTAATTTAAGCAAGCATACCGGGAACAAACAGATTCCGCACGCGTACCAAGTGGGTGTTGTGGACATCATTTCATGCATTTAGAGTTGCCTCACAAGAAACTTGGGCCTCATGCATCATGGCATTTAAAGGAGATTGTGGCACGTATCGAGTATATAGGTTAGCGCTGGCAAATAGATTATGTGATGTACACTGCTGTCATTCCACCATATTTACCGAAAAGGAATTGAGCCAAGGCTCTTCCACTTAGGTGATGCACTCAGTCCTTTCCACCGGCACTAAGCAGCTTCCCAAAAAACCCGTGTTTACTAGGTATAGCAAGCAAGAAAGCGGCTCAGTGGGTTGATCTTGGATTTATAAACAATTTCCATACGCTTTGAAAATCAAATCCACTGTGCACGGTCGAGCCTAGCTCCCGAGTTTATAAAAAAGTTTTAGAAACTTTAAAGCAAACCATGAGCCCAGTTCCGCGGTTTATAAAAAAACAAAGCTTTATAAACTTTGGTGCAAGGCCGGTTTCCCAGCCCCGTGTTTATAAAAAGTTCATGAACTTTAAAGGCGGTTGAGCCAGCTCCCGTAGATTATTTTAAAGGTTACGAGCCCAGTTCTCGTATTTAGAAAAGTTTTATAAACTTTTAAAGCAAGAGATTTATGAAAAGTTTTATAAACTTTTAAAGCAAGTAAAGCAGTTAGCAAAGATATATTTATTTAAAAATTTTATAAACTTTTAAAGCAAGCAATAAGCCTGTGTTCCCAAGGCTTATGAAAGGTTTTATAAACTTTTAAAGCAAGCAGAAGTTATGAAAAGTTTAGAAACTTTAAAACAAAGCAAAGCAAAGCAAAGCTTAGGCTAAGTACGAAAAGTTTTAGAAACTTCTTACAAGAGCAAGCAAGGCTCTGAAAACAACTTAAAAAGAGAATTTTACAGCTTTTGAGATATTTTCCTAAAAGCAAACATTTTATAAAGCATACACTCACTCGGGAGTCTGTTTGAATTTCATTTTATTTTGCTGTTTAAAACTATTTTCTGTGCATGTACGCCTTGACGCCGGAGCATAGTAGATTCTCCGACTTCAGACGTTGTTTGTATTAAATAACTATGTAAGGAAATACTTGTAATTTGTATAAAGGGGAGTATATATGTACATAGTGTAGTTTAGAAAATGTGTCGAGCTTGAGGCTCTTTGAAAGAACGTTGTTGGCTGCCATATTTGGAAAAGTGTAATTGTGTTTAGCGTGATTCGAATATACCTATATACAAATTATATGCCGCGAGATTTTAGCAAATCACAAGTTAGAAGAAAAATTTTATACGAGAATTTCAAGAAGAATGCCGCTTCACAGATTTTCTAGTCGCTAAGGCAATCTACCGAGATTTCGGTAATGGACATCAGCGCTAGTAAGGGGTGGGGGTGTGACAAAAACTATTCTCCTTTTTGTCTTATTCATTTAATTTTTCAATAATTCCATCCATATCCTTAAGTTTTGATTTGACACATGTGGCCAATTTTGGCTTCATTCATTTCCCATCATCTCTCGAATCAGCGCAACACGCTCATATGAGCATACGAGCGTGGCGACTTCTTTGTTATATCACATGCCTCTCAAAAATTTTACAAAGACCCGACACCTCGGTGCTCAAAAACGTGAAATTTTCGATCGCCTAAAATTCGACGAAATTCGACGTCGTAGCTAGATTTCGCGAGAAGATTCCAACGGTGAAGCCGTTTCATCATCTGAGATCTAGAAAAATTTCGGATTTTGACCGAAATTACCATTTTACCATTTTTTAGAAAATTCAAATTTTCTCGGGTTTTACATACTCGATTATGTTCATTAAAGCACGAACTATTCCTATAAGTTGTTGAATCGATCTTGCCCTCCTTAATATTTTTTTTTGAATATTTTAAATTTTATATACACAATTAATTCTCTAAATATAAAATAAATTTTTTTTCAAAATAGGTATCTCACAAATCGCCTACAAATCAGTTACAAAATAGTGATGGAAATATAATTGCTGAAAAATTTGTGATTTGAATTCTCATTCCGCCTACAAATAGTGATTTAACACAATTCCGTCACAATTTTATGACCAATTTGTGACGGATATCTATTTGAAAAAATTCATTTAAATATATTTTAATTTGTATTAGACACTATTTCAAAATATTCTAATATTTGAAAATATTATAAACTATTTGGAATTTTATTATTAATATACATTGTGCAATTTTCTTTAATTTCAAAATTTGTGATATTTCAATATATTAAATTGTATATAATTTTCATCATACATAGTCATAAAAATAATAAAATATAAAAAAATAAATAAAATATATTATGCTACGATGTTACAAAAATTTGAAATTATAAGAATTTGTGATATTTGAAAATGAATTTTTGCGGAAGCCACCATTGGGGCATAGGTGATTGAAGCTAAATTTGTTAAACTATAAATCTGGAGTATCGACTCGACATGCTGATTAAAGTAATGAACTATTCCTATAAGTCATGAATCGATCTTACGCCCTTAATATATTTTTAATATTTTGAAATTTTATATAATACAATTACTAAATATAAAATAATTTTTTCAAATAGATATCGTTCACAAACGCCTGCCAAATCGATCAAAAAATAGTGACGAAAATATAAATCGGTCAAGAATTTGTGACGGAATTCTCATTCCGTCACAAAATAGAGACGGAAACTTAATTCCGTCACAATTTTGTGACCAATTTCAGAAAGATATCTAATTGAAAAATTCATTTTATATATTTTAATTTGTGGTATTAGGACACCATTTAAAAATATTCTAATATGTGAAAATATTATAAACTATTTGGAATTTTATTATTAATATACGTTGTGCTATATTGTGCAATTTTTTTCTTTAATTTTTAAAATTTGTGATATTTCAATGTTTTAAATTGTATATATAATTTTGCACTTCTACATAGTCATAAAAAATAATAGATATCAAAATAAATAAAATATATCATGCTACGATATTACAAAATTTGAAATTATAAGAATTTGTAATATTTGAAAATAAATTTGTATGGGAAACCACCATTGGGGCATAGATAATTGAAGCAACTTGTTAAACTATAAACTCGATATTGACTCGATTTTGTTGATTAAAGCACGAACTATTCCTATAAGTTGTTGAATCGATCTTAGCCTCCTTAATATTTTGAAAATTTAAATAATACAATTAATTTCAAATATAAAAATGATTTTTTTTTCAAATAGATATCCGTCACAAATCAGTCACAAATCGGTCACAAAATAGTGACGGAAATATAAATCCGTCACAAATTTGTGACAGAATTCTCATTCCTTCACAAATTTGTGACGGAATTCTCATTCCGTCACAAAATAGTGACGAAAACACAATTCCGTCACAATTTTTGTGACCGATTTGTGATCAATTTGTGATGGATATCTAATTGAAAAAATTCATTTTTATATATTTTAATTTGTATTAGACACTTTCAAAATATTCTAATCTTTGAAAATATTATAAACTATTTGGAATTTTATTATTAATATACGTTGTGCTATATTGTGCAATTTTTTTTTATTTTAAAATTTGTGATATTTCAATATTTTAAATTGTATATATAAATTTGCACTGCTACATAGTCATAAAAAATAATAAATATCAAAATAAATAAAATATATCATGCTACGATGTTACAAAATTTGAAATTATAAGAATTTGTGATATTTGAAAATAAATTTTTAAGGGAAGCCACCATTGGGGCATAGGTAATTGAAGCAACTTGTTAAACTATAAATTCGATATTGACTCGATTATGTTCATTAAAGTACGAACTATTCTTATAAGTTATTGAATCGATCTTGGCCTCCTTAATATTTTATTTTGAATATTTTGAAATTTTATAATACAATTAATTTCAAATATAAAAATAAATTTTTTCAAATAAATATGTAAAACCCGAGAAAATTCTAATTTTCTCAAAATGGTAAATGGTATTTCGTCAAAACTAAAATTTAGATTCCTGGATGATAAAACGGACTTCACCGTTGGAATCGTCTCGCAAAATCTAGCTATCACGTCAAATTTCATCGACCGAGACAGTCGGAATTTCTTTTTTTTCAAGGCACCGGGTGTCGAGTGCCATATGACGGCTTGTGAGAGACATGTGATGTGACAAAAGTGAAGGATCCCCACCCGGATTAACCTCATGAACCCGAGGGGACCTCCCGGCACTCTAACAAATATAGAAACTTTTCCTCAAACAATCAATTAAAACTATGGAGCTTAACCTTTGCATAACTTCTTAACATATCTTTAGAAAATAATGCGGAAGTGAAGTAGTAAATTTTTTATTTATTTATTTTTTTTCAAACACTTAGATTTTTCAGAAAATCGACATGAGTTTCCTCTGTTTGTCGGACTTTCCCAAATTTACAAAAACCTGCGAAAACATTTAAAAACACTTCTAATCTTTCACCCCCAACTTCCATTCAGACTCCTCGTCCACAACCCACCCAAGCACACAACTCCACTACAAAATATATACATGATATACATTTATTTACTCAATCATCAAACATTCAAAATCCCTTCAATTCCATGCACAGCGTATAAAAAGGATTGGGCTTGAGTCGGACTTAAGCCGACCGCCTACGACTCCTCATCCAACGAGGATCAAAGCCCATGCAGCTCCTTTCAAAAAATATATACATATATACATATATACATGAAGGATCCCGACCCGGATTAACCTCATGAACCCGAGGGGGATCTCCAAGACTCCAATGGATATAGAAACTTCTCAAACTACAAATAAAATCCATGATAACCCTTTACAATCCTTAACATATCTTTAGGAAAATAATGCCGTCAAGCCGATAATTTTTTTCTTCTTTTTCAAACACTCGATTTTTTAAAATCGCAGAGCTTCCGTTTTCGGACTTTCCTAAATTTACAAAACCTCACAAAACATTTAAAAACACTTCTAATTTTCAAATTTTCAACTTCCTTGTTTGGACTCCTCGTCCACAACTCAATCAACACAATATATACATATATACATTTATTCATTTCAATCATCAAAACATGCCAAATTCTTCAATTCCATGCATTTATTTTTTCAAAAGCTTGGGCTTGAGCCGGACTTAAGCCGACCGCCTACGTACCTCGTCCACTGAGGATCAAAGCCCATGTAGTTCCTTTTCAACTTTATATATACATATATACATAACAAAATATTCAATATATACAATATGCAAAATTACATATAATGAATCACGCCGCCGTCTCTCAATGGCTCGACTCATCGCACAGGAGGGCAATTTCTACCGGTGCACCGTCTCACCTCTCGAAAATGCTTTGAAACATATGGAAAAGAATGAGGTAAAGGAGCCCAAAGAGGCAGATTTTACACAAGATAACATTTTCAGTATATATCAAATTAATAAATACTTATACAATTAAAACTTTCACTATGCCTTTAAACATTTATGCCTAAACTTTCTTTTCTTTTCTTTCGATAATAAATACTTATACAATTAAAACCATTTATGCCTTAAACATTTATCCCTCAAACTTTCTTTTCTTTCTTTATAATAACATTTTACAATTAAAACCATTATGCCTTAAACATTTATGCCTCAAACTTCTCTCTCCGATGGAACCCGGGGGATGTAAACACACCTAACGCTTCCGGCACGACGCGAGGGACAACCCCATTCTAGTCATAACTACTACGTCATGAGAAACTCACGCTGATTATAGGGTTCCGTACCATAGCACTTTATCACGTGTAAGGATATTACCTAGACACCTATTTCCTCCCTTAGTTAGTAACCTATAACTTTACCCCTAAATCCTTACACGCTTAAAATAATTCTGTTTGATATCATCATAATACTATATGGGGTTAGGGTAACCATCAGTAAAACATTTCTTCCAAATACATTTATAAATCCATTTAAAACCTTTACTTTATCATTTATACATTTATGCATTTTTCTTTACACATTTTTAAACTTCCATAATGCCTTAACATATGCATACATATATAAACATTTACATTAAACTTTTCATTTTAACATTAAAATCATTCACTCATTTCTTCAAAATACATTTATAAATCCATTTAAATCCTTTACTTTATCATTAAAACACATATATATGCAAATATACATATGCATTCTTCACACATTTTAAATCCCATAATGCCTTAACATATGCATACATATATAAACATTTAATATAAATACATATATTTAAAGTAAAGTAAACATTTATACATTTACTACATTCTTACGGATATCCATATAAACATTTATCTTAATCTTTCCTTTTCACATTAAAATCATTTACCTTTAAAACTCAATTTTTTAAAATATTAGTTTTACACCGCTCTCACCGCTCAACCCGCTGCTCTCCGTCGACCTCAAGCCCCATTCCGATAGTCATTTTCACCTTTTTCAAGAAAAACCACAACTAACCATTAACCATAACTTCCATTTAATCCACCATACACATTCATTTTCACCCAACCACATCACATTCACTTAAATCTCATTTAACCACACTTAGAAATTGGAATCATTCCAATTGACTCATCCAAATTCAAGTGATGGCATTTTCATGCCAAACTAGTCATTTTACCGATTTTACACGGACTGCTCAATACTCATTTTACAATGTCTTGAATCCATATTTGACACTGGTTCTTTATACTTTGAAGCCAAAGTGCTAAGGGTTCTTCTCCAATTGAATCACCCAAATCGGAGCAATCGAAACTCACGTTGCTTCAAAACAACCGGCTAATCTATATTCAAAAATCGAACCGTGAAGTGGCTTGTTACATCAGCCTTTACTTGGAGTGAATTTTGGGGCTACATAGAATCATAATTTGACAATGCCTATTTTTGATGTTTGGTCTTCTGAAGTCTATTTTTAACCAATAACTTGAATCACTTCCAAATCGGATCGTAAATGATATGTTATGGCCAAATACGAAAATTGGCTATCAAATGAAAACATAGCATTCTTATACTTATGACATTCCCTTGAATTCTTTTCTGCACTTGTGTTTTGCTTCCCATTTTTTCCATGTATTTTTCATCCACTCCAACTCTATAGTCCATATACACTTCAAAACCATTTCTCATTTTCATCTTGACATCTTTTCTATTCAAATCCTCTTCCACTAGCTCTATCTTCTTTCAAAACCTTTCATGAATTCCTCCCCAATACTATCTCTAATACGGGTTATAACCCCATATACAAACTAAGTTAATTCAAGATTTGTTAAGGTTTGTTCTAAACCCTAACTCAATTTCCTTCCATTTAACCATGAATCCAACAACAAAAGGAGGATTCCATACTTATCTTGTTCCTTGTGGGTTTAACCAACCTTAATTTCAAGAAATCTGTTAGGATACAATTCTATAAAAACCCTAGATTTGTAGATAAGATAATCATCATACAAACCCAAAAATCCTGCCAAATCTCATAGAATCCATAATCAAGGTTAGTTTTACACAAAAATCCAAAAGTCTTACCTTGGCTTGATCTCCTCCTTCTCTTCTTTCTCTTCTTTCTCTTCTTCTCTTCTTCTTTCTTCCTCTTCCTCTTCTCTCTTCTTTCCCCTTCACGCGCTTTGTTCTCCTCTCCAAAATGAGACCAATTTTGGTCTATATATCCCATGTTTTGCTAAGGCCTTGTTTGGCCTTCCAAAACCCTTTTTTATTTTTTGCTTTTAACTTTTCATTTTTGCATTTTGGCCCCCCATTTCTCTTTTATTTCTATTCCATCTTTTCTCTATTTGCCTTTAATCCCATAAATCCTTCTATTTACATTTCATTTTCATGCATTTTAGATATTAAACTCCCTAGTCTTTCATTTATGACCACTAGGTCCTCAAGTGATAAATTACCAGCATTCTTGGCTTTATTATTAATTCCTGCCCTCGCTTTAGTTCCCAAAATTCATATTTAGCTTTAATATACCCTAAACAAGTCCGAAACTGTTAGGGTATATTTCGGGGTGTTACAACTCTCCCCTCCTTATAAGAATTTCATTCCCTAAATTAAAACATTCAGACCAAGATCAAAGAGATGGGATAATGCCCTTCATATGCTCCCTATGCTCCCATGTAGCTTCTCTCATCAGATGACTTCCACAATACCTTCACCAATGAATAGTCTTGTTATGCAGAATCCTGCTCTACGGCCGAGGATCCGTGACTGTCTCTTCGTATGTCAAATTCTCCTCAGATTCCAACGTTGCTCACAATACATGTGGAAGGGTCTGTATATATCATGAGCATAGAAACATGGAAAACATCGTGAATGCGATCGAGGTCCGCGGCAACTCCAATCGATATGCCACCTCTCAATCCTCTCAACAACTTATATGGCCCAATATATCGTGGACTCAGCCTTCCACGCTTCCCAAATCTTAAGACGCCCTTCTACGGGAAATCCAAAAATACTCATCCCCTACCTCGAACTCTAGATCCCTACGACGATTGTCCGCATAACTTTTCTGTCGGTCTTGTGCAATTTTCAGTCTATCCCTTATAACTTTGATCTTATCACAAGTCACTTGAACAATTTCCGGACCTACTAATTTCCTTTCACCTACCTCATCCCAACAGACTGGAGTTCGACATTTCCTTCCATAAAGAGCCTCATAAGGGGCCATACCAATACTGGCATGATAACTGTTATTGTATGCAAACTCCATCAGTAGTGTTCCTTTAGGGTATGATACATCTTTGTACTTCCCGGATGCATAACATAAGCGGAGGAATAGGCTTCCTCCATAATCTCTCTCCTCACATCACCTACATCCAGTACACATAACCTCTGCCCCATGACCACGGTACCATCCTCTCTCAATGACAATCCTCGTTGCTCCAGATTTACTTCACCTCTCAACTCACTATCTTGGATCCCGAATCAAGCTCTCTAATCTTGTCTATCAACACAGACGATAATGAAATATGGCTAACAAGATTCGACCGTCATTCAGCCTCACACCCATGACCTTAATTCTATGAGTCGAGGAAGATGCACGTCCTCATGAGAACTCATGGGTCTTCTACTAAGAGCATCCGCTACCACGCCTCGCTTTCCGTAGATGATATTCCAATGGTACATTCATAATCCTTAATCAGTCTAATCCATCTCCTCTCGTCTCATGCTCAGTTCCTTCGTGTAAACAGATACCGCAAGCCTTATGATCCAAAACCTGGCTAGTGGCACTCCATAAGTACGCCCATATCCGCAAGGCAAATACTATGGCTGCTAGCTCAAGGTAGTGTGTAGGATAATTCTGTTCATGCTTCTTCAATTTCCTAGAAGCATATGCAATCACCTTGTCATTCTGCATTAATACACAACCTAGGCCTTGCCTAGAGGCATCACAATACACTGCAAAGCCATCCTGCCCTGATGGAAGGGTAAGCACTTAAGCTGAGGTCAATCTCCTTTCGCCCATCGAAACTCGCCGACAAGCCTTGACCATAAAACGCTCCTCTTTCTCGTTAGTTCAAGGTGCGGCTATCTTCGAATCCTCAAACGAACTTACTTCGTAATACCCTCGCCAAACCTTTAAAACTCCTTATCTCCGTACAACACCGTGAGAGGTTTCCAATTCAATATAGCTTCGACCTTCTGCGGATCCACTGAGACCCCTCTCGTCAGAAACTATGTGTCCCAAAAAGGCGACATGACTCGCCAAGCCAAACTGACACTCATCGAGCCCGCATATAAACCGCGTTCCGCAATGTTTACGCACTATCCTCAAGTGCTCTCGCATGTTCTTCTCCCATCATTCTCGGTAATAGATGCAAGATATCACACAAACACGATAACAAACCGGGACGGCAAGGCCTGAAAACTCGCTCATGAGATCCATGTGTGCCGGCCGGGCATCAGAACCAAATGGCATGACTAGAAACTCAAAATGCCCGCACCGTTCCGAACGTCGGCCTGAACATCCCCTACCATGAATTCCTCAACTTATCCAATTCACTTCCAATTAAATCAAGGCTCATGACAACATCATTGCAAGCCTTAAATCAAGCCATTAGCATCCTTAAAGTGAAAAACCCATAATGCCCTTCACCTTAGCAAAAATTACATTTATACCTTAATCAATTCTTCTTTCTAAAACATTAATTCTAACACATTCCATTAGGCATTTAATCTTCCAATTGATTAAAATCAATGGAAACTCAACTTTTCCATACTTCTCCTAAGGTGGTCAAATCCTACATGTCCCACATTCATAATTATTTCTTCAATTTCTTCCAATTTCTTTCAACAAATTATATTTGATAATTCATCCAATGTCATTGATTTACTTAAACTAAATCAAACCGATGCATTTCCACCAAAACCTTTCTTGGCCTAACCCTCTCATCTCGTTTTCTATTCAACTTTTAATTTCATTAATTCCATTAATTTCTTCAAGCATTTCAAGTAATGTCATTAAATCAATTAAAACCAATCAAACAACATCACTTCCATTAACATCCAAAGTTGACCTAAATTGACAATCCTTATAATATCATTCCTCTTCTTTCACTTTAGCAAATCAACCTAGAATCATGTCGATTTAATAACTAGCCTTAATATAACTCAATTGAAGGTTTAGAGATAAATAATCCATAAAAACCCCAATTGCTTACTGGAACCTCCGAACTCACGCACCCACTCCGGCCGTCGACCGTGCGTAGCCCGGATTTCAACCCATGCTCCTCATCCCTAATCGCGGCCCTACTACACGAAGCCGCACTGTGTGTGGGCCGCCGACGCCATCAGGTCCAAATCTCTGGACTAAGACCTACAGCAAACCTCTTGGTTTTCGAAACTTCGTCCTCCTTACTAAATGGGACATGTCTGACGAGCTCAGAAAAACTCCGCTCATAATCTATCAAGGAGAGTGTCCCCGCTCCAAATTTAAAGAACTCCTCACCCTTCGTGATTCGTAACTAGCCGAACAAACTTATCCGTATATTCTCTCTGAATCAGACAAGGGCACTCCCTCTAGGTATCTCCTCTGAACTGCCCTCCACCACTCTAATGCTCTATCCCGTAGGAGAAAGGCAGAAAAAATGACCATCCCGTCTCTCGTACACCGCATCACCTTGTGCACTGCTCATTTCCCCCTCTAACCATTACGGCCTTTCCCGGTCTCCCAATCCATCATAGTTTCGCGGCTCCCTAGCTTTCGCCCCCTCTCTATAGAAGCTACTAGCTCTCGGCCGTCGTGAATCACAAAGGCTAAAAGCCGAAACATCCGTCGAAGGTATCCGTCCTCCCACGACCAGAGGCGGTGGCGTCGCCCGTGGTGGCCTCAAGGCATAGGATCACTATGTATCAGGTTGGAGGAACATATGTACTCATCAACATATTCTCGTGTAGGTACTAATGCCTCAAGAGCTCTCATCAGGCTGGTAGGTCAGGTAGCTCGACGACGCATTTTCTCGTGAATTCAAAATTTTAATATGTCATGTAATGCATATATGATTTTAATCACATAAATAATTTAGTGCAATTTTAAAATAAAACATTAAAACAATCATATGAAATTAAAATTTTCAAATCTTTATAACATTTTTCAAACTACGGCTCATACCACGTTGAAGGATCCCACCCTGGACACTCATGAACCCGAGGACTCCCAGACTCCAATGGATATAGAAACTTTTCAAACAGTCAAATAAAATCCATGAGCGAACTCCTCAATCCTTAACATATCTTTGTAAAAATAATGCTGTTTAAGTGATAAATTTTTATTTTCTTTCTTTTCAGATTTCAAATTTCATTTCCTTTTATTTCTATTCCATCTTTTCTCTATTTGCCTTTAATCCCATAAACTTTCTATTTACATTTCATTTTCAAGCATTTTAGATATTAACTCTAGTCTTTCTCATTTATGACCACTAGGTCCTCAAGTGGTAAATTACCTAGTTACCTGCTTTATTATTAATTCCTGGTCCCTGCTTTAGTTCCCTAAAACTATTTAGCTTTTAACATACCCACAAGTCCAAAACCGTTAGGTATATTTCGGTGTTACAATACATGACAAAATATTCAACATATCCAATATGCAAAATACTCAGACAATGCAAATTACGTACGCTGCCTCCTCGACGGCTCGACTCATTGCGCAGGAGGGTACTCTACCGGCGCACCGTCTGTGTCCTTGAAAATGCTTCAAACATACTAAAAGGAGTGAGCTAAAGGAGCCTGCAGTTGAGTGTGTACATTTCATTTAGACAACATTTTCAAGATATATCAAAGTAATAAATACTTATACAATTAAAACCAATTTATGCTTTTAAACTTTCTTTCATCAGAACTCAGGGTAAACACACCGATCAGCTGGTAACTACTCTGGTGAGGACAGCCTCAATCCAGCCATAACCACTCATGTCGCGAGAAACTCACGTCATGCATGGTGGCTCCACTATAGCACCTTATCACGTGCAAGGATATTACGCTAAAAATCTATTTCCCCCCTCCCTCCGTTAGCAAGCATCCTACAACTTTTCCTCTAAATCCTTACACGCCTTTAAGGTACTTCTCAGCCGATATTAGTCATAATAAATATATAGTAGTTAGGGTAACCATCAAGAAAACCTTATTCAAAATACATTTATAAATTCATTTAACTTTACTTTATCATTTAAACACATATATACGTTAACTATACACATGCATCTTACACGCTTTAAACTTCCATAATGCCTTAACATATGCATATATATAATTTAATATAAATACATATATTTAGGCAAGATAAACATATATATATATACTAATAACATATAACATTTACTACATTCTTATTATACATATATAAGCATTTACATAAAACTTTTTCATTTTAACATTAAAATCGGTCACTTTTTAAAACTCCAATTTTCAAAACACGCTTTACACTCACTGCTCACCCGCTTCAATCCCACTTGCTCTTCCGATCTCCCGTTTCCCGTCCGATAGTCCTTTTCACCTTTTTCAAGAAAAACCACAATTAAACATTAACCATAACTTCCATTTTAATCCACCATACACGTCTTCATTTTCACCCAACTACATCACATCTCACTTTAATCCCATTTAACTGTTAGCTTAAAAAAATTCATAACCAAGGAAATGACCAAAATACTCCTTTACTTTTACAAAATGACCTTAATACCTCAATTCAGATCCTTTTCTTTGTTAACCAATTTCAATGCATTTCTCTAGAGTTAATATTCACCCCAAAACACATGAAAATTACCAAACTACCCTTGACTCCTCCTCATTTCGTCGAAATATGCACGCTTCATATTCAATTTTTTGTTCTTCCATTTTCTTCATTCTAATCACTCCAATCTAATTCTTATACCTCAATTCACTAAGACCCTAACCAATTTCAACATGTCATACAAAAAATGCAATCTATCAAAACCCTAACCATCACTCACTTATTTTTCAAACCCTAACCTAATCCATTTCTTTCTCAACTTATATCAAAAATCATCATGATTCAACCTTAAATACCACTAATCTCACATCCATTCAAGAAAATTACAGCATTAGTCATGAAAACATAAAAATCAATCTTTCCCACCAATAGAAACTTACGGTTTTCTTGTTTTCCTTGGCTTCTCTTCTTCCTGATTCCACTCGATCTCACTTGGAAAGCTCTTCAAGGAGAAGAAAATCACATCCTTACCTTGCTCCACCTTGCTCACACGTTTTTTTTTTTTCCATCCTCTCTTTCTTTCCTTTCTTTCTCTCTTTTCTTCTCTCTTTTCGCCGAGCTCTCTCTTTGAGCAAACTCAACTTTGAATTTACATTTTGATCCTCACAACTTGCCAAATTGCACTTAAGCCCATAAATCTCAATGGTTGATGCAAAGTGACTTACACATGTCACCTTGTCATTGGTCCATTCTTAGGAGTCACAAATCCACTAATCCATTATTTAAATCATAACTTAGTCATTAAGAAAGGTTTTGATTGGCTCTCACAAGAAAATATCTCACTTATATCAGATTTTACTCAGTTTCTCCTTATACTGCTTTTATACCAATTAAATAAAAATATTCTATATCGCCTAAACTTCAAATCGACTACGAATATTCTAATTAAATCCTCTTCACAAATGGGATTCCATGCTCAAATCACCGAAATCTGATTCAAAATCATTAAAATCGAACCGACACATGTGATATTATCCGAATTACGTCGACGTCGAAACTATCCAAACGGACTCCGCTTCTGCTTTATACTCTATGATTAATTCCTGCATTTTCGTGATATTTTTCGCCCACTTCCGTAAATTCTCACACAGGCTCCAAATTTCAATCCGGAATCACTATTCACTTAAATCTCCAATTTCTCTTTCTAAATATCAGCCCAAAGTCATAGGAATCAAATTTCTTAAAAACTCCTTCCGCAAACCCTCCATCCTGATATAATAAGAAGAATTACTGTCTATTAGGTCCGTGTAAATTCCTCGAAAACTTCACTTTATGCCCAAATGAAGTCCGGAGCGTTCTAAATTCTAATCTACCCTCGCTTCTATCATTGGACCTCTAATCAGTTCAACAACTACCATTATAACATTCAATAAGGTTGGGGTTTTACAAAAAGTCACTTACTACATGTACCCATGTGACACATGTTGCATGATTAGAAAGATGATGGAGATGAATGGCTTATATTAAGCCAAGTGTCAAAAAGCTTTTAAAAGCAAACTAAAGGACACAAGTGGAATTAATAGAAAATATTTAAAATAAAGACAAAAAGGATTTCGCCCTCCATTGGAACAAAACGCAGTGTGGGGAAACTGTGCCTAGAGGAGAGAAATAGTGACTTCTCTAAACTTCCCAAATTTTCTTTCAAACCGTTTGCCTTGCCGAGCCAAGAAACAAAGTCAATCTACGCTACAAGGGCTACGCGTGGACACCCGATTTTGTGGAGTTCCGACAACTCCAAGAGGTAGGATCTTTCCTACTTGGTTTATTCTTTGGCTAAGAGTCATTTTAATGGATAAAGGATTTGTCAGAGGCTTGATGGTCGTTTCGGCCTCAAAAATATTTGAACCGAAAAGAGAAAATCTTTGACAGGTCAGTGAATGCGCTCTAACCTAGGTTCTACCGTTTCACGGAGTTGTGTGTGAATTTTTGTGTTGTTAGGTGATTCAAAATGAATTGTTCGAATTGTTATTAGCCCATGTGAGCTAATTTGGATGTTAATGCAATGGATTGAATAACATGATTTATATTAGTTAATTTTGTTAATATATGCATGAAAAATATATTAGCATGAATTGTTTGGAAATGGCATAATGCATTCCATACAAAATCAGGCACCCTAGAATGATGGTATGAGTGCATGACATGAAAGAAAATAAAAAGGAAAACGGTTGTGAAAGGAATTTCAACGGAAGATTTTCCGAAGAATTGCCTTGGAGAGTGGTCCAATGTGCTATCCTTTATGTTGACCCATGACCTGCTTTTGGGAAAATGATCCAAGAATTCATCTGAGGGTAGTCCAATATATTTACCGAAATTCGGTATTAAGTTTTCGAGAATAAAAATCCCTTTTGTTTTGAAAACTGTATTTTCCTCACATCTCGGTCGTACGTGAGAGTCGATGAGGACTCGAGACATGGGATTGGGCATGGTGACATTCCAAGTAAGATCATGTATTTGTTTGAGTGTGTCGGGCTGCTATGACATGTGCACTAGGTGGGGAGTAACCCATGTAGGAGATTATCACCACTGGCTTTCGTCACTGCTAGTGGATCATTATTTCCAAAAATAGGGAGTAGTATCGGGAGGACGGTGCTCACTAGAGGCCGCTTTTTAGAAGAAATGTGACACCCTATCCCTGGGGTCCATGACAACCCGCCAACTCGCAGAACTATGCATATCGATGCCCGATATCACACTCACATGTCTCATATATCGAGACCCATTTTACAAGAGTTTGATATACAACTCTTTTACACATTTATATGCTAAAATATATTAAAACTAGATTGTTCTATTATATTTTACAAAAATACTTGTCAAGGCCACAACCCGGCCTCTTCGGCACTCACTACCGAAGGAGCGCCGCCTTCTCACCGAAAGGGGGGTCCCACGACAAGAGCTAATCCTTATGAGTGGATAATCTCCTACAAGGGTTACTCCCCACCTAAGTGCACATGCATATCAGATAGAAAACACATCCAAGCAAATGCCTACATGAATGTCATATGTCATGCATGAAATGTCATCATGCCCATATCCCGGAGTCACTCACCAACCTCGCACCTACCTATACTAAGCAAACTATTGTCATTTTCCGATGACAACCAAAGATTTTCTTAATCTTTAACATTTTCATTTACAACTACGCGCCTCAGGGGTAATGGATTTTCGTGTCGCACCAAAGGGCTCCATAAACCTGCACACTTCACCGGCTCGCCGCTAACATGTGTCTAACCATAATTGATGGGTCTCACCCCGGGGACTATCCCAATCCTTATTATTACCCGTATTACACATAATTATCCTTTACCATTTCCTTAACCAAAGGCGACTCATTCGGGACTTTGTCCCACTAACCGAGCCCACTAATCAACACCATAAGCAGTGTTGATCCACAACCGTGTACCCATGACACTCCATCGAACACCTACACAGTGTCGATCCCAACCATGCACCCACACCCATGTCATGCGATGTTTTCGTGCACGTGTAATGCAATTATGCCAATGCATTTTCCTTCATGTTACATGTATATATATGAGTGCTATATGCAACATCAACATACCATGATAATTATAATTAATATATATAATTCTCAAACTATGCACAACCCATGTTAATACATCAGCAACATACATTAACATGTCATATTCACACCGCATGTTGTTCATACAAGCAATAACACACAACAAGGTCTCACCCTGACCCATCCAATGTGCGGTACCTCACGCCTTCACAATCATGAACCAATCACCTAATCAGACCCAAAAAAGAAGCAGCGCTTTTATTTTTATTTATTTTTTATTTTATTTTATTATTTTATTATATTATTTTATTATTGTTTATTTTTTTATTGTTTTGTAATTTAGAGCTGAGCAAAACGTTAAAAAAATAATTAAATTAAATTAAAAAAAAAAAAAAAATAAAAAGAAAATGAGAAAAAGACAAAAGGAGGAGATTTTTTTTAAAAATGGGAGCCTGTGTTTGGGAAAAGAAACCTACTGAGGGAGATTTTTATTTGGATTATTTTTTGGGGAGGAGGCAAAAAAGAGGGATCAAGTGGGAGCTGAGACAAGAGAAAACGGGAGGAAACAAAGGGAAGGAGAGCGAGGAGAAAAAGAAAGGAGAAGCAGCTATTAGAGGGAGAGCAAATTGAGAAGCAAGGCATCCTGAGAACAGGGGAGGAAAAAATTACAAGGAAGAAGGGAAGGGAGAGTAGAAGAAAGGGAGGGAGTTAAAAGAAGGAAGGAAGAAGTGGAAGAGATCGAGAGGTTTTATGGAAGATAGCTCGTGTTTCGAGTAGAAAATCATTCTATACTTTGAAGTTGTAGAGCATAAGTATAAAGGCACCACTTGCACCTCTCTGAAAAAAAAAAAAAAACAGCTTGGATTTAGAAAAGAAAACACTCATATCGACTGCCTGAAATCTCAAAACAAGCTTGTAGTTCACACGCCAAAGCATTAAAGCAACTCGATCTATTCCTTCATAACATTCGATGTAAAAGTTAGTGATTTTGTATTCTCAGCTTTTTCTTTTGTTTTAGATCAAAGTAGCCATGCACTCCATTGTAATATAATATCAGGTTGCATAGCCTAACATTACCACCTAAAATACATATATCATGTTCTAATATTGAGATCAATTCATCATGCTTGTGCTTAAATGTTGAGATTCACTGTGCTTGTGCTTTAAATGTTGAGATTCATCATGCTTGTGTGTCAAAAAATATGAAGTCTAGTTAGTCCATGAGGGAATTAAAAAAAAATTTATTCAAGTGCAAATGCAGAAGAAATGTAAGTTGTAGCTCGTTGTTCAGAGAATAAAATATGAATTGATTTGGTGTATGGAATATTTGGAGCACAATTTATGATAATAATTTTATTTTGTAAAATTGTGTAATGATGGTTCTGAATTTAACCAAATAAAAAAAAATAAAGAAAAGGGAAAGAGACTGGTTTTTGTAAAGTAAATTGTAGTTGTGATACATCCATGTAAAGTAACATTTTTCGTAATTTTTATTTTCAACTTGCCAATTTCATCAGACATTTCTAGACTAAAATTTGAATTGATCCATTTGTAATACTCTTTTTTAATTTCCAATAAGTTTATACCATTCTAGACTTTCTTAATTATCGGTTTTTGTAAAGTAAATTGTAGATGTGAAAACAAATCAAAGTTTTTGAATGTCCGTTTTTACCTGTCCAATACACTCAGAGTATGTTTTGTTGAAAATAAACATAAACGACTTTTAGAACGCCTCATTGATATTTTTCTCGTGATTCTAGATATTATGAAATTAACTTTGACACATAAATGTTGAGATATATTCTTTTAGCATGAGGTATGATTTTGGTTACACTCCATTGCAAGGGACCGATTCTGATCTATGATGATGATTTGGCATTAAAAGTTTGGTTTGCTCACTTTTTTATATTTTCATAGATTAGACGCTTCAATTGACTCGTATGATTTTTCTTATGATTTGTGGAGGCTCTAGGTATTTCTCCACTCATTTTATAGATGCTATTGTTTTCTCGCTTAACTTCTAAACGTGTTGGGAGTTTTAAACATTTTATATATAATTTGTATTTGTGGGAATGACTATTTAGCCTTTCAAATATGTTAAATAGACATTTAGGAAATACTCCTTGTAAAATTTTGTATTTAAATTCATAATCTAGGGTATTTTATTAAGAAGCAAGCTTTGAGAAGGCATCTTGTTCTGATAACATGTTGGAAATTTTAGAATATCTTCCATTGTTGTTAATCGTGCCACTAAATGATTATTTATGTGACTTGTCTTTTAGCTTTTGTATTATAATTTAGGCTCATTGATATCATAGTTATTCATTATTTTATTCTGGTCTCTAACCTTTTCTTTTCTTAGTCTTATGTGAATGCTTTGTAAAGCCAATAATATCACCCATGTACAGATTTTTCTCATCTAATTTCGCTTATTCATATATTTATTTATTCGTCTATTCATTTCTATATGCCTAGTGTATTATTATATTGTTATTACTTGTTTTTTTGGTATCTACTGGTCGATTAGTCAAAAGTCGTATTTTCCCTAAACTTGTTTAGTAGAGATCGTTTTTATACGGGCTTAAAGGGGTGCTACGGCTCACTACTGTACCTTCCTGATAGGTAACCTAACCTCCGAACCTAGACTTTGTTTTCCCAGACTTGTCTTTTCTTATCACGGTATACTTAGTATTTTTTCTTTCTTATTTTGTTTTTTCCTTTTAAAATAAAAAAAAACAAAATAAGTGGCGACTCCAAACCGTTTTTAACGGTTCAACAACAAAGCTAGTCCGCTTATTGCTGAAGTGGTGATCAACGCTTAAAAATGCATGGCCCACACCAATCATCCATACAACATCAAACAACCATAAAACCTAGAAACTTTTAGTTTCCAGTTCAAACCCCAACCCACCACAGTCTTGGACTGTGTGAAACCGGTCATAGAAATCCTCTATCCTTCAATCCCAAGTTATTGGAACTAAACCATATGGCCTCTCATGGACTCCCATATACAGCCTTACCACACCCAATACAGTAGCTCATAACATGCTACAATGGTCATGTTATATCCCTATACACATCGACACAACTAAGCAAACTTAAAGCTTGGTACAAAACACGTAATCTTAAAAGCCAGGATCACCCACTATCCCCCACAGAAACATGGCTGGAATTTTAACTCAAGAATGATGAGTCCAAGAACACCCAAAAGGAGTTCGAACGAAGGAGCTATGACCTTCCGGGTCGAGGTCATACGTAGTCGTAAACCCACCGAAATGACCGACTCGGGCCGAGGTGTCCTGACCTGTCCGAGATGAGCTGACCTAACTGAGCCTCATCCACCGTCTCCACAAGCACACATTTATGGAATCTTGACTCAATGGGAAGCTTCTATAGAGTCCAAGAGCACCCAAACGGAGTTCATCACAGTTATGACTCCATCAAGTCGGTTGTCACACGTAGTCGATCCAAATGAGCCGAACTTTCGACCTCGCTGAGGCTTCGAACTGACCTGCTTGAGATCGGCCTGACATCCACTGTCCTCCACAGGTATATGAATGGAATCTTGACTCAATGGGCTTTCCATAGAGTCCAAGAACACCTAAAACGTAGTTCGGACGAAGGAGTTATGACCTTCCGAAGTTGGAGGTCATACGTAGTCAAACCCAGCCGAGCTGACCTGACTTGGCCAAGGTGTCCTATCCTGTCCGAGCTGAGATGACCTGGATGAGCTCATCCACTGCCCTCCACAGGCACATTTCTGGAATCTTGACTCAATGGGCTTTCCATAGAGTCCAAGAACACCCGAAACGGAGTTCGGACGAAGAAGTTATGACCAACCGCTGGAGGTCAAGCATCGAGTCAACCCGCACCAGCCACCTCACTCGGGCCGAGCCGACCGGAACCGTCGGGAAATGAGCCGACCGCTGAGCTGACCTCTGGCTGAGCTGACCTCTAGCAGCTGACCTCTACATGCTGACATCTACAGGCTGACCTCTATAGGCTGACCTCTACAGCCTGACCTCTACCGGCTGACCTCTACAACCTGACCTCTACTGGCTGACCTCTCGCCCATTTGACTGTTCAGAGTAAAAAGACCATAACTGCCCACAGCGGTCCGACTGAGGAAATTCAAAAAAAGCCTAACATCACTTCACTGATGTGGCCACACTACTCAGAAGGAACACCGCCTAAATTCTTTATTTCCCAATTCAAAACCTATTCTAAAGTCTGTCTATGCCTACTACCACAATGTGAGCAAATTTCTCATGGTCTAAAATACAACCAACCATTCCCCTTAGTGGTGGGCACAACCACCACAATCCTTAAGGTAGAAAGTAACCAAAGTAGAAGAAGACCTACCTCTTGGAGTTTGTCGAAACTCCCCGATTCCGGTATCTATGCGAAGCCCTTTTCGTGAGGATGAACTTTTCCTATTGCTCCGCTTGAAACTGCCGGTCCGATCACCAAGAAATTTAGGAGAGGCGTGGAGTCTCTCTAAAACCTCTTTCAAATCCTGCCTGCTTTCCTCCCCTCCTCCTCTCTCTCAACCTATTGAGAAGATAGAAGTCAAGGGAGATGTCCTCTCACACTCTGCCACATGTCACAGATCTGCTGGCTCTGGATTACCTTTAATCTTATCCATCTACCTTGGATTCGTCCAACTGCGGTTGCCGCACGCCTCCTCCGGGTCCCCACTTGAGTTATTCGTTTGACTAGCTCTCCACTTGACACATGTCTCATCTTGAGCCACTCAATGTCTATGTCCCGTGACTACTCCTGCCTCGAAAAATGTGAAATTCCTATTATCTCATAATTCAAGAAATTTGACATAGCTAGATTTCATGAGACACTCTAAACCTGAAGTCCCGCTTTGTCACCCGAGATCTAGAAAAATTCTGAATTTTGACCGAAATTATCATTTTACCCTTTCTCAAAAATTCGAATTTTTCGGGGCTTCACATTGAATTTTCCGGGGTTTCACAAGAAAGCCGGATTGTGGCTTTGGTATTTATTTTGTAAAACATGTATTAGAATGCTAAATTTCGATATATGTTTTGATTAAGAGTAATGTAATAACTCTTTAACTATTGTAATATAGTTGTTGTATTTTTATGAGTATTGATGCATGGGCCCAAGTTGACATTTTTACTCGCATGTGGACCTTGGTCATGTGGCCAATGTTGGGACAAATAGGGTCCTTGGGTAGCCCCGCATAAAGGAGACGACTTACCAGATTTTCATTAAATCTCGTACCTCAAAAAGTGGAACTTTAATGGAGGTGTCAGATACCCAACATCCACGACCATTCCGCGGTCGACCGATTGTCAACTGACTTCCGAAATGGGCGCCATAAGCCATCCGTAGAATAAATCGGTCACAAAATAGTGACGGAAATATATAACCACACAGTAATATAGCTTATTTGAAACACAAATTCCGCTATAAATTTCAGATCGATTTGTGACAAATTTATTGGCTGATATCTAATTGAAAAATTCATTTTTATATATTTTAATTTGTGGCTAGACACTATTTAAAAATATTATAATATTTGAAAATATTATAAACTATTTGGAATTTTATTATTAATATACATTGAGCTATATTGTGCAATTTTTTTTTAATTTTTAAAATTTGTGATATTTCAATATTTTAAATTGTATATATAATTTTACACTGTTACATAGTAATAAAAAATAATAAATATCAAAATAAATAAAATATATCATGCTACGATGTTACAAAATTTGAAATTATAAGAATTTGTGGTATTTGAAAATAAATTTTACGAAGCCACCACTAGCATAGGCATCAAGCAATTTGTTAAACTATAAATTCGATATTGACTCGATTATGTTGATTAAAGCACGAACTATTCCTATAAGTTGTTGAATCGATATAGGCCTCCTTAATATTTTTTTTGAATATTTTGAAATTTTATATAATACAACTAATTTCAAATATAAAAATAAATTTTTTCAAATGGATATCTGTCACAAATCAGTCATAAAATAGTGACAGAAATATAAATCCGTCACAAATTTGTGACTAATGATATAAAGACGGAATACAATTCGTCACAATTTTAAGACCAATTTAGACTGTATTTATTTAAAATCATTTATATATATTTTAATTTGTATTAGACACAATTTAAAAATATTCTAATATTTGAAAATATTATAAACTATTTTGGAATTTTATTATTAATATATACGTTGTGCTATATTGTGCAATTTTTTCTTTAATTTTAAAATTTGTGATATTTCAATATTTTAAATTGTATATATAATTCTTTGCACTCAAGTACAAAGTCATAAAAATAATAAATATCAAAATAAATAAAATATATCATGCTACGATGTTACAAAATTTGAAATTATAAGAATTTGTGGATATTTGAAAATAAATTTTAAGGAAGCAAACTAATGGGGCATATGTAATCACAACTGTTAAATCAGCAATCTGGAGTATTGACTCGATTATATTCATTAAAGTACGAACTATTCCTATAAGTTGTTGAATCGATCTTGGCCTCAATATTTTTTTTTTGAATATTTTGAAAATTTATATAATACAATTAATTTCAAATATAAAAATGAATTTTTTTCAAATAGATATCCGTCACAAATCAGTCACAAATCGGTCACAAAATAGTGACGGTGTGACGCCCCAAAACCGAGGTGTCCGTTGACAACCCGTCAACCTGCGGAATTATCGTGGATGTCAGATAACCCGACACCACTCATGAAAATCGGGCAGAGTCTCCTTTGTACGGTGAGCTCTACCCAAGGTACAAACCTGTCCCAACAATCAACTTATGACCACACCGGGTTCATATACAATTAAAATGAATAAAAATGGCCACTTAGGCCCCTGCATTAATACTCACAACAAACATCAACTATACAATAGTTCAAGAGTTAATAAATTATTAATTCAACATATATTAAAATTACAACATTCTAATACATGTTATACACAACATCAAAGCCACAAGCTCCGCCCCAAATGGCTCCTAATGAGCCGCCTTCCCGACGCTCCCCTGCACTAAATGGTGATCCTCGACATGCGAGCAAAGCCCAAGAGTGATAATTCCTACCCGGGTTACTCCCACCTAAGTGCACATGTCATGGCAAACAATCACATCTCAAGCAATTTCGAACCTACTCTCGAATGTCTACATGCCCAAACACACGCCTCGAGTTCTCACCGAATTTCACATATGCCTGCTCGAATGTGAGTAAATCAGTTTTCAAACAAAAGCCATTTGTTCTGAAAACACACTACCGAAGCTCTCGTAGAAATACATTGACACTCCGGCGCTGACCATTTGGATATTTCTCCGAAACAATCATGGGTCCGCCTCCGAGATGAACTGTTGGACAACTCTCTAAGGCAATTCTTTGGAAAATCTTCCGTCGAAATTCCTTTCACAAACATTTTCAATTTTTGTTTCATTTTATGTCAAGCACTCACACCTAATATTCTAAGCTGCCCCAGTGCATATGGAATGCATTATGCCAATTCCAAATAATTTGCTAATACACCACATGCATATATTAACTTAATTTACTCACAACAATCATATTATTCAATTTTCACATCAATAACACCAAAATTAGCTCACATTGGCTAATTAGCAAACACAAGCAATTTGTGACGCCCCAATCCCGGGGTGTCCGTTGACTACCCGTCAACCCACGGAAATTTACGTGTCTCACGTCACAGGCACGTATATTTGTAAACTGTACTGATCAGTCTGTATATCCATTCAACACAATTATATTTTATACAAATGATTTATTTACAATTGTGAATTACAATTTATACAAAACTGGGTCTCTTACCCAAAATTTTACAAAAATACAAAATACAATATAAGGCCATCTCGCCACGTTTCTTCGCTCTAAAACCCTGATGCGCCCCATCCCCACTCGGCCTTCAATAATTCGAAAATATATTCCCACGACGGGGTGAGCAAAGCCCAGTAGTGGAATTTCCCTACTTGGGTTACTCCCCACCTAAGTGCAATGCAATGGCACACCAAACATACAACACATGCTAATATATCACTCATGCATATATTAACAAAATTAATTTCTATTCATCATGTTATTCAGTTTATATCAATAACATCAACTTAGCTCACATGGGCTAAGGCACAACCCGTCAGTCCATCTTGGAACTGCCCACAACTTCACACAAACATGTTATTTTTCTCATGGCAATAACACAATACCATTAACACACAACAATTTGGGGCCGGTCTAAATCACTCTGGATTTCCCGCCTGGCTCAAATCTGAACCCAGACCACGGCCATCCAGGCCTCAACAAATCCCTATCCATTACATGACCCTTAAGCCAAAAGTAAAGCAAGTAGGAGAAAAACCCCTACCTTCTCGGAGTTTGTCTAAACTCCCCAAAACGGGTACCCACGCAGGGGCCTCGGGCCGCGAGAAGAACTGCTCCCTCGTCTCGCCGAACGCCGATGGTCCGATCGCCGGGAATTTTAGAGAGAAGGTGGAGCCTCTCTCTCTAAAAACCCTCTCTTCCTCACTCTCCCTTTCTCGGTTGGTCTCTCCCTCTCTCCTTCCCTCTCCCAAACTGATTTGGAAGACTGGGTCAAGAGGAAAGTCCTCTCATCGCCACATGTCCATTTCTCATTGGACACCTTGGATTACACCCTTATCCTTATCCATCTAACTTAGATTTCCTTCAAATGGCATGATGTCATGTGTCACATGTGAGCCCCACTTGAGCTCCATATTTGACTGCATCTCAGCTTGACACGTGGCGCCTCTTGGGCCACTCATAAGGTGTCAAGTGTCCCACACTCCTCTACGTGCCTCGAAAAACGTGAAATTCCAACTGTCTCGGAATTCGACGAAATTTGACGTGGTAGCTAGATTTCGCGAGACGATTCCAATCTGAAGTCTGTTTCGTCATCCGAGATCTAGAAAAATTTCGGATTTTGACCGAAATTACCATTTATCCTTCCTAAAGAAACTGGATTTTCCTAGGTCCTCACACACCATTTCAACTACTCTTTACAAAACACATTTTCACACCAAGAAACCACGCCACATTCACGTGAATGCTGAAACCCTGGTTACCTGCTCACGACCACCAAATTTGGGATTTTCTTCACTTACTCAAAGGTTTCAGACCGAATTTACGACTGCCCTCGGAATATCCCTAACTACAAACATGGCCTAACAAAGAATAAACCAAGTAGGAAAAGATCCTACCTTCTTGAGTTGCCTAACTCCTCCAAATCGGTGTCCAACACGTAGCCCCTACTCGCATGTAGCAACTTTATTTTTGCCCGCCGAGAACCGACGGTCCGACCGGCCGGAAATCTACAGAGAAGGAGCTCTCTCTCTCTAAAATCAAACCCAGCCAATGTGATCCTTTCTCAACCTACTACGATTTTCGGGTCTTTAAAGAAGATGAACACTGTTCATCTTTCGTCTTATTATCATTAACAATTCCAATAATTCCCATCATGTCCCTTTTCTTGATTTTTGACACTTGGCTTAATCTAAGCCGTCCATTTCATCATCTCTCTAATCTTGCAACATGTGTCACAAGAGTACATGTAGTAGGTGACTTTTGTCACATCACATGTCTCTAAACCCGCTTTTTACGTACTCTGCCTCGGCAATGTGAATTCCGACTTTCCTAATTCATGAAATTGACGGATAGCTAGGATTGATCGATCCCAATCTGAAGTCTATTCTCGGCCATCACATCTAAAAATTTTCGGGTTTCACCAATTACGATTTTTCCATTTTTCAAAAAATTGGAATTTTCTAGTGTTACATTCTCCTCTTAAAAGGAATTTCATTCAAATTCGCAAGACAATCATTAACCACTACATGCATATGCAACGTGCACTATACCATGTGATGTAAACTATTTAAGTATTAAACGACTAAACCACCTTCATCCCTAAACAAGCATGGGATAGTGGCCCGCATCGCGGCGTCCTCGCTCCCACGCTATTCTCCCACTCCACTGTCGCCATAGCACTTCACTAGCCTCACGGTCTTACGTCCGCAAAACCTTATCCCGGCTATCCATAATGCACACTGGTCCCTCCTCGAAGGTCCCATCCGTGTCAACCTCAATCTCTCCCCAATCCACTACATGAGCTGGATCTGGAGTGTACCTATGGAGCATGGAGACATGAAATGCTCACCGACATGTCAAGGTAAAGCCAACCGCACGCTTATAGTACCTACCCTCTCGAAAGAATAAAGGCCCAATAAACCCTACGATAGCTTCCCGCCTCGCTCTAACCTTGTAACACCCCAAATCATACCCTAACGGTTTTATAACATGTTTAGGGTATAATAAAAGTAAAAGTATAATTATCCGGAATAAAATAAAGATAAAAATAAAATAAGCAAGAATATATCAGCTTAAGGGTAAATTAATAATTTACCCAATTCATGACCCAAGGGTCATAATTTAATAAGTTTATATGCCAAAGTAGGATTTTGATAAATTGAACTGAGAATAAAAATGAAAGTGAGGACCAAAGAGTAATAAGAGGAAGATATTAGAATGAAATAAGGAAGAAAAATTATTAAGAGATAAAGTGGCTCGCTGAAAGATGGGAGGAAGTTTTTAATCGATGGTCAAAGATGCTCCAAAGAGAGAAAAAGTGAAATAAAAAGGATAAGATCAAATAAGGATAAGACTAAAATATCTCATTTTTGGTCTCTGAAAGAGAGAGCAAAACCCGATAAGAGAGAAGAGAAGAGAAAGGAAGAAGAAGAGAAAAGAAAGAAGAGCATGAGATCACGTGATGGAACTATGATTTTGTATAGAGTATGGAGTTACACACCCCACAAGGAACTATGAAATCTGAGTATGGAACTATGAAATATTTGTATGGTTTTGTATGAAACTTGTTAAGTTCGCATGGGAAAAGCATCGATGTTCACAAATAGTATGGGCTTGTCTAGTTTGCAGTAGAAAGTATAAATACATGGCCTGAAACCTCTTATCTCATGTATGGCTCTGGGTAGGGAAACTCCAAATCTCATTTCTTGTTAGGGCTGAGTTGAGAAGAGCTCTAAGATCCTATATATGTGTTTCAAAGGGTCTAGTCGCAAGTCAACCAAAGAAAATTTTCCTATTTTTGATCATACTCAGTAGCCGGACCTTAGAACAGGTTTTTGGGTCAGAAATAAAGGAAATTTGGTAGTAAGTCCTTCTGGTAAATTGTAGCCACATCAATGAACTTGGTGTTAGGCTTTTGAATTTCAATTTAATTCTGTAGACTAAGCATGGCCTTTACTCGAATAGTCTAACGGGCGAGAGGCCGGTGATGTGTGACTCCTCATCCCTTGCAGGCGCCAGACCTCATCCCGTAGGTCAATGCATTCATCCCAGGCCGCCAGACCCCACTCAGAGAGTCACATAGGCCGCCAGACCCCATCCTATAGAGGCCAAAGATACCTCATCCTCGTAGAGGTCACAGAGGTCATGTGTGACTCCCATCCCGCAGGTGTCAAGATGTAGACCCCATTCCGTAGTCGCCAGACCTCCTCCCGTAAGGTCGACATTCATCCTCAGAGGTCGCCAGGACCATCCTCAGGAGGTCGCATACCTCATCCTGTAGAGGTCGCAGAGGTCACCAGACCCCATCCCTGTAGCGCTAGTTCAGTCACCACCCAAGACTACGCATGACCTCCAACTTCTGGTCATAACTCCTTCGTCCGAACTCTGATCTGTTCGACTCTATAAATCCCATTGAGTCAAGAACCATTCATATGCCCGAGGAGGATAATAGATGTCAGACCGAGGTGTTAGACCGAAGTTCAATGAGGTCGTGTCAGCTCGCGCTTCAGGATTTGAATACGTATGACCTCCAACTTTGGAAGGTCATAACTTCTTCGTCCGAACTCCATTTCGGGTGTTCTTGGATTCTATGGAAGGCCCATTGAGTCAAGAATCCATTCATATGCCTGAGGAGGATATTAGGCGCCGCACTGCTGTGTTAGACTAAACTCATCGAGGTCAGCCGCCGGCCGTCAGATTTGACTACGTATGACCTCCAACTTTGGAAGGTCATAATCTCGTCCGAACTCCGCCGTGTTCTCGATTCTATGGAAATCTCATTGAGTCTAGAATATAACCATATGGTATTTAATGGAATTCGGTATCCACATATGGAAAATATGATTGTTGTACCAAGTGTACAAATCGCATGGGTAAAGTCAATTGGAATACATGATAAGAAAAGAGATAGATATGAATAAGAAATAGCACAAGACGAGATTTGATATGTAGAGGAGTGTAGAAGAATAAAATGATAAGCTCGTGAGAACACGAATAATTGTATGACTTCTCAAGACCGGATATTGAATGACAAGACATATATGATCAACTGCCAAGATTCCCGCACGCCATTACGCGCGCGTGCACGTATACATGAATGCTTCGCACTCCCGCTGCAGCTTCGACACTTCTATTACGCCGGGCAGCACGGCCCAGTGTTCAGACTCGCATCGACCTCTTGCATATATCAGATCGAGTCTCGTCTATCTCTTATCCCGTTCAAGCAAGCAAATGTTTATACACGCAGATCTGAATAAGAAACGATAAAAGGTAAATAGTCTGGATACGAAGGCACCTATGATATTAAAGAAGAAGTCTATGTTTAAGACTCCTACGGGAGATGAACCGATAAAGCACAAGCAAAACGACAAGCATAGAAATGTATAGGTATAGTGTCATAAGATATGATGTATTCAATAAAGTACATGAAAATATAAGTTAACAAGATATAAGATGTTACGAGGAATGAGTACATGTACACGAATGATAGGCATAGATGAATATAAGAATGAGTAAATGTATGCATGATAAAAATATAGGAATATATGTATTATAGAGAAATATGAGAAAATATGAAGCTACATATATGAGAACGAATACAAATTAAAGTAATGATAGTATATATTGTATATGCCTGTGTAAATTATATGTATGGAACATATATAAGTACGGGTATATGACAAGTATAGAATATGACATAAGTTTATGATCGGGCTATATGTATATGTGAATGTGTAAAGTGAGATATGAGATATGAAAAATGCAAAGTTAAGAATAAATGATTATATATATCTCACATATGATTTCCGAATGACAATAATGATTCGGGAATATGAGATATGTACTGAACATAAAATACACATGGATTGTATGCTTATAACCTGGTAGATGGATACAAGGCCTATTAGAAAACAACCGCAAAGATACAAGTTCTATATCGAGGCCCCGCTTCGTCGATTTGGGGATAGGATTCCGTTTGATCACTGCAATCCCGAAGGGTCACAAATACTGGCCCTTATATGGTCATTGTCTCATAATGATAACAAAGTATTTTTGCCCTTATGCACTAATTGCTTTAAGACAAAGGAGTACAAATACGGTTCTTATACCACCGTTTATTACGCTGAGTACACATTTTCGAGCCCTTATAGTTTCCTTTATCCACTTCTAAGGTTTATGCAGACCTGAAACATAAAACAAATGATTTGAATATGACATGTGAAAAGATATGATATGATATGAGAAGCATAAAGATCAAGTATGTTGATGATAGAGATTATACGATCCGACATGATATATGAAAATGTATAAGAATGTAAAATGATCTGAAAAGTTAATATGAAAGAGAAAGTAATATGAAAAGTAAACCAGGAAAACAGTATATGAAATGAGTACATAAACACAGTACATGAACAATACATAACACAGTACATGAAAACAGTATATGATAACAATACATGAAAATAGAACATAACAAATGGTATAGTATATAACCAGGAAAGTAATATATGTATAAGAATATGACATGCACAAAATAAGATATGCAATATGAACCATTAGAAAGATAATAGATCAAATGATAAGTACTAGAATAAGAAATATATGATAGACATACCTAAACGAATAGGGACGGAACAGCTATGAACACATGATGTAAAATGCATAAGTGCTAAGAACGATGTAGATAAGTAAAGATGACAAAGCAATGAATAGGCAAAGTATAGTTAGGAGATATGTCAAAGACAGAGAACATGTGACATGCATAGAATGTAAAGATAAGCACCAAAAGTTAGTATGAATATGTATAGATATGAAAATTACATGTATAAGCTTGCACAAGCCACCATCAGGTTGAATCATGAGTAAATTTACTGATCGGTGTGCCATTCGCGTAGGTGCACAGGCGTAAGACAAGGATAGAGGAATAGCACATCCCACACGCAGCAGCCGGGCCGCAGATCGGCGGTTTCACCGCACCCGCACCCTCGATGCTCAGACACACATGTATAAGCATGTTCTCAGATAAGTAAATGGGGACTCGCATACGTGTATAGTATATAGAATATAAATACCACTATGGTGGTATATAATGATATGTAAAAAGAGATTTTTACTATTACGTAAATTCAGGCATATGAATGAGAAAACAGTATTGTGTAAGCTCGATAAAGAATGATCAATGAGTCCCAAGATAGTCTCTGGCGCCTGCATTCTGCTCGATCCGCCATTCGAATCGGATCTGGGGATCTGGGTGTGGCAACCCGACCACCTCCTACGCATCACCTTCAAGAAGACGTGATCTCCAACCCTAACTCTAAGGGTCGACAAGACATCACCATAGCTCTTCCGCCGGCCTGGCCTTAAGAAGACGCCCGTATCAAGCCTCACCTTCCTGAGGTGTCTCTAATCAGATCAGGACCGTTGATTTGAGCCTCTCCCACCTCGTCCAACATAACGGTGATCCGCACGCCTCCCCATACAATGCCTCATGGTGCCATTCAGATACTACCGATAACCGCTGCTAGGTGCGACTCCACTAAGGGCAATGCTCTTCCCAAATACCCTTATAATCCAGACGCATACGCAAAGATGTCCTCTAACACCTCAGATGGTCCTCTCTCGATCGACCATCCGTCTTCAGGTGAAAAGATGTACTCATGGTCAACATGTGCCCATAGCCTGAAACTCTTCCTAAAAGTGCGCCGTAAACCCGTCCCTATCCGACACTATGGATACCGGGTAATCTAGCGTAGCCGGACTATCTCTCGAATGTAAAATGCAGAATCTCTCCAATGTGAAAGTCAACCGCACGGCTAGAAAATGTGCCTACTTCGTGAGTCGGTTCACTATCACCCATACCACATCGTGTCTTGCAGTTGTCCGCGGGCAAAAGGTCACAAAATCCATCGTGACTGGCCACGCCCGATTCCCGTCCGACCCGGACAAGGAGTCCGAACCGGTTTCAGGGTGCGAAACCATATATCTGGGACTCTTTACTTTTTTTTTTTTTTTTTTTTTCAGAGCTTAACTTATACCTGTGGGTATAAACAATTTTTGTATTAACCAAAAATCATTACATATACAGCGGACTACCATCTGGAGTGTACTAATAAAATCTATACATATGCTAAGTCCCATTTTCTATACAAATTGATATACATTACATATCTAATACAAATTATCAGAGATCGCGACATGTTTCGGTGAGCACTCCATTCCGAGATGGCCCGTATCACGTGGAATATCCTATTTTTTATCTCCTCTCCAAGCATCTACAAGGATTGAACACTCGTGCTGCTTTACGCTTCAATGGGAACATATAGACAAGAATCTAATTAATAACAATAATCGCCGTCACTATCTTTTTGCATTTACTTTCCTTATGCAATTAACGGGGCCTATCGTTATGTGACTTCTAACTCATATCATATTATACATGTAGATTTTATCCTTTAGGATTCCATAACATTTTCACGATCAGATTACCTACGTGTCATGTCTTATGTTTCAATTCATATCTTCTACATGTATGGTATGTCGATCATATTCAAACAATTTATACATCTACAATGGCAACCTGACATCAAGTCATATCAATTTCATACAAGGTCAACCGTACTAATACCAATACATATTAGGACTCTTATCACTATCACTACTTAAGCCATTAATCAACTCCCTTTAGCAATTACGTTTACGATCCTGATGCCCGTTTAAAACATTTTGTTTCTCGTTATATTAAATTTTCATTTTCAAAGTGTCGCGACCGAATCCCCGACTGATTCTATTGGCGGATCCAAGCCGGGAGTCCTATTAATTCGACATTTTCAATCAAAACATTTGTCTGGGTTTTATTAAATTTTGTTAAAAGTGTCGCGACCGAACTCTCGACTGAATCTGTAACATCCAAGCTAGAGCCCTATTGACTCCGACATTTTCAATTATCTTCCCAAAACATTTGTTGTTCTTTATTCCATTTTAGACTTTTAATTACGCTAAAGCACTTCTTTCTAGCAATCCTACTAAACACTTACAAATTCAAAAGACCCATAACATCTACATTTAACAAAAATGCATTTACAAAGTAACGCTTTATACACACATATACCATGCTATTCATTTTCGTGATGCTTTCATTCCATATATCATTTATCATATCATAACATACATTTTCAATGCAATAATCCAATTCATTAATTCAATTTATGAGAGATTTAAGTATATACATAAAAAATCCTATTTACACTCGTCTATGTTAGTACTTCACCCCTGACCATTCACTTCACATTTACGACCTAGACTCGTTTAATGAATCCCGCCTTATTATCATCTCGCAATGTGCCCACACATTTTACAATCTCGCCTCCCATCACCTGATGCCGACGGTGCATCCCAACACGTGGTATCACTTATTTGTCTCCCATCATGCCGATGCCGATCGCGATCCCGACACGTGGTATCACTTATTCGGCCTCCCATCACACGGATGCCGACAGCATCCCGACACGTGGTATCACTTATTCGGTCTCCCATCATGCCGGATGCCGATTGGTGCATCCCGACACGTGGTATCACTTATTCGGTCTCCCATCATGACGGATGCCGATTGGTGCATCCCGACACGTGGTATCACTTATTCGGTCTCCCATCATGCCGGATGCCGATTGGTGCATCCCGACACGTGGTATCACTTATTCGATCTCCCATCATGACGGATGCCGATTAGTGCATCCCGACACGTGGTATCACTTATTCGGTCTCCCATCATGACGGATGCCGATTGGTGCATCCCGACACGTGGTATCACTTATTCGGTCTCCCATCATGACCCGATGCTGTTCGTGCATCCCGACATGATTCGTACTACGTGAGGGCTGGAGCTAAAATCAAAATTTATATACAATTTGTGTTCCTACTCATCGCCAGAGTCAAGCTAACGCAGATAGTTGATCTGTGGTCGGACACTGGGATGGGTTTTCATCCTAAAATGGCTCGTGATCGCGCCCGGCGTAAGCTTCTATTCGACTTCGAATTGTGTTTCAAAACAATGGAATGGTTTAGAAACTCGAGAATTGTAAAACCGAAGTAAAGGTGAAAAGCACTTCAAGATTTAGTCACTAACTCGCGTTAGTGGCAAACAAGTGTCCTCGGTTTTATCCTCAAGCATGACATGCAACCTATAGTCCATGGCATAAATCGATCTATATTTAACTAGCAAACCTCACCCATGAAGCAACTCCTATCTGAGTCAATACAGTAAAGATGCAAAGCATGCCCCGATCAAGCTTGAAACCCTAACATTCAATATCATCTCGAGGCTCAGAAGACTATCTAAAGAACAAAGACATCTATCACTAATATAATCGTGATTCCAAAGCATGGAGAGTATTGGCCAAATCAATAACATTAAATGCTATGCAACCCTAATTTGAGAAACCCAACATATAAATATCATTTTAAAGGCTCGGAAAGACCATCTAAATAATCACAAGACTCTCTCACTCGAATATGCACTGATCCTAAAGCACGGAGAGTATTGGCCACATTAATGACATTCAATGTTATGCAACCATGTTTCGAGAATATAAGGGCCATAAATACCACCCGTAGCTTAAAAGAGGACAACATGCATATGCCCCACCACCAAGCTAGCTCCTTCCTCTTCAAAGAAAGGAGGCTTAGGCTAAGCATCTCTCGAGTCATTATCCTCAAGAGTGTGTCTGGCAGCCGAAAGTAAGAGAAAGAGGGAGAGAAGAGGAAAGCAAAACCTAAATAAAAATACGAGACTTTATTTACAAAATGAAAACTTACAAAATATCTTCCTCCTCCAAATTATTCCAAAAATTGTTACCTAGGTTACAAACAAGAGGGGCTTATATAGGCCAAATTTCAAGGCATGAAAATACCAAAAACCTATGAAATTGGCTAAGCATAGGACAATTAAGTAATACACCAAGTTCGGGAGGCGCGGTTTGGCATTAATTACAAAGCAATTGACGAGGCATCAATTTTCGCTTAGGTCAAGAATTTCTCGCTTTAATTGTATTTAAATCACTATGTCTAGCTAAAACAAAGAAATTTCGCTTATGGGTGGGCAATTTCGCTTAGTTAGGCTAAATTTCGCTAAGCTAGCGAAATTCTTGTGAGAAGCGAAATCAATTATTTTCGCTAAGGAACAGTGCTAGCGAAATTTGGCATTTTCGCTTAGGTTGCGAAATTTTCGCTAAGGTTGCGAAATTTTCGCTAAGGTTGCGAAATTTTCGCAATCTTAGCGAAAATTTTCGCAAGCTTAGCGAAAATTCCTGCATTGTTGATCCTTCACTGCTTTTCATCCTGCCTTCAACTGCATCGAATTTTCTTCACTTCGCTTTTGTTTCATTGATTCTCAATGGTCGACGGCCGAGACTTGAATTCCAACTTCATGATTCATCCTTTACTGGTGATCAACTCCAAGAGTGCACAAATACCCGCAAAAACAACCAAAAATACCCTAAATGGCATAAGTGTTACTAAGAAGAATTAGAACACTTCCAATTGGTATAAATGACATGATTAATGAGCAAAAAGCACTCAAAACTCCATCTAATATGTATTCAAAATTCCACTTTTCGGGGCATTAATCACACCCCAACCGAAACGTTGCTAGTCCCTTAGCAATGCAAAATAAAGAAAGGAGATTTGATGTGGTGATTCGCAAAAGGTTATGATTCAAAAGGGTTTATACATATAAACATTACCTTAAACTCGAGAAATTGAAATCAAAGTTGTAAACCGGGAGCACAAAGAATCAAACCATACAAGAACAATTCTAGGTCAATATTGATCCATAATTTCTAACTCAATTTCCAACCTAAGTCTAATGATTCTTTATGTAACCGTATTGCTTAATAACCGCAAAATTGCCACCTCCCCCAACCTAGCACCGACATGGCCTTAAGTTCGAACAACTCAGATAGTATTAGTTACACTTTTCTTTTCAATTATAATGTAGGATGCAATGCTTAAAATTCGACTTCACCAAAGTCCGTAACGGGTCCACCGACGACCCTAACCACTCAGCGCTTGGTGCAAGATCAAGCCAAAGGATCAATGACCACTAACTCTAGCGCTTCACCCCGAACTCCAAATGACTCGAAAATCAAGCACCTACTATCTGCTAGACTCTACCTATCCACCCATGTAGAACTAACACAAATCGATGACTCCCACCCAATTAAGGCTTAGTAGCACGGTTTCAGTTGTTTCACGATACAATCTCTGACCGTGTTCTGTTTCAAGGCAAAACTTCACGACTTTATTTTTTCTTTTTCTTATTTTCTTTTCTTTCTTTTGCTTTTCTTTTCTTTTCCGAAGACAACATCGGGTCTTCAATCAGTAACACAAACCTATCCTAGTTGCCAACATACCTAAGGCCTGGGCCAAAGCTGCAGTTAAGGTACACAATTTCACAAAAATTTATCGAACAATCTGGAGCGCAAGGTGAATCTAGCATACAGGGGAAATTTTCAAGTCAGAGCATGCCTAACTCAACCCACTCATAAACTCCGTCTCAAGCATGGAATTCCATTCCAGCATATAAGTGACAAACAATGATTCAATTATCCAACAAAAGCAATTCAATCATTCAATCAGAAAAATTCAATTGTCCAATCAAGAATTCAATTGTCCACCGTAGCACCAATTGCTCAATTGAAAAGAAAACATTTACACATAACAAAGCACAAAACATGATATACAAAAGTTCAGATATATATACTTAGCTTTTGATATGTACCAAAGTGGCTAATACATGAATACAAAGTTAATCAAGAAAAGTATCACCGCCTACTAAGTACACATAAATCCCAACAAAATTGCAGTGCTTGATAAAGCCGGTAAATATGCAAAAATTGTAAAGAAACCTAACCACCTCTCACCATTGCGGGCGGTGGTGGGTCTCCGAAACCTGCTGTCGCCGCAGCCGTAACATCCAATGAAGCCCTCGCATCAAGCGCGCCTCTCAATACCAAGAACATGAGCAAGACCTAGACGGGTCATAATTGAGTCGCATAGAACGGCACCGGGCCAACCTCCGATCCTCGGGCGTACTCGTAGTCAGTATGAGCAGATGGCATCCATCACACCAATATCTCTCCGAAAGCGCATTTGACGCATTCCGCGGAACGTATAAAATGGCCAGAACGAGACCACGAATTCGACGTATATGTGAGAAGATGGAGGCGAACGACTGGAACGGAGTCTCCCGACTCGGCTCAAGGTGACATCATCTACGTGGTGGTCCGCAGCCTCCTGACCCTGTACCTCCTCCCGGTCCCGTGGTCTGATAATGAGACTCCGCATAGTCATAAATCTGCCCACCGACACTACATGCAGCATCTAGCTCTCACCCTTAGCCCGGGTCCTGGAACCCATCCGGCCGAGAACATGTGCGCAGGAGTCTCGCATCGCAGGATGCTCCTCCGCCAAGCCAGTCCTCCGATGGACCTTCTCAAACCCGCAACAGAGGTCATCACTGGGCCACTGGGCCGAACCAAAACTCTGAGATCCCAGAAGAGTTTCCACATGGCCCTCCGCACATAATGCCGCAGGGAACAAGCCGGGCACGTGAGAAGATGGTCGATGAGCGAAGATCCGATACGGAGCCGCTCCGTAAACATCGAACCAAAGACTGTGTCTCGCCGCCTGACCATCTCCCCGCGGCGCGGCCCAAGCTCACCCTCCGAGTCGCGCGGCCGCATGCGCAATCCCAATGCCGCTGAAATACGGCTGGTCCGAGCACACCGTGGCTGGCCATCTATACTGAATCGAATCTCTAGTGGACCGTCTCTGGCCTCCCCGGGATGTCATGGAGCGGCAGAACCGCAGCATCACTCTGCACAAAACTGTCGCGGAGTCATGAAAGGTAGGAGCGAATACTCCTCGATCAATCTCAAAGACTCCCAAGATCCGGGTCGCTCACGCGGGATGTCATAAAATGACTCGATGAAACTCTCTCGCATGAGTCGCATATCTCCTGGAATTCAGGTTCCCTACTAATACTGGGCCCCCGATGACAAGCCAGACAAATTGAGGTGATGAAGTCGCCTCCGCACTAAGTAACCGGGAGAGCGGGGCGGAGCCTCGGGTGGATGACTCGCCTGGGCCCGAGCAGTCTCGCTCGGGAGGGCCGGCCTCCTAACTCTCCTCCGTGGTACAGCGACGGGGCCCGGTCCCATCCGTGTCTCGATAATGCCTAATCCCCCAGGCTCCTCGATACCGCCTCTCGACCGCGATGGTAATGTGAGCCGGACCGAGTCAGCCACTCTCTCAGCGTAATGACCACCAGGCCGAAGATCGTCCCACCCAGCACGAACTATACCGATATCAAAATAAAATAATCGGAAAAGGGCTCGACTAATCAAAATATAATCGAGACCCCAGAAGATCAACCAGCTCTCCTGAGGCTAATGAACCACTCGGCAAGCTTAACTCGAACCAGGTTCACTGATCAGAGCTGAAATGGCCCTCGAACTAACTAAACAAGGTTCGATAATCGATCACCGGGCCGACAGTGGCACCAAGAAGTCAACCGAGGCACCCGTATCCTCGGGCAGCCGAAGGCTCGGGGCCGAGGCAAAGAATAATCGGGGTGGCTCGCGTGGAGGCCACCAAGGCTCCTACGTGGCTGGCATGCGTGACCGAGGATGGCCATACTCAGAAACCCGCCAGCAGCCCGGGGGGTGGGTCGGGCGCCTCGCCCCTCGCGGCACACGAACTCCGCGCCGGGAGCCTGCAGCCAGGCCTGGCGCAGGACCGGACTCAAGGTCACTGAGCTCGTGACACGGCAGGAGGGGAGTAATGTGAAGTGGCATTCTAAACCAACCCCTCCCCGTTTATATAAGCTTGTAAAGGCAAATCGAAGGGTCATTCCCGCCACCGCTATTTCAATGAATCAAGCTCACACCTAGTACACCACCTGCAATTCGAATTTTCAGGATTAGAATGAAAATTAATATATTACTAAAAGTAAAAATTAAAATTAAAATTAGGAAATAGAATATATCTAATAATTTAATATAAGATAATATAAAATACTTACCAACTTGCTAAAAATGGAAAGCTGCTTAAATTAAGAAACATACTAAAATAGCTAAAACGGAAATCGACTAAATTAAAATAAAAAACAAAATTGTCAACTCGCAATTTGGTTTTGAGAACACCTAAACCAGTTCAATATACCAAAATTACTCAAGGAGGGTCATGAGGATAATCTCCTCAACTCCCCGCAGCCGCTCCTGCCAATTCCACGGTTTGTGCCCCAATCGCTGACCGCTCCTCGCGACGATCGCTGAATCGGTTAAATTGGCTCAAGGCTGGGTGTCATGGCAAGACCAATATATCTTCATCTCCACGTAATTACCTGCGATTTTCTGACAATCGTGGTTTTCCGCACACCGATCAATTGAAACAACTTCATCGTAAATTTGATTTTCAATTTCTAAAGAACTCATGCTCGGCTGTTCAAAATGGAAAGATGTTCAACCCATGGTCATGTTACCAAAAGTTAATTGCATGACTCCATTCCGGCAATTTATTATTGCATTGGCAGCATTTAAATGGCCTTCCTAAGATGATCGGGTACATGATCGGGTTCACTAGCAATCGTCTGAAGTACGGGCACCACAAAATCTACTGCAAGAGAATCGGTCTACTTTCACTAAGACATCCTCAACTATCCCCTTAGTGGGATTTTCACCGACGATCGGCCAATGAGAGTGTGATGTTGGTAGGTTTAAGTTCACCTGTAATTCCAACCAAGCCAGATAACAATAATGATTAGGTTCACACTGCTCCTAAATCAAGGAAGGATTTTTCTATGCAATTCCCACCAATATTGATCAAATCGCTGTGAGCATCCAGATCTGTATTCGATCGTGGCATTTCGCTTGATTACGGCACCATATGTTCAGTGAGAAATGCTTTCTTCAATGCCTAATCCCTTCGATCGTGCAAAGATCTTTCAAAATTTCAGATACAGGACTTGTTTGATTAGGGTCCAGTGAAAGGCATGTTAACCTTTTACTCGCCTTAAGACTCTAAAATGCCCGCTGTCGAGATGCCTTCTTCTTCCTCTAAGTGTCAGGGAAACGGAGGTATGCGGTATTTGATTGAATCCTCTTAGAGAATATGCTCAGACCGCAATTCTCCCGCTCGATTCTTCAACGTATTTCTGCATAGTCGATCAACCCTTTCCACTTCTCGTGGTGATTACGCCTTTAACCTCATCCATTCTCGAATCAGTTGGATAATCCTACCTCATGAATTCCTTTAGTGGTTGAACTGCTTTGTGAAGGGAACCTCCCTTTTCTCAGAATTCTCCAAAGAACTCGTTGATCTCGTGATCAACATCGTAGGTTGTCAATTTTCCGGTTGAGATTGCCTCAAGCCCATCTATTCTTTGTTCAATGTATTCTCTACAAGATTTACCTCTTGTGCCAGTTGCACATTGATTCCTTTTGTTCCTCAACAAGCTGCCTACCACCTTACTCAAATCAAATGGCCTGGCTCCACATGAGATGAGGATGGTGGCCGTCAGAGTTAGGAGGGAACCAAACTCCAGGTTTGCCTCCCGGGGTACATGTGGGGGTTAGGCCTCCATGCAAGGTTAGTGATTCCTCCAATTGGAATTGTAGGTATTTCCATATGGAGCATTGATTGTTGTGGCTTGAATTGTCCTACGTTGTCGTGACATTCTCGACATCAAATCCTTCACCGTAGGCCATAGCACATGGTTCTACCGATGCACAGGATTGGAAATTGGTGCAAGGATTGACTGAAAGCAGGATTTTCGGGCCACGCATGCACTCTTGAGCCGTTTGCCTTCAAGCCTCTACTTTCCTAGCTAGGTTGAAATCTTAGCTCTCATCTCATTTCTTCGTGCAAAGGCATACATCCCACCCTTTGGTCGACCGGTGGTCTCATCCTATCCACCTCTAGGTTAGGTTCATCCCAACCCTTAGAAGTTTCAGCCACGTAATTTAAAAATCCATGGCTTCATCAGGATGTTTGTCAAAAGTCTACTCCCACACATGGTTTCTAAGAGTCCGCCTCACGCAAGAGATATACCATCAACAAATGGTTCATCAACATCCATATCAAACCCATGATGTGGGCATGCAATCGATGGTTTCCATAAATCTTCCCAACACTCGGTAAAATTCCCCACCATCATGAGCGCAAAGGTGTAAATTTGTTCCTTTCAAATTATTGGTCTTAAGGAGCACTAAGAACTTTTCAGAATTCTCGCCTCGCAAATTTCAAACCCCCAATTTCTAATGGCCCTAGCCCCAATGAGTCGAGCCACATTCGCCTTGTCCTTTAGGAGTCAATGGAAATGCCTTTACTTCAGCAAATCCATGTCCATCATACCTTCCTTGAAGGTAGTGCAAACCTCCTCAAAATCCCTAATATGAGTGTATGGATTTTCATTTTCCATACCATGATATGTGGGGAGTAGAGGTAACAAATATGGCCTCACTGCTACATCTTCAGCAGGAGGAATGATACAGATGGGGCAATTAACTCTAGGAGGGTGGATGTGATCCTCATGGTTCTAGGCATTTGGATTCATGGGGTTCCCGTCGGCCATTGCTCCTCGTGCATGGATCCATGGTATCTGGGTACACTAACCTCACTAATGGTCAAGTCAGGTACTCCATCCTATGCAATCTACCTGATGTGTCTCTATCCCACTCACAGAAGCAACACTGTATATAATTTAGGAGACAACAAAGAGCAACCACGTAGCTTGCAAAAGATTAAAATTAAATAACAAAATTAAAACTAACCTAATGAAAAACCGAAACAAAGACAAGCCATCGCTAAGTGTCGAAACCGCAGCTAATTTAACCGGCCCGCAAAAGATAGTAAAGGTTACCTTCACTTGTGATGCTGATCACAAGCACACTTCAACTTACCAATAGTAGTTTGGCACCATCCCCTAAGAACGCGCCCAATTGATTCGTGCCACAAGAGGTCGAAGCAAATCAACAAAATTTATATACAATTTGTGAGCCTCCTACACGCGTAGTCAAGCTACCGCAAAGATAAAATGGCCCAGTGGCCGAACACGGGATGGGTTTTCATCCTAAAATGGTTTGCATCATGCCTGAAGGTAAGGCTTTTATTTGGACTCTTGGAATTGTGTTTCAAAACAAAGGGGAATGGTTTAGAAACCGAGAATTGTAAAACCGGGAAGTAAAAGGTGAAAAGTAACTTTGAAGATTTAGGTCACTAACTTGGCAAGTTAGTGGCAGACAAGTGTCCTCGGGTTTTATCCTCGCCAAGTATGACATGCAACCTATAGTCCATGGCATAACCGGATCTATATTTAACCAGCAACCTCACCCATGAAGCAATTCCTATTTGAGTCAATACAGTAGTATGTTATGCCTCTTTAACACAAACCCTAACATTCAATATATCTCGTAGGCTCAGAAAGACATCTAAAGAACAACAGTACATCTATCATCGATTATGCACTCGTATTCTAAAGCATGAGACAATAAATCAATAACATTAAATGCTATGCAACCCCAATTTGAGAAACCCAACATATAAATATCATTTTAAAGGTTCAGAAGACCATCTAAAGAATCACGCGCATCTCTCCCACTCGAATATGCGCACCGGATCCTAAAGCATGGAGAAGATTGGCTACATTAATGACATTCAATGTTATGCAACCATGTTTTGAGAATATAAGGGCCATAAATACACTACCTGTAGCTTTTAGTACAAGAGGACAACATGCATATGCCCCACCACCAAGCTAGCTCCCTTCCTCTTCAAAGAAAGAAGGCTTAGCCAAGCATCTCTTGAGTTGTCATCCTCAGCAGGTGTCTGGGCAAAATGGAGAAAGAAGCAGAAAGAGAGAGAGAAGTAGAGGGAAAGCAAAACCTAAATAAAAATACGGTGACTTTATTTACAAAATGAAAACTTACAAAATATCTTCTCCTCCTCCAAATTTATTCCAAAATTGTTACTAGGGTTACAAAACAGGGCTTATATAAAGCCACCTCAAGGCATGAAAAATTAAAAACCTATGAAATTGCCAAGTTATAGGACAATTAAGCACATACACCAAGCTCGAGGCGCTTGGGCATTAATTACAAAGCATGACGAGAGATCAATTTCGTTTGGTCAAGAATCTCGCTAATTAGCTAAATCAATGTGTCTAGCGTAAAACAAGAAATTTCGCTTAAGGGTGGCACTACATAGCGAAATTTCTCGCTTGCTTGAAGAAATTCTTGTGAGAAGCGAAATCAATTATTTTTGGCTAAGAAACAAGCATAATAATTTGGCATTTTATTAGTTATAAATTTTCGCTAAGGTTGCGAAATTTTCGCATCTTAGCTTAAAATTTTCGCAAGCTTAGCGAAAATTCCTGTGACGTTGATCCTTCAAATGCTTTCATCCTCGCTCTTCAACCCGCATCGAATTTTCTTCACTTTGCCTTTGTTTTCTCATTGATTCTCAATACGGGTCATGGTCGAGACTTGAATTCCAACTTCATGATTCATCCTTTGTATTGAGATTGAACCTGAGTGCACAACACCCGCAAAACACCAAAATACCCTAAATGGCATAAGCGCTACTAAGAAGACTGTAACACTTCACCGTAGAATGATATGATGACGCGCAAAGCACTCAAAACCATTCATTATAGGGTTCAAAATTGCACTTTTGGGCATTAATCAATATGTGGTATCAATTAAAATGCTATATCACGCCATCATGACTGATCCAGCTTGGTGAATCCCGCCAAGTGACATTTCTTCAATGCTATACGCCATCATGACTGATGCCGACAAGTATCCCGCCAAGTGGGACATTGATAATTTCGCGCCTTCGTGACGGATGTCGATTAGTGCATCCCGTCAGCGTCATTCTTCATATCATCTGACTATATTTACGGTTTTATCTCCATTTAGTTAATCCTGCCTTTATTATTATCTCACGCTCATTCCTGCCGAACACATTTCGATTTCATATTCACTGTGATTCGCATTTATGATGATTCGCTACGAATCTCGCCCTTATTATCATTCACATTCATTCTGCCAAATATCACATTAATTTCCATATTCACTGGGATATCTTTTCAAAGATATACTCAATCACATACTCATTCATGTGATCATTTATATATACTCATTCATATGCTCATTCACGTATACTCATTCATATACTCATTCATATATTCATTCATGTATACTCATTCACGTGTATTTATTCATATGCTCATTTACGTATACTCATTCATATATACTTATTCATATGCTCATTTCATATACTCATTCACATATTCATTCATGTGCTCATTTCATATACTCATTCACATATTCATTCATGTATACTCATTCACGTGTACTCATTCATATGCTCATTTACGTATACTCATTCATATACTAATTTACGTATACTCTTTCACGTATACTCATTCATATACTAATTTTACGTATACTCATTCACGTATACTCATTCATATACTAATTTACGTATACTCATTCACGTATACTCATTCATATACTCATTCACATATTCATTCATGTATACTTATTCATATATTCATTCACGTATACTCATTCATGTATACTCATTCATAATTTCATTTACTTATACTCATTCACATATACTCATTCATGTATACTTATTCATATATTCATTCACGTATACTCTTTCATGTATACTCATTCATAAATTCATTTACTTATACTCATTCACGTATACTCATTCATGTATACTTATTCATATATTCATTCACGATAATTACTTCTCCATGTATACTTATTCATATATTCATTCACGTATACTCTTTCATGTATACTCATTCATAAATTCATTTACTAATACTCATTCACGTATACTTATTCATGTATACTTATTCATATATTCATTCACGTATACTCATTCATGTATACTTATTCATATATTCTTGTCCCTCAATGAATCTATTTTACTTAGAAATTGGAATCAATCCAATCGGATCATCCAAAATAAAGTTATGGCATTTTCATGTCAACTAGTCAATTTTACCGGACATATTAGGGACAGTTTGCATTACCTACTTTTCCGGGATTCTAACTTCATGTTTGACACTGTATCTTTTTGTACTCTTTTAAAGCTAAGGTTCTAAGGGTTCTATTCCAACTGGAATCACCCAATTCGGAGCACCGAAACTCAAGTTACGTCCTAGACACCCGGGACTACTCTATGTTCAAACTGATGCAGAATTTGACTTGAACATGGCCCCACTTTGAGTGAATTTTTGGGCCACTTAGAGTCAGAATTTGACGATGTCTATTTCTTTATGTTTGATTCTCCTTGAAGTCTATTTTCATTTTCTACTTGAATCACTCAAATCGGATAATAAATGAGGACGTTATGGCCAAAATACGAAAACTGGTTGAAATTGGGAAAGAATGTGGTACCGGTATTAACGCCCAACATGTACCGCAGAGCATGTCTGGGCCTCGAAGGGTGTACCGTTACACGTTCAAGGTGTACATGTACATGTCCCCCGAAAATGCCCAGAATGTGTATTTTCTCCATTTTTTTTCCATATTTTGCTACCCAAATCAACTCTATACTTCATAAACACTTCAAGACCATTTCAAATTCATCTTGTAACCTCAATTATACTCAATTCCTCTTTCAATACTTATCTTATGAACTCTCTTGATCTCATACATGCTTTCTATTCATCTCTTATACAAGGCCTAGGTTTTAATCAACAACCCATCTTCAAGAAATCTAGGTTCTTATCAAAACTCAGAAACAAGAACAAACATGTCCATGCTTTTGCCATATCACTTAGAACCCCAAAACACATGGCTAACTGGGATCTTCTCATAACAAAACCCAGAAAACAAAGGGATTTATGATGATTTCCATACAAGAACTCATTTTGGGGTTAGGTTTCTCACAACCCCCAACCCACAAACATGTATTCATATAAATCTATACAAGTTCCATACCAAAAATCATAGAATCCATACCCAAGGTTAGTTCCATACCTTTTTTATCTTGGCTTGAACTTCCCTTCTCTTCTCTTCTTCTTCCCTTCTTCTTCCTCTCTTCATTCACGTTGTCTCTCAAAAAAAGTCGAGAGACCAATTGCCTTTATTTTAAATTTTGCCAAGGCCATGTCTAGCCTTACATTTTAAACTCTTTTCTCATTTTTGCTATTTAGCCCTTCCATTCCCTTTCATTCTTTCTATTCCATATTTTTTCAAATTTCTATATTTGCATATAACTATTGTTTTATGCCTTTTGTCCATAAGGGTAAAAGACCCTACTTACCCGTGTCTTTCCCATTTATAACCACTAGTCCTCTCAAGTGGTAAATTACATATTTAATTTCTTGCTCTCTTATTAATTCCTGCTCTATCAGGTTTTATCTTAAGTCCTTATTTAGCTTTTTAATATACCCTAAACAAGTCCTAAACTGCTAGGGTATATTTCTGGTGTTGCTGACGTGCTCCCACTTCCACCTGCCACCTCCAATGGCCAAGACCCATCGCTTCTCGGGCTCACTTTAACCCCGTCGACACGTGAGACATCGCTGAACAAAGTCCCTTTCACGTGTCTCTCTTTATCCCACTCCAATAGTACTGGCGAAAAAAATCCTGGTACATCTTCGTGCCACCTGGATGCACACAAGCAGTGAGCAATGAAACTCCCCGAGAATCTCCCTCTCAAACTGGCCAACTAGGGAACCACTCTACCCGGGTCCTCTATACCAAGACTACCATCCGCGGACGGTCCAAATTTCTGGCCACCCAGACCCACCCAGACTCGGGTCCCCGATATTACTATCTCCGCATCCTATCCCCCGGACCCAATCACTGCACTAATAGAGACGGTGTAGCTACTAAACTCCCAATCCTACTCCCGAGCCCGTCACAGATCAGAGGCCCCAACCGTCCCACGCCCGAGCATCCGCCATTCCCGGTAGCTATACTAGCTACTGCTCCCGTGACTTCCGACTAGCAGATTAGCCACCACATTTGCCTTACTAGGATGGTAATGCAAGTGAAGTCATAGTCCTCAGAACTCCATCCATCTGCGCGGTCATACTGGAGGTCCCACAGGTGAAAATATTCTTCTGTAATTTGTGGTCCGAGTACACCTCTTAACTCCCGCCATATAAATAGCTGGCGCCAAATCTCTGCGAAGAATACGGCCGCTAACTCCATGTCGTGTGTGGGGTAATTTCGCTTCATGATTCTTCAAATCGACGGGAACTATAAGCTACTCACCTCCTGACTGCTCAAACACATCCTGGGCCCTACTCGAGGCATCACATGAGATCAGGTACTCTCGTCCCCTCGTCCAGACTAATAAGATAGGAGCCGAAGTAAGTCTCCTTCAACTCCCGGAACCCTCCGCATCGGCCATCCCACCAAACTCACCTCCTTCCGGTCAATCTCGCCATAGGTACATTCTAATCGAGAAATCCTCAATGAATCTCCCGTAGTACCCAAACAATCCCAAGAAAACCATTTATCTCGGCGATCGACTTCACCTTCCTAACTCATCACGGCCTCGACCTTCTCAGTTCACTGACACTCCGACAAGTCGATTACACCACGTGTCCTAAAAATCTCACCTTAGTAAGCCAAAACTCGTACTTACTGAACTTGGCGTACAACTGATAGTCTCTCAACAACTGTAATACAATCCTCAATGATACTTATGCTCCCACTCTGATTGGGAGTAGATCAAAATGTCATCCACGAAGACTACGACAAACTGATCCAAATAGGTCGAATAATCTATGCATGAGGTTCAAGTGAACGCCGCTGGTGCATTCACAACCAGCGCATCACCGTAAACCAAGTGCCCATAACACGTCCTAAACGGCCGCCTTAAGGATATCCGCGCCTCCTCGACCAAACCCCAGCAAAATCACTGCGAAGGTCTATCTCGAGTAGACTCGCGCTCCTTCAATCGATCAAACAAATCACAATCCTTAATGGGTACCGATTATTGACCATAACCCTGTTCAACTATCTATAATCAATGCACAGTCAAAGGGTCTGGCCCTCTTTCGCAGAATAACCTGAGTACCCCATGGCGAGTGCGAATTTAATCGAACCCCTTATCCAAGAATTCCTATAGCCGGGACTCTCGAAGTTCCCCGCAACTCCAACCTGTGTCATCCTATGCTGAGTCATGTAGATGGGCGAAGTACCAGGTGTAACTCGATACCGGTCCACAACCCTCTCGCTGAGGCAATCCCGCAGTTCATCCGAAAAACATCTCGTGACTCGCACCCATTTCCAGGTAGATCTAAGTCCGGTCTCACCTCGTCCTCAAAGGTAAGGCTTGCTAGCCAACCCGCCAATCGACACTGACTCGGTGATAATCGTCCTGGGGGCAAATGTCATGTTTAACTCCTTGAAATACAACACGTGCACCGGCCCTACGTAGCAAGAACCCCCACGCCTCATAATCGATAACGACTGCAAGCCACGCCCAATCCATCCTAAGTTTGACGTCGAACTCTGAAATGTTCATGATCCTCAGGTCCACTGTGAGTAGAATCCCCGAGATCTCTAAATTGCAACCACAACATATCATCCCTATTCTCGCCCTAATCCCTAGGGGAGAACTCACATACAAGGGCTCCTCCAAGGCCTCAACCTCTAAGCCCAACTCTATCACAACTGATGCAGCAATGAATGAATGTGACACACCATAATCAAATAACACTCTTGCCCATAGGCGAGATAGCAAAACGACTCTCGTATAATCGGGGTTGATCCGCCGACTCAACCGGCAGACGGCGTGACACGCCCCCAACCCCGACATCCCCCGCCCTCAGGCCCCGCCCTCCGCCTAGGCCCATAACCCAGCCTCTCCGCCTCGCCCGCGGTAACGAGAGGTGCCCGTGCAAACTTTGAAACTTAAACCGCCCTTCCCGTCTGCATTCCAGGGTGTGGAGGTCATATTGTATCCTCTCCGTCCTACCGCTCACCTGACTACGCCATCCCAAAACCCCAGGATCCCCTCTGTCTCCGAGGGCAATCCCTCCCTATATGTCTCAGCTGCTAGCCATGGTAGCACACCATCCGCCTACCGTGCAACTCGATCTATCCTCGCCCGATGGTCATGTCTAGAACCTCGTGGAACTAGAAGCCCTCTCGCTCTTTCCGAACTAGAAGAAGACTGACTCTCCTTCCTCTTGCTACTAACACCCGCATCCCGAGTGCTCCGAGCATCCTCGGTCTCTCTCTCTATGATCAAGGTTGTCCCAACCATAGAGTCCATGTCCTGTAGGCGAAGTCCTACAATCCTACCTCGAATGGACAACTTCAGCCCATTCTCGAATCTCCTGACCTTGGCCATGTCTGTGGCCACGTAGTCATCAAGAAACGGCCAGTCCGTGAATATAGCCACATACTCCATCATAGTCATCGTCCCTACTAAATTCTCTAGGAACTCCCAGCCTTCATTCCAGCAAAGATCCGGAAAATACTTACCCATGAAAGGATCATGAACTCGCCATGTCATCGCTCTAGATCTTAAGGACCCAACTGCCTTTTCCTAACTTGGGACCCTCCTAAGACTTTACTATTTGAAAAAACCTTTCATTTCTTTTAAACCTTTTGAAAAGTGAATCTGTGGAGCAAACTCATTTATAAAGTTACGTTTTCCATTAAATTCTTATGAAACATGGTAGGACAAATATTTTTTTTTTTTTTTAAACATTAAACCCTTTATAGAAAATCGGGCATAGTTTCCTCTGTTTTTCGGACATGTCCCAATTCACAACAACACCCGTATTAAACAATTTAATTTACTCCATATCCAACAATGGGACATCAAGTCCACCACAACCACTTCAACTTAAACTTTAAAATCATTTTCTTAACACTATAGAAATATAAACAATCTTTTTAAAACTTATATTAATGCTACAAAATAAAGGTGCACAAGTAGTTATTTACAACAAAACTATACATTGTCAAAAGGTGGTCAGTCGCGTGAGGCGGGAGTGTCATCGTCTCGAGGATGCTCGAACCCGCACGCGCCCCGCCTTGAAAACATTTATAAAACATTTGGTGCGGTGGAGCTAAAGGAGCCTGAGAGTACAGCTTCATAGGAAAATAATGTTTTATATAGTTCAAAATACTGTGTAAACAATTGTATAGAGATCTCATTTCATAAACATTTACTTTGCATTCTTTCCTTTCTATTCAAATACAACGTATAAAACAATTGTATAGAGATTCAATTTCATAAAATATTTATTTTGCATTCTTTTCCTTCTATTCAAATACAACGTAAACAATTATATAGAGATCTCATTTCTATAAACATTTAATACTTTGCATTCTTTTCCTTTCTATTCAAATACAACGTGTAAAACAATTTTATCAACATATATTTTCAATATACTTTCTTTTCCTTTTTGAATCCGTCATATCCAATGGAACCCACATACCGTTAACCACCGTTGGTCCATGAAAGAACCTCCGAGGAAACAGTCTTACGATCACCGACGTCAAAATGAACTCTCCGAAATCGTGCCACACCGTTAACCACCGTTGGCCCATGAAAAAAGCAATCCCACGGCGAATACGACATCACCGACATGGCCCAAAGGAACCTTCGAGCAATCGTGTTTTCTTTAAATACCATCAGACTATAACAAATCACATTATGCATTAGTAAACTTTTCGTACTTTACACGTATATGGCAATATGCATCACTCTTCCCTTCCCTCTATAAAAAAATCCTAACCCTTTCCCCATGTACCATGCACGCGTAAAGTACTTTAGTTGACTTTCCTTTAAACTTTATCTTTGTAACATAGGGTAACCGATTCAAACATTTTCATATAAATATGTATATATAAAATATACATTCATAAACATTTCATTTCATATGGAAACCATAAATCATGCTTTATAAAACTATGGAAAGTCTCTTATAATCATTTCATATTTTCAACATAATTAAAAGTCAAGAAAAACTACATTTCTTTTTTCATTTGAACATTTATAACATAGATATGAAAAATATATACATTGGTAAACATTAATATATATATATATATATATATATATATATATATATATATATATATATATATATATATATATATATATATATATATATATTCATAAATACTTACATTTTCTCACATTAGTTATTTAAGCCCTTTTCTTCCTTAACAAAACTTCTTCACCTCCACCTTTGGCCCTTATCACCTTCCTCCACAAGTCACATTATCCATAAAATCCATTAACATCCATACTCTTAATCTTGTTCAATTAAACCATTAACTATACTATACTTTCCAGCAAATCTTTAAGCATTTATCTACTTCCAATTGATTAAAATCAATTGAACTCATTATGATTTTCTTATGCTAACTCATGGCAATTACTACTCCCATAATAGCCCACACATGCCATAAAATGGTCATACTCAAACCCTAGCTTATTCACATCGACCTAACCAAGCAACCTGGACACTTGATACATTCATAAACTTTCAGTCATGTTCTATTCATCCACTGTCCTCTACATAAATATGGTTAGAATCTTGACACAATGGGCTTTCCATAGAGTCTAAGAACACACAAAACAGAGTTCGGACGAAGAAGTTATGGCCTTCCGAAATTGGAGGCCATGACCATTGCGTCCCCCCGGGAATTAATGTGTTGGTGCACGTTGAATGAATTTATGAGTCCCAATGGGTCGGAATTTGGATTGACCTATTTCAATGAGGATTGCTCTCCTCTATCGCTAGTTTACGAAATTTGAATCACTAATTCGATGAGTGATGGCTAAGTTATGGCCAAAATAATAAATTATGGAGTCAGAAACATAACAGAAAAATCGTCGAACATAACTCCAATTTGAACGCATTTTGAGTCCCCATAATGGAATTTAGATAGACCTATTTCAAGGTTCAATGTTCTCCTATCAATCTAGTTTAATTATCAATTTGAATCACTCAATTCGGATGAGTGATGGCCAAGTTATGGCAAAAATACAGTCATGGAGTCGTAAAAACAAAACAGAAAAACTGCCTGAACATAACTCCAATTTGAATGCATTTTTGAGTCCCCATGGGTCGGAATTTAGATAGACCTATTTCAAGGTGCAATGTTCTCCTATCAATCTAGTTTAATTATCAATTTGAATCACTCAATTCGGATGAGTGATGGCCAAGTTATGGCCAAAATACAGCCATGGTCGTGAAACAATTAAAACTCGGGCTCAACATAACTCCAATTTGAATGCATTTTTGAGTCCCCATGGGTCGGAATTTAGATAAACCTATTTCAAAGTGCAATGTTGTCCTATCAGTCTAGTTTACTTAGCAATTTGAATCACTCAATTCGGATGAGTGATGGCCAAGTTACGGTCAAACGCAATCACTGAGCCTTAAAACATAAATGCAAAACCCATCGAACTAACTCCACTTTTGAATGTGTATTTTTCGAGTCCCCATGGTCGGAATTTGGATAGACCTATTTCAAGGTGAAATGTTCTCCTATCAGTCTAGTTTAATTATCAATTTGAATCACTCAATTCAGATGAGTGATGGCCAAGTTATGGCCAAAATATAGTCATAGGGTCAGAGAAAAAAAACTGGACAGCATCTCCTTGGACACACCCCCATGCCCTTAGACAAAAATTAACCCGAGTAGGAGAAAAACCCTATCTCAAATGGTGTGCTTTCCCGTGACACCGCCTTTTCTCGGTTTCCATGAAAACCTGAACCTTGGACCTTGACAGAATCTTGTGATTCTGGTACCCACGCGTAGACCTCGTCACGTAGATCAACTTTAATTCTCGACCTAATGAGATCCGACCGACGAACCAGGAACTCAAGAGAGAAGATCGCTCTCTCTCTCTCTCTCTCTCTCTCTTATGGTTTGGCTGAGACCAAATGAGAGCATTAGATATTTTTTAGGATATTTATAGTGTGGACATGTGGCCCACGTCGCGCCATGTGTCACACTTCTTCGGTTCCGTTTTCGCTCCTAAACAATTTATTTCATCCCGGTTTCAGTTCCATCTATCTTAAATGGAAATTCTTTAAATATTTGACATTTTTTGGGATTTTTCTAAAAATCTCGTTTTCGGGATCCACTCGACGCCCGTCGCCTCAAATTTCGTGAAAATCCGATTGTTTCGGAATTCAACAAAATTTGACTGGATAACTAGATTTTGCGAGATGAATTCAACGATGAAGTCTGTTTCATCATCCGAGATCTAGAAAATTTCTAGATTTTTCTATGGAAAATTACCGTTTTGCCCTTTTTAAAAAAAATGCATTTTCACTCCTTAACATAATTTTGTTTTAATCTATTTCAGCTTCTTTGAACTCAATACATTAGAACTTTTTTTTCTAGGGCTTGTTTTTAAAATTACTATTCATTCGACTATTTCCATCAAATACATAATCGATCGAAACCAAATTTACGGCTCATGAAAATTGTAAATCTGTGGTCTTACAAGATCTCTAGGAGGTCTTTGCCCAATTCCACCATACTCGGGTCTTCACCTCTAGCCGGAACGCAGCCTAGTCCAATCCCGGGTCGTGCCGAGGTAACTTCCATACCTCCAACACTTTCTTATCCGCATAAACCAACGGTCTGCCACTACTCCGATCTCCTCCCGTGGAATGCCTGAGTGACGATGTGAACTAAACCTCGGAGGTTACTGACCTCCTCGACTACCGCTGCACTCAGCTCGTGCACAGCAAACTCGCAATCCCTACAACCAACAAAGGCCCGTTGGTCAACATCAGTGGTGCTTGGCTAGCACCCGTGACGCCCCACGCCCCGCCTCTACTACTAAGTGTACACATGTCAAATGACAAGTTAATATTCAATGTAGTATCTCTAAGGCTTAATCACAGCCTTGAGACACTATTCATTTACAAAAAAATATTTCATACACAATGTCCTTGCATTCATAGGTAATGCAAGACAATAATTTCATTTTATTAAATCATATGCAACAATTTTTTTTTTTTTGAAATTTTCATTTTAAAAGATTTTATTTCATTTGATTTTATTTTATTTTATTTTATTTTATTTATTTATTTATTTTTTGAAAACCTTGTGAATAAAGGTTTTTATGAACATTGTTCATGAACAAAGGTCCCAAATGTTGGATCGAAAAACAATGCACTAAGTCAAGACTGAAAGGTGTACTGTGCACACCGACTCAAGTCAAGACCCATCGTGGCGAACATCAGCGGCTTAGCCACACGCACAACACAAGAATGGGCGCTCGTGTCGTGGTGTCTCGCCGGGCCGTAGTGGCCCCCTCCCCGTCAGAGTCAGGCCGAGTCTGCAACACACGCAGCCTGGCTGCAGGTCATGTCAGAGGCCCGTCTACGTGTCATAACCTCGTATCGCAACACACCCAAAGAATTAAGGCTACAAGTGGCGCTAAGAATGTCAGCCGCAATACACGCACGCAAATTCTGCCGCCGCATTCGCGGGCACACTACGGCCGTGGTCGCAGCCTATATCGCAGCCATATTACGATACAAAAGCCGCCCCCAGCCACGATACAAAGTTTGTATCGTGACACGCCCCTTGGTCAGCTACATGCGCCGCACGCCAAGCTTCACGGCCGCACGCAGCTGGCCGTATCGCGGGTCTACCACACCGCGGTAATGGGCGGCTTGGCGGCATCGCGGCCTTCCCCACGCCGCCAGATCATGGTCACGATACACCTATCAGATCGTGACTCATTTAAGCAAGAGTCTATCTGGGCTTCTCGTCTCGAGCATATTTTTTTTTTTCACAACATTTTTTTTTCATTCCAACTATTGGAAAACCTCCAAAAAAAAAAAATATATATATATATATATATATATATATATATATATATATATTCATTTTCCAATAAACCAAATAAATTTATTAAATTTATTTTATCTATTTCTTTTTTCCAAATTTTTACATTAATTATAGAATCTTAGAAAAAATCCTCAACACATTTTTTTTTTATTTAATTCTAGACTATTTGCCCAAAATTTCTCAAACAACTTGTTCTCACACTAAACCCTAGTGTTCAACATTTTTTTTTTCCTATGTGCTATTCACCAAGCACACAAATCGCACAACATTCACAACAATCACACAATCACATAAAACACAATGCATGCAGTGTTCTAATCTTCCCGTGACTTCTAGGCATCACATACCTAAACCTCGTAACATCGAGCCATACTAAGTCGTGGATGTTCTTATAACTGAATGACTCGCCTTAACCTAAGTCCCCAAGCCCTGTGGTATAATGTGATACCTATGCCCGATACCAAGTCAGGACGCTCCAAAACCGAGGTGTCCATTGACAACCCTTCAACCTGCTGAATAATCGTGGATGTCAAGTAACCCGACACCACTCATGAAAATCGGGTAGAGTCTCCTTTGTACGGGGAGCTCTACCCAAGGTACAAATCTATCCCAACAATCAACTTATGACAACATCGGGTTCATATACAATTAAAATGAAAAATGGCCACTTAGGCCCCTGCATTAATACTCACAACAAACATAAACTATATACAATAGTTCAAGAGTTAATAAATTACTATTAATTCAACATATATTAAAAATTACAACATTTTAATACATGTTATACAACAACATCAGCCACAAGTCGGCTTTCTCTCAAACGTCTCTAATGAGTGCCGCCTTCTCGACGCTCCTCGTACCGAAATGGTGATCTCCTCGACAAGGTGAGCAGCCCGCGGGTGATAATTCTCCTACCCAGGTTACTCCCCACCTAAGTGCATGTCAAGGCAAACAATCATTCGCCACCCTCATGAACCTAATTCAACGTCTACGCCCAAACCCACGCTCCCGAGCCCTCACCGACTTCATATGCCTAAGCCGACTGTGAGTAAATAATCGCTTTCAAACAAAAGCCATTTGTTCTTAAAAAACACACTACCGAGTTTCTGTGAATACATCGACTAACTGCCGAATCACGGAGATTTCCTCCGAACAATCATGGGTCCGCCTCTGAGATGAACTATTGGACAACTCTCTAAGGCAATTCTTCGAAAAATCTTCCGTCGAAATTCCTTTCACAAACATTTTCAATTTTTGTTTCAATTCATGTCATGCACTCACACATAATATTCTCTAGCGTCTAGCGCATATAATGCATTATGTCAATTCCAAATAATTTATAGCCGACACTACATGCATATCTTAAATATAATTTACTTCACAAATAACTGTCATGTTATTCAATTCACATCAATAACACCAAAATTAGCTCACATGAGCTACTCATAAACACAAGCAATTCATTTTGAATCACTTACAAAACACATGTTCACACCAAGAAAACTACGCCACTATTCACGTGAACAATGAAACCCTCTGCCATCGTTCACTACCTCACCAACCCTGGATTTTCTCCACCTGCTCAAAAGTTTCAGACGAATTTACTTCGCCAAACTGGCTCTCGTATCCTCCAACCATAAACATGACTCTTAGCCAAAGAATAAACCAAGAGAAAATCCCTACCTTCGGAGTTGCCTGAACTCCTCCAACTCCAAGGTCCACGCATAAATTTCACGCCGTAGAAAGAACTTACTGGGTCTGGCCGAGAACCGACATCCGACGGTCGAAAAATCTAGAGAGAAGGAGCTCTCTCTCTCTTAAAACATAAAAACCCAATGCACGCATCCCTTTCCAACCCCACTCGCACGATTTTTTGGTCTCAAAGACGAACACCGTTCATCTTTTCGCCTTATTATCATTATCAATTACAATAATTCTGGCTAATGTCCCTTTTCTTGATTTTTGACACTGCCGACCCACAAATTCCATTTCATCATCTCTAATTTACAAAGATGTGTCACAAGAGTACATGTAGTAGGTGACTTTTGTCCCATCACATGTCTCTCAAACCCGTTTTAAAGCACCCGGTGCCTCGAAAAACGTGAAATTTTGACTTTCTCGGAATTCGACGAAATTCGACGTGCTAGCTATATTTCGCAAAACGATTCCAACAATGAAGTCCGTTTCGTCATCCGAGCTCTAAAAAAATTTTAGGTTTTGACCGAAATTACGAGATTTTCACGCATTTTTCTGTAAAATTTAATTTTCTCTAAATTTTTACAGACGAAATATAAATCAGCCATGCAGACTTAAATTCTCATTCAAGCCACAAAAATAGTGACAAACACACCCGGGCCACAATTTTGTGACCACTTGTGACGGATATTTATTTGAAAATTCATTTTATATATTTTAATTTGTATTAGACACTATTTAAAATATGCTAATATTTGAAAATATTATAAACTATTTGGAATTTTATTATTAATATACGCTGTAGTTATATTGTGCAATTTTTTTTTTTAAAATTTTTAAAATTTGTGATATTTCAATATTTTAAATTGTATATATAATTTTGCATGCTCAATAGTCATAAAAAATAATAAATATCAAAATAAATAAAATATATCATGCTACGATGTTACAAAATTTGAAATTATAAGAATTTATGATATTTTAAAATAAATTTTATGGGAAGCCACCATCGGGGCATAGGTAATTTGAAGCAACTTGTTACACTATAAATTGATATTGGCTCGATTATGTTCATTAAAGGACGAACTATTCCTATAAGTTGTTGAATCGATCTTGGCCTCCTTAATTTTTTTTTTGAATATTTTGAAATTTTATATAATACAATTAATTTCAAATATGAAAATAATTATTTTCAAATAGATATCCATCACAAATCAGTCACAAATCGGTAACAAAATAGAGACAGAAATACAAATCCGTCAACAAATAGTGACGGAAACACAATTCTGTCACAATTTTATAACCGATTTGTGACCAATTTGTGACGGATATCTATTTGAAAAAATTCATTTATATATTTTTTAATTTGTATTAGACACTATTTAAAAATATTCTAATATTTGAAAATATTATAAACTATTAGGAATTTTATTATTAATATACGTTGTGTTGTATTGTGCAATTTTTTTTTAATTTTTAAAATTTGTGATATTTCAATATTTTAAATTGTATATATAATTTGCAATCGCTTACATACCATAAATACAAATCAATTACAAATCGATCACAAACAAAGATGAAATATAACCGCTTCACAAATTTGTGATAGACTTAATTCGCCACAAAATAGTGACAGACACAATAATTTCACAATTTTGTGACCGACAGACTAATTTGTGACGGACATCCATTTGAAAAAATTCATTTATATATATTTTAATTTGTATTAGACCCTCTTTCAAAATATACTAATATTTGAAAATATTATAAATTATTTGGAATTTTTTTTATTAATATACGTTGTGCTATATTGTGCAATTTTTTTAAAAAATTTTTTAAAATTTGTGATATTTCAATATTTTAAATTGTATATATAATTTTGCACTTCTACATAGTCATAAAAAATAATAAATATAAAAATAAATAAAATATATAATGCTACAATATTACAAAATTTGAAATTATAAGAATTTGTGATATTTGAAAATAAATTTTTATGAGAAGCCACCATTGGGGCATAGGTAATTGAAACAACTTGTTAAACTATAAATTCGATATTGACTCGATTATGTTGATTAAAGTACGAACTATTCCTATAAGTTGTTGAATCGATCTAAGCCTCCTAATATTTTTTTTTTTTTGAATTTTTTGAAAATTTATATAATACAATTAATTTCAATATAAATGAATTTTTCACAGATATCGCCACAAATCAACATAAATCGCCTACAAATTTGTACTTTAATTAGAATTGTCATACAAATTTGTGATGGAATTTCATTCCTGTCTGTGTAATATTACCTTAAAACACAATTCCATCACAATTTTGTGATCTATTTTTGACCAATTTGTGACGGATATCTATTTGAAAAAAAAAAATTCATTGTTATATATTCAATTTGTATTAGACACTGGCTTCAAAATATTCTATTATTTGAAAATATTATAAACTATTTGAAGTTTTATTATTAATATACGTTGTCGTTATATTGTGCACTTTTACAAAACCTTAAGACATCATCCTATGCCAAAACCCATAATTCAACTCAGCCCCTGACTACCCTAAAATGTATTTGAAAATCCTCCGGTCAAGCGAAAAACAAATTTCAAATTTTAACCCAAATTGTAGGAAAATACTATAAATTTAGCCCGGATTGCTTGAAAATAGCCCTAAAATTCGTGTGAATTTCCGTAAAATTCCTACACAAGTCCAAAAAATTGGGACTGGAATTTACAAATTCTTTCACAAATTTAAGCCAATCCTAAGCCATTGGGGGAAATTGCCTTTAGGCTAGAAATAACACAAGAAGGGAAAATTCCCTACCTCATGGAGCGCCTGACGAAACTCTAAGCCTTTAGTACCCACGCTGCAGCCTCATCGCGTGGATCAACTTTGCCTCTCGCCGCACGAAAACCCACACCCGATTTCCATAGATCTTAGAGATAAGCAAAAGAAAGAAAAAAATAATTTATTTTTTACTTTATCTCCCGTCCGTCCGTCCCCCGTTTTGACTTTATCGCTTCTTCTTTTTTTATATTTATTATTATTATTATTATTATTATTTTGGATACATGGTTCAAATTGTTTCCATTTGGGTCCATTTCTACCTAACACCCTATTTCTTTCACCTCGCGAGACCTCGAAAATCCGTAGATTCCCCAAGGAGGTAAATGGTAATTTTGGTCAAAAATCCGGAATTTTTTTAGATCTCGATGATGAAACGGACTTCATCGTTGAATCGCCTCGAATCTAGCTACCACGTCGAATTCTCGTTTGAATTCCGAGGTGGCCTGAATTTCCACGCTGATAATGCAGCCTGATGACACATGGCAAGGTAAGGGGATGCCAAGTGGCAGGTATAGAGGGCTACCATGTGGCAGGGGACCAAATACCAACAATTGCATGTTCTCATGAGGACACATGGCACCAATGAGATACACATACTACACTGAGCCACGTAGCTGCCGAGAAGTCGTTAAATGAGGCAACCTTCAGGGAATTTTGAGGAGAGGACATCATCTTCTCCATTTTCATTTGCTTCTTGCCTGGTTTTTGGACGGCAAGCACGGAGCGAAGCCTTAGAGAGAGAAGTCCCAGCTTCTACATTCACGCATAACGGACTATTTACCGCTTCAACAAGAAGAGGCAAGTCAGTCTACACGTCGGCGCTACGCACAGGCATTTATTTCCGGAGTTTCATAAACGGAAAGGTAGGGGTTTTTCTCCTACCGCTTTACTTTTTCTTATGGTCATGTAATGGATGGGATTTGTTGAGGCCTCGGATGGCCGCGGACTTCGCTGTTAAAGATTTGGACCGGTTAATAACTCGCGTGGTTCGACAATCTACGAACCGCTATGGATTCAGGCGAGCGCGTGCGGTTGCCATGGGTGAATAACATGTTGATTGTGAAATCGGGTCGCTCCAAGACGAATCACGGAGCGTGCCTTAGCCCACGCGAGCGTTTTACGTTATTATTATAAACCTAATAACATGACAGATGGGATTTAAATTCGTTAATATACGCTGAGCTGATATATTAGCATGCGTCAGATTTTATGAAGCATTGCATTGCACTTACAGGAGTAACCCAAGTAGGGAAACTTAATTACCGGGAGCTTTGCTCACCCTGGGCCGTGGACCCTTTCGTGCAATCAAGACTTATCGGGACGGACGATCCGGCTTTGGGAAAATAAGAACCACTCGCACAACTCAGATTTTTAAAATTCCTTACGCACCTGGCCAGGTAAATTGTAATCAAAGACAATTGTAATAAATACAATTGTAAACAAATCATTTTTGTATAAAATATACATTTTATGAGTATGATGTGTAGGCCCAAGTAGTTATTTTTACACGTGTACGTGCCTCATGACGTGAGACATGTAGATTTCCGAGGGTCGACTGCAGTCAACGGACCTGGGCTTGGGGCCAAATCTAATTTTATTTTAAATGAACTCGCCTGGGCCATTTCGACTCGAGATTTTCGTAAAATCTCAGCCCCTGGAGTCATCGGTATCTTATCTCTCAGACAATCGAAAATTTCCATTGTCTCATAATCTGACGAAATTTTCGGGTCACTAGATTCTGAGACGAATTTAACGGCGGAGTCCGTTTCGTCATCTGAGATCTAGAGAATTTTTTAAGCTTTCCTGAACCATTATGGCAATTTATTATTATTATTATCATTTTACCATTTTTTGAAAATTTCTAATTTTCCCGGGTTTTACAAAAAAAAACATTTGTTAACATATAATTTATTGTCTTAATTCAATATTTGTCATTGTAAGTCATCAATCTTGACTTACATAGGCTTTAAAACCTACCTTAACAGATGTTAAATTCAAAGAATAGCAATAATAACATGACCTTAGCTTGACTTATACATTGTTAAGGTTGATTATTATTATTGTTATTATAATAATTATTATTATTATTAGTATTAAAAAGGAAATCTTCAAAAAAAAACAAAAATTTAAAATTTTTTTTTTTATATTTGATTCCCCTTTAAAAAAATATAAAAGAAAATCATTAAAACCATGAATCTAACACATTTTCAAAATAATCTTTATTTCTTGTATTATGATGGAAAAAATAACTGATAGCCCCTTTTATTCATTGAAACCCTAAAAATTGATATATGTCTCCGCGCCTCTTCAATGTTGGAAGGTGAGTTTTCTTACCTCGCTTTCTAATTCAAACTTGGGTGCCTCCTCTTCTTCTTTTTTTCCATTCTCATTTGTTTTTCTTCTTTGATTTATCCTCTTTTCAATTTTGTAATTTTTTCTATCCCCTGTTTGGATCTGGATAAAATTGGGGCAAAAAAGGTTAAGGAGAAAACCATTTTTTCCATTCTGATTCTTGTTTCCCAATCTTCAAAATCAAAGGTAGAGTAAGTTCTGATTTTTTTTATTTCTCTTTTTTTTTTCCCCTAGAATCTCACATCAGCCAAACCTGTTGTTTGAAGCTTAGTTTCTTTTTGACACACCCCACCCCTACTAGTGGCAGGTGTGTCGGCCACTCCACAGAAATGTAAAACCCATGAAAATTTCAAATTTAAATTTTTCAGATAAAAAGGAGGCAAAACGGTAATTTACCGAAATAGTCTAGAGAAAAGTTGGGATATTTCTAGATCTTGGATAATGAAATTGTAACGCCCCGATCCCGAGAAAGGTGTACAGTACATGTAACTGTAGGGGCGTATACGAGCACTAAGTGCCATTATAATAGTTTTGGGAGTTGTTATTAATGATAAAATTAGGAACCCTAAATTGAGGTACTAGTAAGGGTAAAGTGGTAAATTCCAAAGGGGATATAAAGGGCATAATTTGAGAAGATAGTATGCCAAAATGAAAATAATACAGTTGATATCAAATATTAAAAGATGGAGGACCAAAATTTAATCAAAGTAGAGATGGGCCATTATACAAATAACAAGAGTTGATGTGCAAATATTAAGAGATTAGGGTCAAACATTCAATTAATGAAAAGTTGATATTATAATAATGGGAAAACAAAGTTCAAAATCATATTTTATTTCCAAAGCAGCAAACCTGCAGGAGGAGAGGGAGAGAGCCAAGAGAAGGAAGAGGAAGAGAAGGAAGAAGCATGAGGAGGAGTGAGAAGAAGATCAAGGTATGTATGTCTGAATTAAGTGTATTTTGATGTCTGAGCTTTGGTATGCATTTCCATGGAACTTAGGTTACTCCTTGTTCTAGGGTTTTGTGGAGAGATCACATTAACCCTAGAATTCTGAAGTTTTCATGTAAACCCCAATTTATGAAAAATAACCACGGAATCCTCTTATTTATGTGGTTTTATAAAGAATTGAGGACCTTAGGTAGAGTTCTTGCATTTTCACCTGGTTTGTGGTTTGAAGTTCCAAATCACCAATTCAAGTGTTGTGAAGTTGGTTTGGATGAATTCCATGTTGATTTTGACAATTGTTGTAAAAGGAGAATGTTAGGTTTTTAAAGGAAATTTGTCAAAACTTTGGTAAAACCACTGTTTTTGTTTTGCTATAGATTAAGTTATAATCATCCAAATGAATTGATTCTAATTGGTAAAGAACCATAAGAGATAGGGCTACAAATGTATAGAAGGAACCAAGAGCAAATTGTAGCTCTAAGGCTCCCAACATGGACTGAAAGGTGAGCTGTGTAGCTCACTGATTATGCTCTGTTTGGGTATGGTTGTAGTGTTTGGCCATATGGAGTCACCATCTAAATTGAGTGATTCAAAATTTGGGTAAATAGACTTAGGGGAATAAGTTAGCTGAAGGAAGTGCATGAAATTGTAAGCCAAAAGTGCCCATAAAATTTGTCAAAGTGGAGCTATGTGCAGATTCTGTTCCTGCCAAATTTGAGTCATCTAGATGTAAAAACACAATAACTTGAGTTTTGGTGATCCAAATTGGGTGATTCCAATTGGAGAAGAAACCTTAGAATCATAGCTTCAAATGAGTAAAGAAACCATTTCCAAATTATGGAGTTAAGATCCTAGAAATCAAGGATAACAGTAGGTGATTCAGTGAGTTTGGAATCAAAAACATGCTGTAACTTGTGTTATGTGGTTGAGGGCCTTAGAGAAGGAATTTTACATTGAAATTTTAAAGAGATGTCATTGGATATATAAAGGGACTGATCTGGAGAGTTTTACAATTTTGGAAGACCTTTGAATAATTTTGGGTAATAAAGTCCATAGAGTATTGTTGGAAAAAGGGTACCAAATGAGGGTTTTTTTGTTAGGTTTTTTTAGTGCTCAAGGGTAAATTGTTAATTTGATTTTATATGAATGTTGTGTGACCTAAAGTGACTTGGCGTGTGAAGTAGTTAAGTTTATACGCCTATACATAGGCGATTAATATGTCGTCAGATTCGGTTGAGTGTGTAGGTTAAAAAGTAAAGGCTGGGAAAGTGTGGAATCAGGCTCTCAAGTTTTAGCAAGCAAGAGTGAGTGTTCTAAACTCATTTTCCAAATACTAGTGTATAATAAACTGCTTTTACACTGGTATTTAATGGTTTTGTTTGTAAACCATTTTCAAGAAGCAAGCAATGAATTTAGAAAGCAAGCAAATGGTTTTGATTTAAACCATAATTGAAAGCAAGCATTGGTTTAAATTGTAAAACCATAATTAAGCAAACGAGAAATGGTTTTGAATGATTAAACCATTTTCAAGCAAGCAAGCAAAAAGAATATTTGTGAAAACAGGCCTTCCCTAGTTCTAAGCAAGAAAACCGGTCGAGGTATTCAGAGACGTGCACGGCAGGATGTTAGGATCTCATACATGGTTTTAGTTTTGCTTTGGCTTCAGAAACGAGGGACATACATCATGCATTTAAAGGAGACCGCGTGGCACGTACAGAGCATATAATGTTATGAGCTCTAACTAAATTATGGTGATGGCGACTTAGGTCAATTCCACCATATTTACTGAAAAAAGGTGATGCGGACCTGTGTCCTCTCACCCAGCATCTGCCGCCAAAGCCTGTTCACTAGGGTACAAGAAGAAAAAATAGGCCTCCAAAAGGGTTGATGTTTTATAAGCATAATATACGCTTTTGAAAAATCAACCATTGGTTCCTTGGCCGCCCAAGCTTCCCGAGTTTTAGCAAACGGTTGAGCCTGTGCTCCCGTGTTTATGAAAAGTTTTGAAACTTTTAGCTAAAGGTTTATGAAAAGTTTTGAGCAACTTTTAAAGCAGAGTTGAGAAAAGTTTAAACTTTTAAAGTAAGATAAAGCAAGTAAGCAAGAGATTTTGAAAGGTTTTATAAACTTTTAAGTAAGCAAGCAATAAAAGTTTTTAAACTTAAAGTAATAAAGTAAAGAAAGAAATATTTCTGAAAATATCATGTAAAACGAAAGTTTTACGCTTGATGTTTTTCAAAAGCAAACATTTTCTAAAGATACACTCACCCAGCTCGTTTAGCTCATTATTTTCTATTTTAAAAACTATTTTCCAGGTATATGCACGCTTACTGAGCATAGTGTATTCTCCTGACTTTTGTATCGTTGTCAGAATTAATAATCTTGTAAGGAAATACTTTGAATTTGTATAATGGAGCATATGTATGTACATAGTATAGTTTTGTGAAATGTGTGGAGCTTGAGGCTCTTCTGAAAGAATGTTGTTGGTTGCCATATTTGGAATTGTGTAAAATTGTGTATACAGGTTTTGGGACATGTCCTATATACAGCTGTTATGCTGCCGAAATTTTATAAAATCACAAGTTTAGAAAAAAAATATTTTATAGGAGGTTTTAGCAAGCAATACTGGCCGTCACAGAGTTTCTAATGAAGGAGGTAACGGCTAGGGATTTCATGGAGGCCGCACACCGCGATAGTAGGGGGTGGGGGTGTGACAAGGTGGTATCAGAGCATAAGTGGTTATTAAGCATCGTAGTTTTCGTGATACACTATTTTACACTCATCAAGTAAACTATGTGCATTTTCCAATTCCAGTACATACATATGAGGTGATTCAAAGTATTAAATGCTTTATTTTTTTATACAAGACTATAGCCGCAAGAGGACGCTGAGGTCGCCCTAGGAGAAATATTCCGTATGTCTCGAAAGGTCCCAAGTACTGAGGGATGAGCATACAATGTTCCACTACCGCCTCAATGAATCGCCTCCAGCAGTCAGGCTCAGCCGGACCATCCGGCTACCGTAAGGAGCTCAAGTGCCGTGGATTGTTTATACCGAGCAGTGGCAATGGGGACAGCAAATAGGTAGCTATAGCGACGCGTCAAGAAATGCAGCCTCCACCACCACCTAGAGAGGTTATCAAGAACCCGAGGCCGACAGAGAGTACGCAGCCGGGCGCTCAAGCCATATGACGGCAGCAGGGATCCAGGCAGCCCGGTTATGGCTAGGACCGCAAATAAGGCTTTACTGAGTTATGGGCCGCACAAATGAGCAAAGAGTCTTGTTTTCCTAGCTCACAAGCACAGTGGCTAAGTATGATCGTGCGGGATCATCAGGGAGAGGAGGCATCCTAATGGCGTATCATGGGACCAATTTCAACAAGAGTTCACTGACAGATTCTTTCCTCAAAGTCATAAGGATTCGAAAATTGAGGAGTTCTTTTCAAAGAACAGTAAGAACATGTCAAGTCGACATGAGAAGAGGTTCTTTAACTAGTTGTGATTGGTTCCATATATTCAAGCCGATGAAGCCATGAAGTGCAAAGGTTTTGGTCGGAGCCAGAAGACTCCGATCCGAGTGCATTTGTCTAGGGTTCCTCATAATAGATTTGGGGACTTAGTTGAGGCAGCTCTGAGAGTTGAGCAAAGTACGACGGCTATGTATCAGAGTAGGCAAGAGCAGCAGGAGCGCACCAGCACTTCCAACAGCTCTGACGCGATGTTGTAAAGAGAAACAAGGGTGGAGGTTGGCGAGGCCGAGGTGCAGCTCGAGAGCTACCTCTAGTCGTAATCGTTGAGGCCCCGCCAGGCAAAGCAAGGACCCGCAGTCTTCTCCCAGAGGTCATATGTGCGAGGCGGCTACCGCTGGGGAGCAAGAGATTCAAGACAGAGTGTTTCCATTGTGCCGTGAAGGCCATTTATTAGGAGTGTCCTCAATCGACAGCAAACATCAAGAGCGCCCTGCACCCCAACATCGTAATTAGCACGAGGTCGGCTCTGGGAAGAGGTGTCCCAAGCAGAGGGGCCAACACACAAACAAGGCAGAGGGCGCCCATGGCAGAGGTAGAGGCAGCACCCCGTGGTACAGACAGAGACTCCGCACTCAAAGCGAGTATATACCAGATTCAAATAAGATGCGGATGTGCCTGCATGTGCCATCGGCATTATTTCATCCTTGATCATGATGCTTATACATTGAGCGTGACCTGTAGAGCCACATATCCATTCTGCAGATCCGTGCCTTCTTAGATCGCTCCATGGTGAGACCTAAATGCTAATAGAGGCCGATGGCTTCCCTTCCACCGAGATCCGTTATTCCTACGCAGTAATGAGATAGCAGAGTTCTGATTTGAGGGACGTGAGTTCCTGCTGATCTGTGGTCTTTATAAAGGAGGGATTTCATGTGGTTCTCTATGGATTGGCTATCTCGCTTACAGGAGCCATTTAGATTGTTATAAAAGGAAGTAAAGTTGCACAGCCGTGAAATTGAGGTTAAGTTCAGGAATATGTAGAGTGTTATCTTCCAAGATGATTCCCATGACAAATAAGCAGAATGCCGCGTAAGGGTCAGCTGTATTATCTAGCTTATGTGGTGAAACAGAAAGAGGACTTCATGGTGACAGACCAAATATTAGAGAGTTCCCTTTGTATTCCCATGATATTGCGTGATTACCTCCAGAAGAGAGGGAGTTCACTCATTGATTTGATCCCTGTGGACTCCAGCCCATTTCCATTCCTCCTTATAGGATGGCTCAGCTGGTAGAGAGCTTAAGGCCTGGCTAGGAAGAATTGTTAAGTAAGGGATTCATTCGATCGAGCATATCCCCATGGGGAGCCCCAGCTTCGTGGAAAAGAAAGATGGGAGTCCGAAGGGTCAGGTATAGATTACGTGCAACCTGAACAAAGCTACCATCCGCACCGCATTCACTCCCTAGGATCGATGAGTTATTCCATCAGCCAGTGTCCCAGTGTACTCCAAGATAGATTTGAGGTCGGGGTATCATCAGTTGAGGGTGCGGTGAGGTGATGTTCCTAAGACTCCATTCAGATTAATGCCATTTTATTATTATGAGTTTCTCGTGATGCCGGTCGACTAATGCTCCTGCTTATGGATTGATGAAACCTGTGTATTCCAAATTCGTATTCGATAAAGTTCGCATGTCTTTATTGATGATGATATCCTAGTGGATCTGTAGTTCGTGAGGAAACATTAAGAGCACTTGAGGATTGTGCTTTTTGTACACCAAGAGAGACAGCTTGTATGCCAAGTTGAGCAAGTGTCGGGCTTTTGGCTTGGATGTGGTGGCATTCTAGGTCATGTGATCTCACCGAGGGGGTGGGCTGGACCTTTAAAATGTGGCCGTGGGTAAATTGGAAACCAAAGAATGTGTCGAGGCCTGCTTCCTGGTTTGAAGGTGAGACATGGTGAAGTTTGTTGAGGGGTTCTCCAGGATAGTAGCCCCACTGACTAAGCTGATAAGGAAAGATGTCAAGTATGATTGGGTGGATGCCTGCCAACAGAGTTTCGAGGAGTTGAATAGTAGATTGACTTCAGCTCCAGTTCTAGCTTTGCCCAATGGGAGAGATGGGTTTGTGGTTTACAGTGATGCTTCCCGGCAAGGCCTTGGTTGTGTTTTGATGTAGAATGATAGGGTGATTGCATATGCCCCTGCATACCGAAGAAGCATGAGGAGAATTACCTTACACATGACTTAGAGCTTGCAAAGAATGTGGTTTTTGCTTTCAAGATACGGAGACATTACTTATATGGTGTTCTTGCGGATCTTTGGCGCATCATAAGAGTCTTCAATATATTTTCACCTGCAAAGAGTTAAACCCGAGGCAAAGAAGATGGCTTGAGTCGACATGACTACGAATCGCATTTTACTGAAAATTATCCAGTGGAAAGCTAATGTCGTGAGCAGATGCCCTGAGTAGGCGACCAGAGAGTTCTTTGTCTCATATGAGATCGTTATCTTCCACCGTTGGTGGATCTAAGAGCTTTAGGGTGATACTGAAATTTCAGGATTCAGAGCCTTGTTAGCCACATTTCATGTTAGACTTCTTAGTGGACTTATTCTAGCAGGCGCCGCAGGATCCAAGGTAGATGATTGCTTTTAAGGAAGAGATAGGAAAAAGGAAAGAGAAAGCAGAGTTTCAAATTAGAGATGATGGCATGATAGTGAAAGGATGTGAGAATGTGCGTGCTGTAGTATGGCGAGATGAAGAGAGACATTATGGAAGAAGACATTCCATCTCACAGATGCTATGCATCCAGTAGTACCAAGATGTACGTGACTTTGGTTAACATTAATGTGGAACGGGATGCAGCAAAGAGATTGCAAGCTCTCTTGCCTCTGCATGTCTAACCTGTCAGCAGGTGAAGGCAGAGCACCAGAGGCCCGTAGGGAAGATACAGTTACTCCCTATTCCAGTATGGAAATGGGAGAAGATCACTATGGATTTGTGACAGTCTTCCATTTCCGACCAAAGGCAAAAGATGATGCTATATGGGTGATAGTTAACGATCACGAAGTCCGCCCATTTTCTACCGCCAAAGGAGGATTCTTTGGAAAAGTCAGTCTAGCTTGTATGTGGATGAGATAGTGAGACTTCATGGGGTTCCGCTGATAGTTTCGCATCGAGACCCTGTGTTCACATCTGTGTTTAGTCAGTTTGCAAACAGCTTTTGTACTTCATTTTCATTTCAAAGATAAAGATTTCAATCCTGACTGATGGTCACTGAGAGGACTATTCAGACGTTAGAGGATATGCTGAGAGCTTGTGTGATGGAATTCAAAGGAAGTTGGGATACTCACTTAGCACTAATGGAGTTTGCTTACAACAATAGCTATCAAGCCAATATAGATATATTCCATTTGGAGGCGTTGTATGTATAGAAATGCGGTGTGGACTCCAGCCGGGGGATGAGGCTATGAGAAGACTAATAGGCCCCGAACTAGTACGCATCACTTCGCAGAAAGTGAAAGTTGTCTGGGTGGATAACTTGAAGATAGCAAGATAGACAGGTGCTATGCTGATAACCTGGGTCAGTAGAGACTCAAAGCTTGAGATAGGTAACGTTCAAGATTTCAATTTGGAAAGGTGCTGAGAGCCTGGGAACGAGGCAAGCTTAGTCCGAGGTATATTGGACCTTATGAGATTGTGGGCAAGGTGGGGCCAGTAGCTACAAGCTTATTACCCCAGAATTAATATATCTAAGATATCTCCATGTATCGATGTTGAGGAAATATATCCCTGATCCTTCACATGTATCGAGAGAGCAAATGATCATAAAGAAGAGAATTCACTTATGAAGAGACACCTGCAGATCAGAGGATCGCATGAACAGGTTTGGTGGCTAAAAGTGATTCCATTAGTTAAAGTCTTATGGAAGAATCATGAGGGAGGTCATGCACTTGGGAGCCAAAGAGGCTCGGGATGCTCGTCGCATTCCCTCACTTATTTTCCACATGAGGTATTTTCCTTTCCTTTCTTTTGGAGTTTAGTTATTCATTTCGAGGACGAAATGTTCCTAAGGAGGGAGGAATTAAACTCGGCCCCGAGAAAAGGTACAAAGACATGTAACCGTAGGGGCGATACGAGCACTATGCCATTATAATAGTTTTGGGAGTTGTTATTAATGATAAAAATTAGAACCCTAAATTGAGGTACTAGTGCGGCAAAGTGGTAAATCCCAAAAAGGATATATGGCATAATTTGAGAAGATAGTATGCCAAAATGAAAATACAAGTTGATATCAAATATTAAAAGACGGAGGACCAAAAATTTAATCAGTAGAGATGGGCCATTATACAAATAACAAGAGTTGATGTGCAAATATTAAAGAGAGATGAGGTCAAATATTCACCAATGAAAAGTTGATATAATAATGGGAAAAACAAAATAAAATCATATTTTCGGGTCTCCAAAGGCTAGCAAACCCGTAGGAGGAGGAGAGAGCCAAGAGAAGGAAGAGGAAGAGAAGGAAGAAGAAGGAGGGAAAGGAGGAGAAGAAGATCAAGGTGATGTCTTGGAATTAAGTGTGTATTTTGATGTCTGAGCTTTTTTGCATGCATTTCCATGGAATCCTGAGTTGCCTTTGTCTCAGGTTTTGTGGAGAGATCAAGATTAACCCTAGAATTCTTGAAGTTTTGTGGGAAACCCCACCAGAAAATAACCATGGAATCCCTCTTATTTATGTGTGGTTTTTATAAAGAATTGGAGGACTCTTAGGTAGAGTTCTTGCATTTTCACCTAGGGTTTTGTAGGTTTGAAGTCCCAAATCACCAATTCAAGTGTTAGAAGTTGGTTTGATGAATCTGTTGATTTTGATGAATTGTTGTAAAAAGGAGAATGTTAGGTTTTTAAAGGAAATTGTCAAAATTTGGTAAACCATCAGTTTTTGTTTCTTGGTTATAGATTAAGTTATAATCATCCAAATGAATTGATTCCAATTGCAAAGAACCATAAGAGATAGGGCTACAAATGTATAGAAGGAACCAAGAGCAAATTGTAACTCTAAGGCTCCCAACATGGACTGAAAGGTGAGCTCGTAGCTCACTGATTATGCTCTGTTTTGGGTATGGTTGTGTGTTTTGGCCATATGGAGTTTCACTCATCTAAATTGAGTGATTCAAAATTCTGGTAAAATAGACTTCTAGGGGAATGTTAGCTGAAGGAAGTGCATGCAAATTGTGAAGCCAAAAGTGCCCATAAAATTTGTCAAAGTGGAGCTATGTGCAGATTCTTGTTCTGCCAAATTGAGTCATCTAGATGAAATATAATAACTTGAGTTTTGGTGATCCAAATTGGGTGATTCTAATTGGAGAAGAAACCTTAGAATCATAGCCAAATGAGTAAAGAAACCATTTCCAAATTATGGAGTTAAGATCCCAGAAATCAAGGATACACAGTAGGTGATTCAGTGAGTTTGGAATCAAAACATGCTGTAACTTGTGTTATGGTTGAGGGCCTTAGAGAAGGAATTTTTACATTGAAATTTTAAAGAGATGTCATTGATATATAAAGGACTGATCTGGAGGAGTTTCATAATTTTGAAGACCTTTTGAATAATTCTTGCACAAACCATAGAGTATTGTTGGAAAAAGGGCAAACAAATGAGTGGTTTTTTTGTTAGGCTTTTTTAGTGCTCAAGGGTAAATTGTTAATTTGATTTTATATGAATGTTGTGTGACCTTAAAGTGACTTGCGTGGTGAAGTAATGCGGTTTATACGCTATACATAGGCGATTAATATGTCAGATTCGCTGAGTGTGTAGGTTAAAAAAGCAAAGGCTAGGGAAAGTGTGGAATCAGGCCCTCAAGTTTTAGCAAGCAAAGAGGTGAGTGTTCTAAACTCATTTTCCAAATACTAGTGTATAATAAACTGCTTTTACACTGGTATTTAATGGTTTTGTTTGTAAACCATTTTCAAGAAGCAAGCAATGAATTTAGAAAGCAAGCAAATGGTTTTGATTTAAACCATCTTTGAAAAGCAAGCATTGGTTTTAAATTGTAAAACCATAATTAAGCAAATGAGCAAATGGTTTTGAATGATTAAACCATTTTTCAAGCAAGCAAGCAAAGAATGTTTGTGAAAAACAGGCCTTCCCTAGTTCTAAGCAAGAAACCGTCGAGGTATTCCTGTGACGTGCACGGTGATAAAAGAGGACTACACATGCATTTTAGTTTTTGCTTGGTCGGCAAACGAGGGACATAAGCATCATGCATTTAAAGGAGACCGTGGCACGTACAGAGTATATAATGTTATGAGCCTAACTAAATTTATGGTGATGGCGACCTGTGCCACTCCACCATATTCACTGAAAAAGGTGATGACCTGTGTCCTTCCACCGCACTCCGCCGCCCAGCTTCCGTGTTCACTAGGCACGTAGAAGAAAAATAGCCTCCCAAAGTATTGATGTTTTATAAGCATAACATGCGCGCTTTGAAAATCAACCATTGGTTCCCGGTCGCCCAAGCTTCCGGAGAGTTTTAAAGCAAACGGTTGAGCCCAGGCTCCCGTGTTTATGAAAAGTTTTGAGAAACTTTTGAAGCAAAAGGTTTATGAAAAGTTTTGAGCAACTTTTAAAGCAAGAGTTGAGAAAAGTTTTAGAAACTTTTAAAGTAAGATAAAGCAAGCAAGAGATTTTTGAAAGTTTTTATAAACTTTCAAGTAAGCAAGCAATAAAAGTTTTTAAACTTTAAAGTAAAATAAAGTAAAGAAAGAAATATTTCTCGAAAATATCATAAACGAAAGTTTTACGCTTTTAGATGTTTTTCGAAAAGCAAAACATTTTCTAAAGCATACACTCACTGAGCTCACAAGTAGCCTAATATTTTCTATTTTAAAACTATTTTCCAGGTACATGTACGCCAGACACTGGAGCATAGTAGGATTCTCCTGACTTTGTATCGTTGTCGTAATTAATAATCTTGTAAGGAAATACTAATTTGTATAATGGAGCATATGTATGTACATAGCATAGTTTTGTGAAATGGAGCTTCGAGGCTCTTCCGAAAGAATGTTGTTGGCTGTGCCATATTTGGAATTGTGTAAAATTGTGTATACAAAGTTTGTGGGACATGTCCTATATACAAACATGCCGAAATTTTATAAATCACAAGTTTAGAAAAATATTTTATAGAGGTTTTAGCAACAATACGTTTCGCTTCACAGAGTTTCAACATAGAGGTAACGGCTAGATTTCTCAGGAGGGCTTCGCACACCCGCGATAAGAGGGGGTGGGGAAGGATGTAAATGGAATGCATCATTGAATCGCCTCGCGAAATCTATACCCAATTGAATCTCTTCGTTGAATTCTGAGATAGTCTGAATTTCACGTATTTCGAGAAAACGTGTTTCAAGCCACACATGGCGAAATATGTGGATGACATGAGGTTATGTCACAATGCATGGCAAAGGCATGCATGTGTGACATAGCAAGTTATGTGTGACATGGCAAGCCATGTCAATATGTATGGCACTTTGAGAGCTATAAATAGGAGAGCCTGCCCGCCAGGCAGCAAAGCAAATTCACCAGCTGGGAGCAAAAGAAGGAGGAGGAGGAGGAAGGGAGGAAAGGAGAAGAGAAAGGAGGAAGAAAAGAGGCAAGAAAGGGGGAGGAAGAGAGGAAAAAGAAAGAGGAAAAGGAAGGAGTGCTGCGCAGTGAGCAGACCCGGATGGCAAAGAACCCGGAACTGCGCTACAAGAGGTAGGTTTCTCCTACTCTGGTTATTTTACGCTTAGGGCCGGTAATGGTTTCAATACGGGATTCATCCGATTTTCCTGGCGAATTTATATGTTGTGTGGTTTGTTTGTGATTGTGTGATGGTCAAAGACCATTTTTACGGGATTTCAGGACTGTCCGAGCCCGAACACTGTGTTCTGGTACGGCAAAATCCCAGTAGAATGGCGGCAACTGGAAGCCCAAATCTCCTGGACACCCTTGTGAATCGATCACAATAACTTGACGGCCATAACTTTCTCGTCCGAACTTCGATTTGTGCATTCTTGGACTCTACGGAAAGCTCGTTGAGTCTAGAATTTAATAAAATAAAGTTCTCAGCCAAAATGTAGGCTGAACATTGGGCTAGGTCACGGACAGTTGAGGAATAGTCCGTTCTGGTTTCCGAAACTTATGTTTTCGAAACCGGTTTGTAATCGAATGTTTAAATTGCATATGGCCTAAGGTGGATTTGCGTGTTGGATGTTTTGTGTGGTATTTTCAAAACTGGACTTTCTCGACTAAGCTCGTATTATTTCTTAGCTGCATGGCCGGATTTATGGCCGGGAATGGCGAATGTGTGTTATTGCCATAAATTCAATGACATGCTGAATATGTGAAATTATGTAATAAAGATGGAAATAAGTATATGCTTTGGGCTATATGACTGACATACTATGTCTCGGCCCAAGAATATGAATTATGGCATTACTTGCCTAAGTAATGGTTGGAATTATTTTAACACATGCTTGAATGATGTGTTGACACGAATTAACTGAATGATAGAAAAGATGTAGTGCATGCTTATGTGATGTATTGATTTGAATATGTGGAATATTAACATGACTGCATGTATGTTAAACATATGAAATGTTGTGTGCATTAGACATGAGTGTTCATAGCACACATATAGTGTATGATGTAGAATGTCCATGTAGAGGTCTTCATACATCGGGTCATGGCTCGGGTGCAAGTAAGACAAATTGCATTGTATCAGGTGCGGTACACCCACATTACATGAAAGTTTGTTCATGGTATCGATTTGGCACTACGCTTGCGTTGAATCGTGTGGGCTTGGGAATGGGACAAAGTCCAATTGAGTTCCACAACGTTAAACGAAAATGAAAAATGAAATGTGTCGGGCGAGCAAGTAGGGGATAGATACCTCCTCTGTGTGAAAAGCTTGAAAACCTCGCTAGACAGCTGTGATTCCACGGTGAAAAGCCCGAAAAATGTCTGAGGGTGTAAGAGACCGCTGTGAGACTAAAGTTTTGTTGCCCAAAAGACACAAAAAATTAAATAAATATCACATAGACTACGGGTTGTGAAATGAGCCTGAATCGACGCATTGATTTCCCATCGCACTTGCATTGTGGTAATGAGGTTGACCCAGATTTAGGGTATGTAGAGTGTCGTCTCATACATGCATGTAGATTTTTCCATGATAGACAACATGTATGCACGGATTGCTGTTGGTTTGACTGTGAAAGATCATTTGCATATGCACTCTAGCGGAATAGTCCTTGTAGGATTTATCTCTATCAAGCGTTAGCTCACCCTGGCCGTGGGACCCCTTTCGTATACAAGACAGTAATGTGCATGCTAATTTTAGAGGCCTGGATTATGAAGCTGGCTGGACTCGTGTCTTGATTCTTGTTTTGTGTATATTGTAACTAACTAGTTTTAATATATGTTTTGTAATAGAAGTGATGTAATAACTCTTGATTTATAGAAATGTATGGTCTTGTAACCATATGGACGAAAAGTGGATGATGGCCCATTGGGTCATTTTACTCATGTATGGGTCTCATATGTGAGATACACAAGCTCGCAGTCACTGGTGGTCAATCTGACTTTGCTGGTGTCACAAGAAATCTCCAGCCATAACCTCTAACGACTAGAAATTCCTGTGAAGCGAAGCCGTGTTGCTTGCTGAAAACTTGTATAAAAATTTTTCCTTTTCTCAACTTATGGTTTTGTAAAATCTCGGCAGCATATTAGCTGCATAAAGGACATATTCCAAATCACAATTTACACTTTTTCCAAATATGGCAACCAGCAACGTTCTTTCAAAAGAGCCTCAGGCTCACACATTTCCACAAAATTACACTATGTACATACATATGCTTCCACTATACAAATTCAAAGTATTTCTTACAAAATACGGATCACCACAAAGATCATGTTTTAAAGTCGAGAATCCTAACTGCCTCCAGTCAGTCCGCGTACGAAAATTCGAAAATAGTTTTTAAACAACAAAATAAATACTTAAACGAGCCTGAGTGTATTAAGGCTTATAAATGTTTTGCTTAAACATCCGAAATCAGAAACTCTCTTTTACAAGATATTTTCCAGAAGCCTGCTTGCTTACTTTGCTTTGCTTTGCTTTAAAAGTTTCTAAACTTTTCTCAAATCTCTTGCTTACTTGCTTTATTCTTGCTTTGCTTTAAAACTTATAAAACTTTTCAAATCTTCGCTTTTAAAAGTTTAACAAACTTTTCATAAATCTCTTGCTTTAAAAGTTTATAAAACTTTATTTTATAAAGATTTTGAGCCCAGGCTCAACCGCTGTTTTAAAATAAAACAAGAGTCCGGGCTCAACCGCTTCGCTTTTAAAATAAAAAATGGAGTTCGAGCTCAACCGTTTGTTTTAAAATAAAACGAGTCCGGCTCAATCAAGCCGCTTTCTTTAAAATAAAACGGGCGCCGATCAACCGCTTGCTTTAAAATAAAAACTAGCCCGCTCAACCGCTTGCTTTAAAATAAACACGGGAGCCTGGGCTCAACCGTGCACCAATGGTTGATTTTTCAAAACTGTATAAAACATGCTTATAAATCATGAACCACTGGAGACCTTTCTTGCTTGTTGTACCCTAGTGAACATGGGAGCCTAGGCATCAACCGTGCCGGTGGATGAACTTGGGTCCGCATCACCTAGGTGGAAGAGCCTTGGATCCATTCCCCTTTTTTCGATAAATATGGTGGAATTGACCTTGGTCTCCATCACCATAATTTAGCTAACGCGTTAACCCTATATACTCCAGTACGTGCCACGGTCTCCTTTAAATGCCATGATGCATGAACTAAGTTTGCCGACCAAGCAAATCTAAAATGCATGAATGATATCCTAACACCACCGTGCACGCATTTTAATACCTCTCGACCTGCATGCTTGCTTTTAAAACTAAGGATTTTGTTAGGCCTCGTTGAAAAATATACTTTTGTGCTTGCTTGCTTGTTTTTGAAATATGGTTTTACAACTCAAACCATTGCTTGCTTTGTTTAAAAGTATGGTTGGATACATCAAAACCATTACTTGTGTGCTTTTCACATATGGTTTAAATCAAAACCATTGTTTGCTTGCTAAACTCATCGCTTAGCTTTTCAAATATGGTTTACAAATAAACCATTAAATACCGCAGAAATGGGGCTTTATAATACTACACTAGTAATTGAAAAATAGGTTTAGGAACACTCACCTTTGCTTCCAAACACTCGAAAGCATCGACTCCACAACTTTCCCGCCTTTCTTCTAGCCTACACACTCAAACGATCACGTGCGAAACCATTAATCATTTGACAGAGCATGTGAAACTTAATGTACTTCACACGCAAGTCACTTGTAGTAACTAGCATTTATTCACACTCAACGAATATTCGCTTCGCCTCGGCGACGAGGTATAGTGCGTTTTCATTGAGTTTCATTCTTCTTTGAACCTCTCTTAATCATTTATTAAGGTTCCTAGACTATCGGTGTAACACCCCAAATTATACCCTAGCAGTTTTCGAACATGTTTAGGGTATAATAAAAGTAATAGTATATTTATTCGAAATAAATTAAAGATAAAATAAAATAAGCAAGAACGTGGAATTAATACAATAGTTAAGGGTAAATTACTAAGTTACCAATACAGGACCTAAGGGTCATAAGTTAATAAGTTCATATGCCAAAGTAGAAATATGCATAAGTTAAATAAAGAGTAATAGAGAGTTGGAGGACCAAAGAGTAATAAAAGAAATATATTAGAATGAAATAATGATAAAAATTGTGGAAGAGACAAGTGGCTGAAGAGGGAGGAAGCTTCCCTTGACTGGAAAGTGAAATGGGGTAGGGATAAGACCAAAATAAATATCTCATTTCGTCTTCGAGAGAGAGAAGAGAAGAGAAAGGAAAGAAGAAGAAGAAGAAGAAGAAGAAGAAAAAAAGAAAAGAAGAAAAAAGGAAAAGAAAAGAGAATATCACATGTATGGAATTACAAAATTTGAGTATGGATACATGTCTTGGGTTGTATGGAACTATGAATATTGGTATAGAATTTGAGTATAGTTTTGTATGGAAACTATGGGAGTATGGAAGTCTAGTTTTGGTCTAGACAGTTTAGATACATGGTTTATAACCCTCTATCTTGTGTACGGTTTGGGTTTGGAGTTTAGGGTTGAGTTGAGAAAAGTTCTAAGGCTCCTATAGTTGTGTTTTGGGAGAGGGTCATGCAATTTAGAACCAAGTAAATTTCGATTTTTGATCCCCAATGACAGCTTCGACCTAGAACTTCTTTTCGGTAAGAAATAAAAGGGAATTTGGAAGTGAGTCCTTAGTAATTGTAGCCACATCAAATGAACTTGATGTTAGGCTTTGAATTTCTAGATTTAGACCTCCTGTAGACCAAGTTATGGTCCTTTACCGAGGTCACTCACTAGATCCGGTCGGGTCGCCTTCCAGCCGGTCAACTAGCCGGACCTTAGAATGGGTTTGGGTCAGAAATAAAGAGAATTTGGAAGCAGTCCTTCTTGGGAAATTGTAGCCACATCAATAAACTTGATGTTAGGCTTCTTTGAATTTCAATTTAATTCTCGTAGACCAAGTTATGGTCTTTTTACTCCGAACACCAACAGGTGGAGGTCACCATAGAGGTCAATGAAAGGTGCAGGTCAGCAGACTCATACCGTAGGCCGCTGCATTCTCATCCCGTGAGGTCAGCAGACCTCGTCCCAAGAGCTCAACTCGTCCGAAGAGCCTCAAATGGCCCCCGAAGAGCTCAAATTGTCCTCAGAGCCTCGCCTCGTCCCGCTCGTGCCGCCCGTCGTGGATTTGACTATGATCTCCAACTCTGGCTATAACTTCCTGGTCCGAACTCCGATTCGGGTGTTCTTGACTCTATGGAAAGACCATTGAGTCAAGAATCCATCCATATGCCTGAGGAGGATATTAGATGTCGACTATGTGATAGATCGAGCTCTGTCCAGGCTCAGGCCGCTTGTCCAGCTTCAGGATTTGACTACGCATGACCTCCAACTCGAAGGTCATAACTTCTCCGGTCCGAATCTCGATTTGTGTTCTTGACCATGGAAATATCATTGAGTCAAGAATCCATCCATATTCCTGAGGAGGATATTAGATGTCAGACCAAGGTGATAGATCAAGCTCATCCAGGTCAGGTCAGCTCGTCCAGTTCAGGATTTGACTACGTATGACCTCCAACTTCGGAAGGTCATAACTTCTCCGTTTAATCCGATTTGCGTTCTTGGACTCTCATGGAGTTTCCATTGGAGTCAAGAATCCATCCATATTCTGAGGAGGATATTAGAGCCAGGGACCACAGTGCAGCCTGAGCTCACCGAGGTCAGGTCAGCCTGTTCAAAGACAGGATTTGACTACGTATGACCTCCCAACTGAAGGTCATAACTCCTTCCGGGTCCGAACTCCGATTTGGGTGTTCTTGGACCTGCGGAGCCCATTGAGTCAAGAATCCATCCATATTCCTGAAGAGGATATTAGATGTCAGACCAAGGTGTTAGATCGAGCTCACCGAGGTCAGGTCAGCTCGTCCAGTTCAGGATTTGACTACGTATGACCTCCAACTTCGGAAGGTCATAACTCCTTTGTCCCAACTCCGATTCGGGTGTTCTTGGACTCTATGGAAAGCCCATTGAGTCAAGAATCCATTAATTTTCCTAAGGAAGATAGAAGATGTCAGACCGAGGTGTTAGACCGAGCTCACCGAGGTTAGGTCAGCTCGTCCAGGTCAGGATTTGACTACATATGACCTCCAACTTCGGAAGGTCATAACTCCTTTGTCCGAACTCCGATTCAGGTGTTCTTAGACTCTATGGAAAGCCCATTGAGTCAAGAATCCATCCATAGATAGATTGATAAAACTAGAACTCATATTAGTTCCAGAAATCATGAAAACAGTAGGCCCTGCAGGTAACCATAGTTAGTCATATTATGAATTTATAAATAGCTCATAAGTATACATGGTAAGCATAGTTATTTATGCATATAATGAGATATGAAAAATGTAAAGATATGAATAAATGATTGTGTGTATATATATATATATATATATATATATATATCACATATGAATTTAATGACAATAATTATTCTGAATAAGGAGGTATATACTCGAACATAAAATACATATGGATTGTCCGTTTAGAACCCGGGTAGAGGGATAGATGGGCATCCCTATTAGGAAAACAAGTCTCGTGATCATAAAAGTTCCGAGCATCGAGGCCCCGTTTGGGTCGATGACATAGATCCTGATCATGTGGGCCCCGGGAAGGGTCACCACAAATACTTCTCGGCCCTCATGGACTAACGTTTCATACAGTTGAATACAAATACTGGCCCTCATGGACCACCTGCTTCATATTAAAGGAGGCGGGGCCATTTTCGTTCTTTATAGCTTCCCCTCAGATCCACTTCTAAGGTTTATGCGTACATGACACATAAAGAAAATGATGTATATGCAATGAAATGTAGAGAATACATGACATGATATGAGAACTCATATAATCGCTTATGTGATGATAGTATACGCTACAAGAACAAGGCTTAAAGTACAAGATGACATGAAAAGTATATGGAAGATGATAAGAAATGAAATCATGGTGAAAAGTACATTTATATGAGAAATGATAAGAATCTGTAATGTTATATGTGTTATATGCTTTTGTATAGAAGTGGGGTGACCCTTAATAGAGATCATCCATGTGTATTAATTTCCACTAAGCGTAAAGCTTAGCACAAGTAGCTCAACTGTAGTAATGTGTAAGAGGAAACCAGAGGACCGAGCAATCCATTATCACAGCCAAAGGCCACATCAATAGGAGCCCACCGACCTTGTCTTATTTTGTATATGAAATGTTGTAAACCCATGTAAATATTGTAGATGTTGAACACTTCCATTTATGGAGCTTGTATATATATTTTGTAATCCGCTACTACAAAATATAATACAAGTTAATTGTTTAACATTATATGAATGACCTAGCTTAAAGTTTATACGTGAAGGAAAAAAAAAAATGACCCCTCACTTGACACCTTATGCCGAGTTGGGGGCGTCACAATCGATGTACGAATTCGGGCTTAACTATGCGACATTACAAAAATCTGGGATTTTGGACACTGTGGTACCGATACCACTATGTTTGGTACCGGTAATTAAACATTTCAGAGGGTGGTACCACCACCCCGTTTTTGGTACCGGTACTACTCAAGTGGTTTTGCCTTAAATGCTACTTTTGCCCTCTTGTACCATTTTCTTCACAACTTCTCTATTCCATAATAATTCTCAAAAAACCTCAACATGGAATCTAATCCAAAACAACTCCACAACACTTGAATTGAGATTGGAACTTCTTATTACCAACCCTGGTAAAACTGCAGCGAATTCAAACCTAAGGTCTGCCAATCTATACAACCCATAGAATTTTAATGGATTTCATGTTTATTTTATACCAACTAGGGTTTTTCCCACAAAACTTCAAGAATTCTAGGGTTAATGTGATCTCTTCACAAAACCCTAGAACAAGGAGGAACTAATCTCCATACCAAAACCCTAGAAATCCAAAAACCCAAATTACACATGATTCCATACCTGAATTTCTTCCCTTTCTTCTCCTTCTCCTTCTTCCTCTTCTTCCTCTTCTCTTCCTTGCTCTATTCTTCCCTCTCCATGGTTGCCCTAGCAAAATGAGACCAAAAATGAATTTTGGTTTGTCTCATGGCCTTTTATAATCTCATATTTCCCTTAATTGTAATTAAGTCCTTAATCACTTCAATATTTGCACATCAACTCTTCTTATTTTTATTTTGGTATACTCCCTTCTTTGATTATGCCCTTTATGTCCCATTTGATCAATTACGATTTTACCCTTGTTCTAGTACCACATTCTAGGTTCATAAATTTATCATTTCACCATTTCATCCTGAACAACAACTCCCAAAAATATTACAATTGATACCAAGTAATATATGTTTCACGCTACATGTAATCGTACACTCTCTCGTGATCATGCTACACTTTATTCAATTTCCATCTTCTATCCCTTTTTAATTGCATTAGTTTTCTTCTTCTTTTTCTGGTTCCCATTTCCAAATCTGCATCTGGGTTTTTTTTTTCTTTTTTTCTGCATTTATTTTCTCAGATCCTTCAAGCCAGTTGCCGAAAATGAGGAAAATAAAACCAAGACCTTGTGTTTTAAGGATTGTTTTTAATGAGACAGTGTCCGTTGTGAAGGGGTTCAAATTTTCTTATATTTTCTGGCCTACCAAACTACAAAGTAAAGCAATTTTGATATAAATATTGATACTGACTGTGATTTTTTTTTTTTTTTATGATATGGGTTTACAATATATTTGCAGCATGGCCCTGTTGAATGTGTGCTTAATAATGTGGAAGCTTGTGTCATCACCATCTATCCTCGTGTGGTAAGACCTATTTTCCCTTTTCCAATCCAGAAAATGAAAAAGAAAAAAGAAAAAAAAATACCCTTCTACTTTCTCCTTTGGTTTTGTTAATTCAGAATGCATTGTTATATTCTTGGTTGAAACGATGTCCGCTTCTAAGGTTGTGTTTTGGTCCAGGAAAGTAATAAGCAAAGGAAAAAAAAATACTAGAGGGTTTCTCATGTTTCATGTTTAGTTGTGTAATGGAATTTTTTTTTACAAAAATTAAATATAAATAAAATTACTTAAATACTTACAAATTCTTAAATTATTTAATTTTTATATTGATGAGTTAAAATAAATAAAATTCATGATTTAAATCTTTTTTTTTCCTTTATAATTTTCCGACAACCAATGTGACACCCCAAAACCCAGGGGTCCATTGACCACCCACAACCCACTCGAATACCGTGGAATGCTCAGCGAATCGACATTTTACGAAATCGCAGTAGTCTCCTTTGTACGGAGAGCTCTAAATTATTGTATATCACCGACACACTGTCTCAATCAACATCATCAGCATAGATATCTATATCTAGTAAAACGCCTGGGGGCCCCAATAACAATACTCATCATAATATAAACCAACTATATCCAATAGTTTCAAAAGAATTAATCAATTCTCTTTTATACAACATATATTAAAATTAGAGAATTCTAATACATGTATACATCACAAAACCAAAGCCACAATCCGGCTTTTCTTCTAAATCCCACCTCTAGGACGAGCCACTGCCTCCTTACGCGCCTCCCGCACCAAAATATGTTCCCGACAGGTGAGCCAATGCTCCGCAGTGGAATCAACCCTGCCGGGCTACTCTCCACCTAAGCGCATATGCAATGTCTTGGGTACTATGAGCAATACATTCAAGCAAATACATGATCCTACTTGAATGTCTAACTACTCAACTCATATCTCGAGTCCTCACCGACTCCCTCACACCTGCCTAAGCCATGTATGAGAAAACTAGTTTCAAACAAAGTTATTTGTTTATATTCAGGGTCTACCTCCGATCTAAGTAGTGGATCGTCTCCATGTTATATTTAGGATCATCTCCAATGTATATCAATTGGGTCGACTCGACGATTGATATTTTATATGGACTAACTGATATTATCAATCAGTCGACCCGACGATTGATATTTTATATTTATTAGTCTACCCCTCCAAACAGCTTCTCTTTAAGAAACTACCTCATGCACTCACTCCTATCTCTCTAGGGTGCCCCAGTGCATATGAAATGCATTGTGATGCCATTTCAATAACTCATATAACACATAATTTAAATCACACAATCATGTTATGTAATTTCACATTTCCACACTCCAAAAATTAGCCTACTACAATGATCAAACAAGAGCAATCTAATTTGAATCAATTATGCCAAACACATATTTTCACCAAAATTATTTTGTGATCATCGCTTCGTGAATCAAGAAAACCTCGACATCGTCTTATCAAAACATAAATTACCTGGGCTCACTTTGTGAACCCGTATTTCTCAGCCGATCCCGGCCCCATACACATTAAAGCATACATCATAGCACACATTTCACCATGGCACTAGTTTCGTGACAAATACTCTGACCATTCACACATGGGTTTCAAAAATCTAACACCTCGGTTCCAAGATTTGGAACCAATCAAACGGCCCTTTACGGCCTCATTCAACTCAAACATTAACATAGCTCTTAAACAAAGAATAAAACCCAAGTAGGGGGAAACCCCTACCTCTCGAAATTTGTCAAAACTCCTCAAATCCGGTACCCACGCGAAGCCCTCTCCGCATAGAGCGGCTTTCCTTCTTGTCCCGAAGATCGCCTGACTCATCTGATTGCCCGATATTTTAGGAGAGAAGTCGTGTACTTCTAAACTCAACCGAAGCCCACTGCCGAAAAATCCCCTTTTCACGCTTTGCTCCCTTTTCATTTTGAAGAGACGTATAATTTATTGACATTTTTACCTTTATCATTATTTAAACAAATTAAATGACCATTTTGTCCTTCATTTCGCTTTGACATTCTAAGACTATCTCGCCATCCATTTTCATCATTTCTCTACTCATGCCACTTATGGCACATGAGTACGTGTTATATGTGACTTTCGTCGCATCGAAAATCATTTTACAACACCCGAAACGCGATGCCTCAAAAAACGTGTAAATTCCGACTGTCTCGGAATTCGACGAAATTCGACGTGCTAGCTAGATTTTGGGAGACGATTCCAACGGTAAAATCTGTTTCATCATCCAAGATCTAGAGAATAAATTTCGGATTTTTTTACCGAAATTACAATTTTGTAACTAAAATTACGATTTTGCCCTTTTTCCAGAAATTGGAATTTCTCGGGTCTTACAACCAAACATAGCATAAAGAAATTATGCAACTGCCTTTAACATAGCGTGAAGGTAGATGCTTCCTTCATGATTAAGATGTCTGCTAAATTTCATGTTGAATTCTATGCAAGATATGCATTTCAGATTCATCTACTATGTTGAATATCTAGCCTTTGAGGGAAAGCAGACTGAGTGGGCTTCTTGTTTTGACAGATCATAGCTTGGTAAGGTGCATATTGATTGCTAAACCAGTGGATATGGAAACCAAGTCAGTGAATTTCATTTTAATCTCCATATTTTCCATTATACTCTTGTGCTCATAATTTATAATGCTCCATAAATGAATTGTATTCATTCATAGTTTTTTTCATTTTCATCAAAAAGTTTTTTTTTTTTTGTTTGATGTTAACTGCAGCTAGAACTCAAATATGCTGAAGAGACTTCACTCCTTAATCCTCCTCATACTGGTCTGCAATGGATTGTAGTGAATGATCAACCACTGAAAGAGGTTTGTCCGAAAACTCGATACGATTAGCTCAACGGCCGTTCAGATCCTCTAGCCTTCTACTTCCCTCATTTGAACCCCTAGGTCTTTATATGTCTCTTTATTATCATTTTTTCCCACTTTCTACTCACCCCTCTGCACCTTACCTCCGCCAACCTCATTATCTTGTCAATAATAGGATAAGACATTTACTACTTATGTTTTGAACCCGATTTTAGGTCCTCCCCGTTTTAAATTCCTTCTTGTTAAATTTACTTTTTGTCAAGAATATTTTATCAATTTATCTTTTTTCCTCAAACATTTTCTTTTAGTTAATTCCAATATTATTACTATGATAAATTTTTTTATTTTGAGCATTTAAATTAAGATGTTTGGGGATAAATTAAATGGTGGATATTCTAGTTATTTAAAATTTATATTAATTAAAAACTTATAAGTTTTATCATTTAATTTTTTTGAAAATATAAAAGGAATATCAAGTGTTTAGTTTTAAGTTTATCTTATAATTTTAGATATTTTAGAAAACTAAACTATATTTTTTGTAATGAACTCAATAGTAAAAGAAATTTTGTTAAATATTTGCATTTTAGATATTTAGTTTTTCTTTTGTTCTTGAGTTGGGGAGATGTGCTTTCCTTTTCATTATTGAGTCTTTGATGGTTTTCTTTTTCTTGTTTTGGTTTGAAAATGATTTGAATGAAGTTTATCCTTACCATGATATATTTATGGGATTGTGTTTTAATTTTTTTTTCTTTTGCTCTAACCTCCAAGATGAATATACATTGTATATTTCTTGCTTTAAAGTCATAAGCCTAAATTATGACTCTAAAAAAAATGGGGGACATATTATAACTTTGGTAACAAAAAATAATAAGCATGTTAATGGTTTGAGGTATTCGATCTGGGTTAATTCCATAGCAATCTATACAGTTTGGGAACAACATTTGTAGACATATTTTAATCTGGATGCAACCCATGGAATATTTGCATACTTGTAATATTGTTATTTTTATAGTGTTGTAAAAATCAATAACTGCATACTTGTAATATTGTTATTTTTATTAAATTGTACATGAGTATATAGAATTGGGTGCTTAAGCACATGGAATTGTGACATGTTGTAAGAACTTGCTGGAATAGAATAGTTGTTGCTTAATTTGTTGCATTATTGCTTCATCAATTTTTTTGAATTTCTACGTGACAGCAAGTATTTTTATATTCAAAGTTAATGGTATACTTTTGTTTATTTTAGAAATTAGGTAACCAATAAAAAATAAAGCACCTTTAAATCATTTGAACAAATTAATTATGTTTGACATGTAATTTAAACTTGACATTATATTCCGTGATAAATATAAATATGAGTTCGATAGGCAATGGATGTATGGTAGATTGATAATGGATGGATAAAGCCTGAATTATATCAGTGGGTTGAGCAAGCTGAGAATTTGCAAAAATGCATCCAGAATGTATGAACGGTGAAAAGATAAAGTCTCCACGTAATCATCGCAAGTGTCAAAATAGGAATTATTTAGACGAGGATACTGTTAAAGTGCATCTTGGAAGAAATGGATTTGTAGCAAATTATTATCGTTGGTATCATCGTGGAGAAACCTATGTGCCTCAACCAATAGAACAAAATGTTGGCCGAATTGATGCTTTTGGACAAAGCATGGTGAGACATTCAATGCAATGCAGTCTATGGTGTATGATGCTGTTGGTCCCTCTTTTAATTCGCTTGAAGTAGAAGAGAGCTCGAATCCCACAACACAACATCTTTTTGATATGCTCAAAGCATCAAAGCAAGAGGTGTGGAATGGGAACCCTTATGGCCTTTCTCAATTATCTCAGAGTGTCCGCATTGTTGAATATTATACCGAACACCATGATCTCTAAAAGGTGCTATGATGAAATTTGTACATTGATGAAAGAATTGCTTTCGAATCGATAATCTAATGATGATAACTTTATAGCACAAAGAAGTTAGGTGCGAGGTCTGGGGTTTGCCAGCCGTAAGATTGATTGTTGTGAGAATAATTCGTTGCTATATCAGCGAAGATAGTGACTTAAGTTGTTGCAAGATTTGTTCTCATCCTCGTTTTAAGAGACAAAAGCGTGGATCTTCCAAGCATAAGAAAAATGTTCCGTATAAGAAAATGTACTATTTTCCTATAACTCCTCGTCTACAGAGATTGTATGCATCTGATGCAACTGCGAAGCATATGAGGTGGCATGCAGAGCAACCACATGAGAATGGGGGTACCATGCGTCATTGTTCAAAATCTCCTACTTGGAAGCATTTCAATCTGACTCATCTATCATTTGCATTTGAAATTCGAAATGTGAGGTTAGATTTGTGTACTGATGGGTTCCAACCATATGGGCAATCAGGTCAACAATATTCATGTTAGCCTGTAATATTAACTCCATACAATTTGCTACCTTGGATGTGTATGAAGGAAGAGTATATGTTTTTAACTGTCATTGTTCCCCAAAATCCTAAACAAGCTGATGTTTTTCGCAACCACTCATCAGCCAGCTAAAAGAATTATGGGAAGTCGGGTAGAAACATATGATGTTTCTAAGAAAAGAAATTTTCAATTACGAGCTGCTCTTATGTGGACAATAAATGATTTTCCTGCTTATTCGATGTTGTCGTCAGTACCGCAGAAAGCATGCTTCGTCCTATTGCATGGAAGATTCGCATGTATTTTCTTACAAAAGGAGGAAAAATGTCATGGTTTGACAATCATCGAAAGTTTTTGCCATAAGATCATTTATGGCAAAGGAATAAGAGATGGTTTAGGAAGGGACAAGCTGTTCAAAAAAGTGCACCACCTATATGGTCAGGTGTTGACCTAATTAATGAAATTGATGATTTTGGGTTTAAGAAAGTGACAGAACTTGGTGGAGAATAGATAAATCGTAGAATCTAAAAATTGTGTGGATGTGGTTGGAAAAAACAAAGTATCTTTTGGGACTTACCTTATTGGAAAACCAATCTCATTAGGCACAATTTGGATGTTATGCACATTGAGAAAAAAAAATTGATAATATTTTTAATATGGTGATGAATGCTAAAGGGAACCATGATAATGGCCCAGTGGAAGATTTGAAGGAATTTTCGCTTTATCGGCCCTGTTACATCAAGATGAAATGCAAACAAATATCCTAAGGCTTGTTACACATTGAATAAAGATGGAAAGAGCAACTTTGTAAGTGGATTAAGAAGTTGAAATTTGTATTGGTTATGTTTCTGAACTTGGGAGATGTGTTGATTTGAGTGGGAATAAATCAGATGGAATGAAGAGTCATGATTGTCATATTTTTATGCAGAGGTTAATTACAATTGCATTTCGTGAGTTATTGCCTGCAAATGTATGGCAAGCTTGATGTAGTTGGAGCATTTTTTAAAGATTTAATCGTTATACTATAACAGAGGATGACATGAAACGCTGGAAGAAGATATTCTATCAGGCATGTAAGTTAGAAAGATATTTTCACCAAGTTTATTTGACTCCATGGAACATCTTCCAATTCATTTAGCTTATGAAGCAAGACTTGCTGGTCCAATGCAATATAGATGGATGTATCTATTTGAGCGGTGAGTTTAAAAACTATTATGTATTGATACATATTAATAAAATTTATCTTATGTAATAATTAAAATCACTCTATTTTTAGGTACTTTCTGTTAAAGAATACGTTTAAATAAAGATAAAGTTGAAGGTTCAATATGTAATGCATACTTGGTTGAAGAAGCTTCATCATTTTGTGCACATTATTTTCAACCTGTCGTATATACACGACATCGAAACGCCACAAGCAATGCTGATGGTTGTGGATTTGATTTGGAAGAAGATTCTGAGATGCTTTCCATATTTAAATGTGATGGTCGATCATTGGGAAAAGCAAAACTCAGACGTTTAACTGATATGGAATACAATGGAGTTCGCAAGTACATATTGTTAAATTGTGATGAAGTAAAGCCATACATTCAGTAACTAACTAACTAGGCGATTCTGTATTCATATATATTTTTTTAAATTTTGCAAAGCATAAATATAATATAAAATAATAAAACTAAATTTACTTTAGGAATATAGAATCTTTGAAGCAGAGTTGAGGCAATTTCAACCTGATATTGAAGCTTTAGATGCGTAACTTGGTGACAAAGTTTGCATTATGGCTCGAGAATTATGGGCAATTAATTTGTAGAATATAAAATGAAATAATATATAAATATTTCTATAAGTAATTAATTTTTATAATTGTTATATGAAGGTAAATCTCAATCATGCAACATTTAACCAAATGATCAAAGACCTTGCAAAAGGACCACTTTATGTGGTGAAATTCATTTTCGTGGTATTATGTTAATGGATATAAGTTCCACAATAAAGGAACGCGTGGTTCAAATAGTGGAGCAAATGAATAGTGGGAGGTGCATAAAAGGTTCTAGCCATAGTGTAAATGAGCTAGAGTACTATGGTCGATTGCAAGAAATTTTGGTTAGGAGTAATTCTGCTCTACCAATAAAGAGAATTGTACTATCTAAGTGTTCATGGAGTTCGATCCACCTCAATCGTGGTACAAGAATTCACCGACAGTACAAACTTGTAGATGTCAAGAGTGGAAGAGTATTCAATAAATATGAACCATTTATTCTTATTATGCAAGATGCGCAAGTGTATTTTGCATCTTATCCTACTTTGAAGAGAAATGTGAATGATTGGTTAGCTGTTTGCAAAATAAAAGCAAGGGGAATTGTGGAGGTACCAAAGTCAAATGCATGTCTACCTTCTGATATGATGGCATTTCAAGAGGATGTCAGCGATCAACATGGAATTGATGCGACACTAGATGACAGACATCAATCTCTAAACAATGAAAATTGTTCATTTGTTTACATGGATAATATTGAAATTGAGAAAAATGTTGAATTGGCCTTGCAAATTGAAGATGATGAAGACATCAATGTAGAACAAGAATTTGATGATAATGATGAAGACATCGATGTAGAGCAAGAATTTGATGATGATGATGATGAAGATAGTGAGGGAGACCAAGAATTTAATGATGATGATGATGACTAAATAATTATATTCATATTTTGTTGTAATTATTTCAAACAATATATATGACATTCACTATTTAATGTTATAATTAATGTAAGACTGTGTTAATATTTTTTACTTAAATTCTTAAGTATATTCACCATATATTTTTATAGCTAAGTACAGCATACCAAATCCACTCTCAGGAGCACATATGAGTGATGTCCCCAACCCACCACTGCTTATCTCTGGAAGATTGCATTCATGGGCCATGGGGCTTTTCGCAAGATTACCCATCGATGGAACAAATGTACTATTGACAGAGTTGAAGAAAATAAGTAAAGAATTTTTTCTATATAATTTTATCTTATGTATTATTGTGGGTGCTTGTTGTGTGTGTATGACATTGTTGTTTTCTAAGATTCTCGTGTTTAAGATATTTTTTGTATCATTATGATTGGTTCTCCCATTTATTTTTATGTTTAACATTACTTTTTTAGGTCGTTCCTCGTAAGAATATTTATTTCTCCGTGTCAGCGCATCTACTTATATGCTCGTGAAAATTTTGGTGAAAGACAAGGTTAATCAAGGTATGTACTTTGAAGCATCTCTCAAGAGATAGCTGCTTTTATTATATATTTCTATACAAATATTTAGTGTATTTTTTGTGTGAAAATAAATTCTAATAAGATTTCTATACTATACTTATATTGTTATATTTGGACAATAAAAATATTCTTATTTCATTATTTATAATATTTGTATTATGTAAGAGGTACATTGTACCACATTAAGAGGCTACAGAGCTACAGGTAAATGTTAAAACGCAGTACACTAAACATGTCCACATTTGGAGGCATTCTAAGGATGGCAAGCCCGGTTGTGTGACCCAAGAAATTTGGGATAATTGGCAACAATATTGGAACACTGCATAATGGAAAGAGAGAGCTTAAAAATCTAAACATAATCGTCTAAGTGAGACTGGTGGTCCTGGTACCGGTCTGACTAAGCATACGTGTGGATCTCGATCTATGGTGGAGCATTCTTTAAAAATGGTAAATTATTAATTATTTAGTGCTCTAATTTTTAGTTTTTAGATTTTTTTTTTCAATTTAAACTTTTTAAACATGTAATTACTAACTTATTGTGCTTGAAGACTGAAGAGTTGCAAAGTCGACCCAATAGTTAGGAGTTATTCAAGAAAGTGTGTGACGCCCCAAACCCGGGGTATCCATTGACAACACGTCAACCCGCGGGACACTGCGGACGCCTGCAACCCGACACCACCATGGTGCACCGGCGCAGTCTCCTTTGTACAGGGAGCTCTACCCAAGGTATAAACTTGTCCCAACAAGTTTACAATGACCACATAGGGTCCACATGCTAGTAAAATAATGGCCACTTGGGCCCCTGCATCAATACTCACAAAATATATCCCAACCAAATATCTTACATGGTTCAAGAGCAACACATTATTTTAATACAACATATTAAAATTATAGAGTTCTAATACATGTTATATTAACGAGACAAAGCTACAAGTCGGCTTCTTAACACGCGGCCTAGTGAGCGCCGCCTTCCCGATCGCCCTCGTACTCCGAAATGGTGATCCTCGACAGGCGAAAGGAAGCCCAATAGAGATAATTTCCTACATGGGTTACTCCACACCTAAGTGCACATGCCATGGCAAACAATCACATTCAAGCAATTACATGAACCTACTCAAATGTCTACATGACCAATCCCATGTCCCGAGTCCTCACTGACTCCCTCACATATGTCTAAGCCGACAGTAAATATCCTTTGGCTTTCAAACAAAAGCTTTTTGTTCTCGAAACTCACTACCGGATTTCTGTGAAATACATCAGACTATTTTGTAAACACCTCGTTCGTATATTCACAAGTACATGATACCGTAGGGTGTATAAGAGTTATCAAGTGTCACACGTAGTATTTTGGAGACTTAAGTAGAAATGAAAGCTTATGGAACCCTAATTCGTGGGTATTAAACCATGGGTACAATGGTCATTACAAAAGGGATATGGAAATCATAATCAAGTAGAGTATGGCCACACACAATTTCTCAAAAGTTACAATTGTAATATTAAGATGAGACTAAATTCTCACACTATAAGTAAAGTTTAGCATATGAATGTGGGAGACAAACAAAATAATTCATTCGTCTCTTAAAAGGTTGTGGCCTAATGACAGAGAAAGGAGAGAGAGAGCTAAGAGCAAGAGAAGATAAGACAGCATAAGAGGAGAAGAAGATTGTATGGGAATTCTTATTTTGGTTTTGGATATGGATTCTAGGACTTTGGTAAGGAGAATAGATGTCTTTTGGTCTAGGTTTCCTTGGTGTAAACACACAAACTCTTGAATTGTCAATGAGTGTAAAAACCTCAATTGATGTAAAAACAAACATGGAATCATCAAATTATATGGTTTGATAAAGGAATTGGTGGACCTTAGGTAGTGTTCTTTTGATTTTCACTCATGTTTTTGTGTTTTTGTGTCTGTGCTACCAATTAAATGTTAAATTAAGCTTATTTAAATTTGCTTTTGAGGTATTATAGAATTATAGTTGTAATGAGAATGGCATAGTACAAATACTTTAAGAATATAGTACAGTAATTGTACATAAATATAGTACCGGTACACCCCAATTTAAGCAAAGTGTATCGGTACACATAGTGGTTGTACCTGCACACCCTGCTCGTCTCCCACTTTCGACCTCAGTGTTTTCGTATTTTGGCCATAATCCTCATTTCTTATCCGATTTGAGTGATTCAAGTGGCTACGAAAAATAGATCAAGGAGAACCAAACTAAAGAAATAGGCATCGTCAAATTCCTATCCTATGGCCCAACACCACTCAAAGTGGGCCATGTGCAAGAAAATTCTGATTCCAGCTTTGGACATAGAGTGTCTGTTGCTTCGATCTAACCCTGAGTTCGGTGCTCGACTGGGTGATTTCATTTGGAATAGAACCCTTAGCACCTTAGCTTTAAAAGAGTATAAAGAGTGTGACTAAGTCTAGGAAGTACGTTAAGTTATGCTATTAATTTGTCATCGTATTCGGTTGAGTGTGTAGGTTAAGCAAAGGCTGAGATATGTGGAACTGTGCTCAAGTTAAGCAAGCATAGAGGTGAGTGTTATAAAACTCATTTTCCCAATACTAGTGTATATTATTATAATTATAAACTTTTTACACTGGTATTTTTATGTTTTGAATGCAAAATCATTTTCACAGTTACAATGAGTTAGCAAATGTTTTGAGTTAAACTATTTTTAGTGCACTGTTTTAAATTGAAATTCATACTAGAAGTGCAAGAGTAAATGGTTTTAATACTAAATTATTTGCAAGTAAGTAGTAAGCAAATTGGTTTTGAATAATTAAACCATTTTTCTGCTAGTAGCAAGTAAATGGTTTCCTAAAGCGTAAACCATTTTACAAAGAGCAAGCAAGCAAGGAAGCAAAGAAAGTTTGAGAAAACAAGGCCTTCCCTAGTTCTAAGCAAGCAACCGGTCAGAGGTATTCCGTACGTGCACGGTGGTGTTAGGATCTCATACATGCATTGTAGTTTTGCCTGGTCGGCGAACTTAGGACATGCATCATGCATTTAAAGAGTATCAGGGTACGACAGAGTATATAAGGTTATGAGCTTTCTAATCTACTATGGTGATGGCTACTTCGAGGCTTACTCCACTATATTTCACGAGGGGCAGACGTGGACAAAGGTCTTTCCACCTAAGACGGTTATTAATGTGTCCCCGTGGTTCACTAGTGGTAAAGCAGTTAAAAATAATGCCTCCTGGTTGATGTTTTGATGTAAGCATGATATACGCTTTTGAAAAATCAACTATTATTCCTGGGCCGCCTGTGCTTCCTATATTTTAGTTAAACGGTTGAGCCCAAGCTCCCATTTAGATTTCAAAACGATCGTTGAGCCAAGCTCTGTAGTTTTATTTTCAAGCATGTGGTCGAGCTCAAGCTCCCATTTTTACGTAAAAGCTGGTAAACTTTTGAGCTGCCATGGTGCTTTAAGAAACTTTTCAAACAAGATAAAGCAAGCAAGAAAGAGAAAATTTTGAGAGTTTTTTTATAATCTCTAAGGAGCAAGCAATAAGATTTTACAAGCTTTTAAAGAAAAGCAAAACAAAGCAAGCAAGTACAAAAGCAATACAAAGAAAAGTTTTGAAACTTTTAAAGCAAGCAAAGCAGAAGAAAGTTTCTGGAAAATAATTGTAAAAGAGAGTTTTACATTTTGAGATGTTTTCCGGAAAAGCAAAACAATTTATGAAAGCATACACTCACTGAGCTCGTTTAGCTCATTATTTTGTATTTTAAAAACTATTTTCCAGGTACAAGATCGCTAGCGACGGAGCATAATAGGATTGGTCCCTTTGACATTGTACAAGTGTTGTGCATACTATATTTTCAGAAGAAATATACTTTGAAATTGTATACATTAGGGACATATGTATGTACATAGTTAGTTGTGAGAATGTGTTGGTATACTCAAGGCTATGTTTGACATATGATTTAGAGTAAATTGATGTATACAGATTTGGAATTAGACTATGCACCGTCATGTCGCCTAAGTTTTTTCGTCGCTTAAGATTTTACCAAATCCTAAGTTTGAAAAATAAAAGAAAAAATTTTATAGGAGGTTTACATAATAAGGCTTCGCTTCATTGTGTGGATTTCTAGTCGTTAGAGGTAACTGGTTAGATTACTGTGGAGTGGTCTATGATTTGCCGCCAGGTAGGCGGGTGTGTCACTATCTCTTCGAGGCGACCGCTTGATATTTTCCGAAATGGCCAGTGGGTCTCTTCGAGATAAATTGATACCCAGGTATTCTCGAGGTCTTCCGTCGAAATTCCTTTCATAAACATTTTCGTTTTTCTTTAAATTCATGTCATGCACTCAATTCTAATATCTCTATGGTGCCCCCAGCAGCATATGGAACGTACGATGTCAATCCCAAAACATTCATGTTAATATATTCACATGCATATATACAACATAATTATATCACATAAATCATGTTATGCACCACCATCAATAACACCAAATTAGCTCATATGTGGGCTAATTAACAAACACAAGCAATTCATTTTGAATCACTTAACATCATAAAAATCACACCAAAATCACTGCCGATTATTCAGGAATAAAGTGGAAACTATCGGTTGGCACTGAACACGGCCACCAATTCTGGGATTTTCTCCATTCAGGCTCAGTGTTTTGAAACCGACTCTTACGCGCTCAGATCAAGCCCCTCGCACTATCCCCAACCATTCACATGGCTCTTAGCCAAAGAATAACACGAGTAGGAAGATATTCCACCTCTGAGTTGTCTAACTCCACCAAATCTGTCCACGCCGTAGCCCCTCGCTCAATGCAGATCAATCCTCGCATTTGCTCCATCGAGAACTGATGGTCCGAATGGTTGGAAATCTAGAGAGAAATCACATTTTCTCTCTCTAGATTCACAAATCCAGCACCCACTGCATCTCCTTCACGTTTTGTTCACATGGGGAAGATGAACACTGTTCATCCTTGTCTTATTATCATTAACATTTCAATTAATTCCATCTATGTCCCTTTTTCTTGATTTTTGACACGTTGCACAATCTAAGCCATTCATTTCCTCCTCTCTCTACTTATACAACATGTGTCACATGGCATTACATAAGATGTGACTTTGTCACATCACATACTCCTTATGAGCCGCTTATTTACTGACCTGACATCCTAAGGTCTCTAAAAACGCTGAAATTCGACTGTCTCTGACCGACTAAATTCGATGTGGGTAGATAGATTTCATGAGACTCCATTCCAACTAAGTGAAATCTTTTCACATCCGAGATCTAGGTAAATTTTCTGTTTTTTAATCGAATTTATCATGGTTCTTCCTAGTAACCAAATTTTCCTGTGTTTTATTAGTAATATAAAAATATGGAACATTTATGGATGCCAAGTCAAAGCAAGTGAATGTAGGTTCATATTTTATTATTTAGTAATTTTAAAGTTATTTAATAATTGTTAAATCATAAATTTTAATATTAACTTGAACAATTTTTTAATTTAGGATCGCATGGAGGAGTTGGTGTCTTCTACTTCTCAGCCTTTAGATGATGGTTCACAACCTCCACCAGTTGACATAGATACTCTTTATTTTAAGGCTGCATGTGGAGAGAAGAGGAGACGTGTATATGGTCTTGCTCTCTACGGGCTGTATCTATCTATCTCTTCTCCCTGTCGAGTATCGGGAGCTTCTCACACTACTCATTCAGCCGAGTTAGAGAAACAGTAAATAGAGACAAGGTAGAAGAAAGTAGAGATGGATAGAGCAATGCCGAGTTAATCGCCGAAAGAGAGTTTTCATGAGATGCAAGAGTGGCATGAGGCGTTTTCATGGAGCATACGCACCTAGTCAATACCACTGATCTAGATCTTCCCATTTTAAGCTTGGTGACTCACTTCTTTAATGTTGATGTAAAACATAAATTTTTATTATTAGTTATGCTTCACTTATATAACTTTTTTTTTTTTATGTATACTGCTTAATGTTTTAACATATGAGACATTTTTAATTATTGAATTTTAATTTTCTTTTACTTATTAAAATGTATCAAATATATTCTAATTAAAAATAATATTTACTTATAAAATTATATGGTGGCTATAATATGACAAAAATAGCGACGAAATAGTCACAAAATGTTAGTGACGGATTTTTGTCACTAATCCATCACAAAATTGTAAAGGATTTCTATCACTAATCCATCACAAAAACATGATGGATTTTTCGTTTCATAATTCATTGCCACCTTTGTGATGGATTTTGTTACTAATATGATCTAATTTTGTGACGGATATTATTTCATGAATAATTTTGTAATGGGATTTTTATCGTCTATTCCACACAATTTTGTGACGGAAATACCTTTCAATGATGCAAATTTAGTACTGTAATTTGTACCGTCACAAAATTGTGATGGAATAGTGACAACAACTGGCCAAAATTAGACGAATAGTGATAAACATCTCATTACAAAATTGTGATAGAATAGTGACAAATTATCAAAATTATGACTTTAAACACCTTTTATCACTTTATCGAATTCTTTGCGGACAAAACTATTTGTCACAAATTTTTGACAGATTTCCGTCAAAAAACCGTCACAAAATTTAGTGACGACCAATATTGTGACGATGAAAATTTCGTCACAAATTCGTCACTAAACATGATTTGTGACGGAATTGTAATGGAAATTTCCGTCACTATTTTGGTTTTTTCTTGTAGTGAATTTATTTTTTCTAGTCTAAAAGTGGCCTCATTTCTTGTTTCACTTCCGGATGCACATTTGGACACTTTTTTGTATTAGAGTGGAGATCCGAATGTGATAGGTGCAATTTAAAGCGAGTGATCCCACTACTCCTTATCACCAAACCACAGTAATTGCATACTGTACCATTTTACTCCCCTCCATGTCACACCCCCACCCCTTACTAGCGGCGGGTGTGCCAGCCACCCCACAGAAATCCCCAACTGTTACTTCTAACAACTAGAAAATACTGTGAAACGAAGCCGTATTGCTTGCTGAAAACTCGTAATAAAATTTTTCCTTTTCTAACTTGTGATTTGCTGAAAACTCTTAATATAACAATTCGTGACATGTGACATATTCCAAATCTCAGAACACACCTTAAACTTTTCCAAATATGGCAACCAATAACGTTCTTTCAAAAGAGCCTAAGCTCCACACATTTTCACAAAACTACACTATGTACATACATATACTCCACTATACAAATTCAAAGTATTTACTTACAATACAGCACTGATACAAAAGTCAGGAAAATCCTAATATGCTTTAGCATCCAAGCAAAGCTCAGACTGAAAATAGTTTTAAAACAGCAAAAGAATATTAAACGAGCCTGAGTGTTTGCTTTATAAATGTTTGCTTTTTTCCGAAAAATATCTCAAAACTAAACTCTCTTTTAAAGATATTTTCCTTAAACCTTGTTTGCTTTTGCTTTAAAAGTTTCTAAAATTTTTCATACTTACACTGGCTTTTAAAAGTTTATAAACTTTTCATAAATCTCTTTTGCTTGCTTCGCTATTTCCTTGCTTTAAAAGTTTATAAACTTTTCATAGACCTCTTTGTTTGCTTGCTTTATTTTCTTGCTTTAAAAGTTTATAAAATCTATAAGACTGAGTCTTCGCTCAACTGTACAGGCTTTAAAGTTTATAAAACTTTTTTATAAACACAGAGTACGGACTCAACTCGCTCGTCTTTAAGTTTATAAAAACTTTCATAAAGTGGAGCCCGGGGTCACGCTTGTTTACCAGTGGTTGATTTTCAAAACTGTGTAAAAAATGTTTATAAATCAAGATCAACCACTAGAGGCCTTTCTTGCTTGTTGTCCCCTAGTAAAACACGGGAGTCTGGGCTTCAATCGTGCCGGTGGAAGGACCTGGGTCCACATCACCTAGGTGGAAGAGCCTTGGCTCAATTCCCCTTTTCCACAATATGGTGGAAATGACTCTAGGCTCATCACTAATAATCTAGCTTAGCGTGGCAACTTTATATACTCCAAGACGTGCCACGGTCTCCTTTAAATGCCATGATGCATGAACTAAGTTTGCCGACCAGGTGTTTAAATGCATGCACTGTCCTAACACCAATCACAAGACGCACGGAATACCCTCCGAATCGGTGACATGTTTGATTAAAACTATGGATTTTCAAGTAGCCTATTTTATAAAATATATCTTTTTATTTGTTTGCTTGTTTGCTTTTTGAAATATGGTTTTACAACCTCAAACCATTGCTTGCTTGCTTTTAAAAGTATGGTTGAATACATCAAAACCATTACTTGTTTGAGAGCTTTTTCACATATGGTTTAAATCAAAACCATTGTTTGCTAAGCAAACTTTACCGGGCTTGTTTTAAAATATGGTTTACAATCAAAACCATAAATACCTGTAAACGCTTTATATAATAATACACTAGTATTTGGTGTAAATTAGGTTTAGAACACTCACCTTTTGTTTAATAAAACTTGAGCACGACTGACAACTTTCGCTCTTGCTTTCAGTCTACACACTAAACGAATACTTTCAAAACAATAATCACCCGTTGTATATTAAAACTTAATCATTTCACACTCTATAAGTCACTCTTAGGTCACAAGCCAAACATTCATATAAATCCAAATGAAATAAATTCTTGAGCACTAAAAAGCCTTAACAAAACCACTCATTTTAAAACCTTTTTCCAAACTACTTCCTGACTTTATTAGCCTCAAATTATTCAAACTGTCTTCAAAAAATATGAAACTCTCCAGATCAGTCCTTATATATCCAATGAAATCTCTTTTAATTTTCAATTTAAAATGCCTTCTAAGGCCCTAACCACATAACACACAAGTTACATTTTTTTGATGCCAAATTGGTTAGCCCACTCAAATCACCTACTATTATCCTTTGATTTGGCCCAACTCCATAAAATTGAAACAGATTTCTTCACTCATTTGAAGCTATGTTCTAATGTTTCTTCCAATTGAATCACCCAATCTAGGATCATCAAAACCTGTTATTATTTACATCTAGATTACTCAATTTGGTATAACAAATTCCACATAGCTCCACTCCTTGATTAGTCTCTAGGCACTTTGGGGTTACAACTTGCATGTACTTCCTTCAGCTAACTTATTCCACTAGAAGTTTGATTTACCAGAATTTTAATCACTCACTTGATACGAGTGAAACTCCACTTATTGCCAAAACACTGCCAATCAATACCTAAAACAGAGCATAATCATACTGAGCTACAATAGCTCACCTTTCAAATTCTCATATTTTCCTGCCTCTTAGAGCTACACTTTGCTCTTTGGTCCCTTCTATACATTTGTGTGTCTTACTTCCTTATGGTTCTTAACAATTAGAATCAATTCATTTGATGATTTATAACTCATCTATAGTCAAAATAAGAATTGTGGGTTTTACCTAAATTTTCTAATAAAGATTTCCTTAAAAAACCCAACATTCTCATTTTTTGCCAACAATCTCCTCTAAACCAATAATACTGTATCTAAAAACTCCACCACAGGTGGTTTAGAACTTCTTATAACCAAACCCTAGGTAAAAATCCCAAGAATTCATACCAAGGTCCACCAATCCATACAAAACCATAGAAATAGGAAGAATTCCTTGTTTATCTCATACCAATTAAGGTTTTACCCACATGAATTCAACAAATCTAGGGTTAGGGTGATCTCTCAACACAAACCTAGAAAAAAAGAGGAGCTAATCATCCATAGAAAATCCATATCAAAACCCTAGATATCCAAAATACACATGATTGCATACAAAAATTCAAAGATTCATACCTTTTACCTTCTCCCTTTCTTCTCTTCCTCTTTCTTCTTCCCTTTCTTCTCTTCTTCTCTTCTTTCCCTCTCTTTTACGGCTTTTGGTTCAGCCAAGCAAAATGAGGCAATTTTCAAAAAATGAACTAATTTTTTGTCTCATCTCTTTATATCATCATCTTTGCCTTAATTCCAAGTTTCTGGCCCTCAATCACTTTTAATATTCAATTCAACTTATGTTATTTATATAATGGCCTACTCTCTTCTCATCTTATGTCCTTTATATCCCACTTTGATCAATTACAACTTTACCCTTGTTCTAATACAAAATTCCGGGTTCAATCAATTATCATTTCACAATTTCATCCTTAAAAACTACTTCCAAAAAATATTACAATGGCACTTAAATAATTAAGAAAATATTTTGGTACACATATGCGCCCCTACGGTTACACGTACCGTACACCCTCTCGAGACGGGGCGTTACACTCCATATGTGTGCAATATTTCCATGCTGAATCTCGGCCTCCAATATTACTTCCACTATCCATCCTATTAAATTGAACTTATATAAACAATATTATTATACACTAAAAATGAATTTATTTAATGATAAAACTGTGATATTTATAATATGTATACACAATATTACCTAATAAGTATAACTTAATTTAAAATATTAACTAACATGAAAGGTTAATTAATTTATCAATATATTATTACTAAATTAAACTAATCTAAAATATGAAAGCTTCGGATAAAACTATAAATTTATAATATGCATACATAATATTAACTAATATTTAACTTCATTTCAAATATTAACTAACATGAAAAGTTAATTAATTAATATATTATTACTAAAATATTACTAAACATAACTTCATTTTCATTTAAATGATTTCTATATTGTTAAATTTATAATCTAATATGAAATTATAAAATAAAACTAATATAGAAGTTATTTTAAAGAATGGCCATTATTAAATTTATTATAAGATATTTAATAATATACTATAAGATATTTACCTTAAACTAATATATTTCTATTTTATTAAATCTATAATCTAATATGAAATTATAAACAAAAACTAATATATATAGTTTAAAGAACACACATTATTAAATTTCTATTATAGTATTACTTAATAATATACTATATATGATATTTACCTTAAACTAATATATATTTCTATTTTATTAAATTTATAATCTAATATGAAATTATAAAATAAAACTAATATATAGTTATTTTAAAGAAGATGACATTATTAAATTCTATTTATACTATATAAAACTATAGTATTATTTACATATACTATATATAGATATTTACTCTTAAACTAATATATATTTCTATTTTATTAAATTTATAATCTAATATGAAATTATAAAATAAAACTAATATATAGTTATTTTAAAGAAGACATTACTATTAAATTTATTATACTATATAAAACTATAGTATTATTTAATAATATACTATATATGATATTTACCTTAAACTAATATAAAATTATATTGTTAAATTTATAATCTAATATGAAATTATAAAATAAAGCTAATATATAGTTAAAATAAATACAAAGCATAAATGTAAAACTATTAAGTACACAAAACATAAATACAATAATAACAATTTAAAAGTAAATTAACCTTAAATACATACCTTAATTAACCTTGTTGAAATTTGAAACTTGAAAACTTAAATACCAAAATTTCCACCTTTTTTTGAGATACATGACAAAGAAAAAAAAAATTGAGTGAAATGAAGATTGGATATGAGAAGAGAATTTGTGATAAAGTGAATGATTTTTAGAGGTATTTATATATATATATATATATATATATATATAGCATATATATATATATATATATATATATATATATATTTTTTTTTTTTTTTTTTTTTTGTCAAAAGCCATTGGATGGTCAAAATATATTTGTAATTTAATTCTGACCGTTGGATTTAATTTTGATGAAAATCTGATCGTTAGATCTTTTTTAAACCGTTGGATCAAGTCAGGATTTCAAATCTGGTCGTTGGATCAAAAATCTGACCATTGGATAGCTGACACACCCCCACCTCCTTCTACGGGGTAGGTGTCGTTAATTCACGTAAATCCCCAGCCGTTACCTCTAACGACTAGAAATTCCTGTGAAGCGAAGCCGTATTGCTTCCTAAAAACTCCTATAAAAAATTTTTCTTTTTTCAACTTAGGATTTTGTAAAATCTCGGCAACATATCAGCTGCATAACGGACATATTCCGAATCCTGTACACACAATTTACACATTTCCAAATATGACAACCAACAACGTTCTTCAAAAGAGCCTCAGGCTCAACACATTTCCACAACTACACTATGTACATACATATATCCCAATATACAAATTCAAAGTATTTCCTTACAAAATATTATTAATTACAAGATCGACATAAATTGTCGTGAGAATCCTAACTGCCCAAATGGTCCTGAGTGTTTAAAAATTTAAAAAATAGTTTTTAAACACAAAATAATGAGCTAAACGAGCCTGAGTGTATGCTTTATAAAAATGTTTTGCTTCTTCGAAAACATCTCAAAATCAGAAACTTTCTTTTACAAGATATTTTCCAGAAGTCTTGCTTGCTTGCTTTAAAGTTCTAAAACTTTCTATACTTGTTTTCTGTTTTTAAAAGTTTCTAAAACTTTTCAAATTTCTGCTTGCTTTAAAAGTTTATAAAACTTTTCAATCTCGTTTGCTCGCTTTAAAAAAGTTTGGCAAACTTTTTCTCAAATCTCTTGTTTGCTTGCTTTTAAAAAGTTTATAAACTTTTCTCAAATCTTCGCTTTAAAAGTTTATAAAACTTTTATAAACACGGGAGCCTGGGCTCAACCTCATGCTTTAAAATAAAACGGGAGCCTGGGCTCAACCGCTCGTTTTGAAATAAAAACGGGAGCCTGGGCTCAACCATTTGCTTAAAACAAACACGGGAGCCTGGGCTCAACCGTGCACCAGTGGTTGATTTTTTCAAATCTATAATAAGCATGCTTATAAATCATCAACCACTGGAGGTCTTTCCGGCCATTGCACCCTCTATCGAACACCGAGCTCAGTGCACCACCGTGCCCGTGGTCGACCTGGGTTCGCCACCCAGGTGGAAGGGTTCCGGGCACACTTTACCCACCTTTCCCAGAATATGGCGGAATCGACCGGGTCTCCATCACCATAATTTAGTTAACGCCAAGAACCCTATATACTCCCGTGACGCGCTACTCCGCCTCTTTAAATGCCATGATGCATGACCTAAGTTTGCCGACCAGGCAAATCTAAAATGCATGTATGATATCCTAACACATCGTGAACGTACGAATTACCTCTGACCGATATGTTTGCTTAAGACTAGGGATTTTAGTTAGGCCTGTTTTCGCAAATATTCTCTTTTTGCTTGCTTGCTTGCTCTTGAAATATGGTTTTACAATTCAAAACCATTTGCTTGCTTGCTTGCTTGAAACATGGTTTAATAATTCAAAACCATTGTTTGCTTTAAATATGGTTTGATAATTCAAAACCATTTGCTTGTTTTTCAAATATAGTTTAAATCAAAACCATCTGCTTGCTTTTTGAATTATGGTTTTACAACTCGAAACCATTAAATACCAGTGTAAAACAGTTTATAATAATAATACACTAGTATTTGGAAAATAGGTTTAGAACACTCACCTTTTTGCTTACTAAACTTGAGCACGATTCCACAATTTTCCCACCTTTGCTTTTAGCCTACACACTCCAACGAATATGGCGAACACATTAATCGCCTATGTATAACGTAAACTTAACGTACTTCATAGACTTATTCACACTCAATGAATATTGCCGAGGTACGCTACGTTTTTCGTCGAGTTCCAATCTTATTTGAACCTCTCTTAATCATCTAGTAAGGTTCCTATGCTAACAGTGTATGAATTTAGGCTTAATTATACAAAAATACACAATTCTGGGCATTTGGCACCGCGGGTATCAGACCGCCTGATCGACACCGTATCGACATTTCGCTAGGCGGTACCGATAATCGATTGGATCGACACGGCATCGATTGGTTCTAATGGGCGGTACCGGTACCGCCTGCTTTGCGTACCGGCACTCACTTTCGAATTTGCCCGCACTGTTTTTGCCACTTTTGGTACCAATTCTCTTCACACAACTTCTATATTCCATAATACCTCAAGAATCAACATGGAATTCATCCAAAACCACTCCATAACACTTGTATTGGTGGTTTGGAACCTCAATAATCAAACCCTAGGTAAAAATCCAAGAACTCTTATGAATTTAACCCAAGGTCCACCAATTCTATATAAAACCATATAATTATGATGATTCCATGTTTATTTTACACCAATTGGGGTTTTACCCACATAACCTCAACAAATCTAGGGTTTGGGTGATCTCTTCCACAAAATCCTAGAAAAGAAGGAACAAATCTCCACCAAATCCTTAGGAATCCAAAATACCCATGATTTCAAGACAAAAACATACCTTGGTTTGGTCTTCTTCTCCTTCTCCTTCTTCTTCCTCTTCTTCCTCTTCTTTTCTCCCTTCTTCTCCTCTCCTACGTTTTGCCCTAGCCAAAATGCATGAGACCAAAATGGATTTTTGTTTGTCTCCTCTCCTTTTATAGTCTCATATTTACCTTAATCGCAATTAAGTCCTCAAGCACTTTAATATTGCAAATCAACTTGTTTTATCTCGAAGACTGACTTCTACTTCTCTCCCAACTCACACGCCCTCGACCTTCTAGGTCGACCGGGACACTCGACAAGCATTCACGTGTCCCAAAAATCTCACCTCGTAAAGCCAAAACTCACACCTTTACTGGCATACCTAATGGTCTCTCAACAACTCCGTAAACAATCCTCAAGTGATACTCATGTTCCCACTTTAATCGGGAGTGTGATCAAGATGTCATCCACGAAGACTACGACAAACTGATCTAGATAGGGTCGGAATACCCTATGCATTAGGTCCATGAATGCCACCGGGCGTGACTACAATCCGAAGGGCATCACCGCAAAACCTCAAAGTGCCCATAACGCGCCCTAAACGCACCTTAGGATATCCTATTCCTAACCCTCACCGATGGTAACCAGCGCGGTAAGGTCTATCTTAGTAGACTCACTTCCTCCCTCAATCGATCAAATGGAGTCATCGATCCTCTGTGAATGAGTACCGATTCTGATCGTAACCCCTGCTCAACTCAGGAAGTAATCAATGCACAAATGGCTGGGTCTTGTCCTTCTTTCTTCACAAATGTAACCTAGCGCCCCATGGTGAAGTGTTCATTTAATGAACCCCTTGTCCAAGAGCCTCGTAATCGGACTCGAAGTTCCTACAACTCAACCGTGCCATCCTATGAGTCATAGAGATGGGTGAAGTACTGCGGTGTAACTCGACATCAAGTCTACTACATCTCTCTACGGAGGCCTGTAGCCTATCCGAAAAACATCCACATACTCGCATAATTACTCGAGGTAGATCTGGGTTAGGTTCTCCGTCTCTAAGGTAAGGCTCGCTAATAACCCGCTTAACCCGGCCCCCGAAGATCCGGACTCAGATAATCGGGTCTGGGCAAATGTCATGCTTATCCTCAAATACCACGAGGCCTCCGTCCCCGCGCGGTAGCGGCCCTCCCGTGCTCACAATCGATAACGACCCCAAGTCGCCGCCCAATCCATCCCTGGGGCGACATCAAACTCTGACATGTACATGATTCTCAGGTCCACTGTGAGTAGAGTACCCGAGATCTCCAGCTCACAACCTGGACATATCATCCCTAGTCTCGCTCTAATCCCTAGGGGAGAACTCACATACAAGGGTTTCTCCAAGGCCTCAACCTCTAAGCCCAACTCTATCACAAGTTATCACCGTCTCCCCGCCCGCCTCTGTGAACTCCCCGAGCCTTCGCATGCCTCGCAGCATCCGGAAAATACTTACCCATGAACATCTCCCCGAAACTCGCCCATGTCATTGCCCCAACCTCAGAGGTCTTATCCCAGTCCCACCACACTTGGGACTCACCCTCTAGCTAGAACGCAGCTAACCTGATCCTAGTTGCGTCAAAGGTAATCTCCATGACCTCTAACACCTTCTCTATCTGCATAAACCAATGGTCCCACTACCTGCCCCCTCCCCCGTGAATGTAGGAGGATGATGCGCTCTAAACCCTGGGGGAGGTTGGCCAGGACCTCCCCGACTACCCGAAGGCTATGCTAGCCTGTAAGGAGCAAAGGGTAAATTACGTAATACCTACAAATTTCAAGAAAGGCCTACTGATCAACATCAAGGGCCGGTCAAATGCTTCCAAGTGGTGCCTCGACTGGGCATCTCACATGGACGACCTCTATGTCCTCGTCCTCTACTAGTCATCGACACAATTCAAATGGCAGTTAAATCTCAATACAACATCTCTAAGGCATAAACACATCTCCGAGAAACTATTCATACTCCGTATATATAGCTCATATTCTCTGTCCCCGCATTTAAATGCAATGCGTGACAATTAATTCACATGTCAAATCAATTTTTATTAACAAAAATTTTATTTTTTTGAAAGTTTCATTTTTCCAAAATTTTGTCCTATTTTATTAAAAAAAAAAAAAAATTTCAAAAATTTCGTGATGAACAGTGTTCATGAACCGTGCCCAAAAATTGACTCAGGAACAGTACTGAGTCAAAAACTAGGTCAAAACTGAGTCAAGTGCACAAAACACCCAACCAGGCCCACGGCACACTCAGCGCCGCGACAGCACCCGTGAGCTGATGATCGGGCCACGCTGCGGGCTAGCCCAAACGGCCAGAACGCACTGCCCGGGCCAAGAGTCGCGACCGGGCCGGTCAGATCGTATGCAGCGCTGCAGACAGTCAGACGTGGCCTGCCTCGATTAATGTACCTGCCTCCCCGCTTCCGTCCTCCCATCGAATACACCTAGGTGTATTGCGATACAAAGCCCCTAGCCCAACCAACCTGCCTATCACGATACAATCAAGTGTAACGTGACATGCCTCTTGCCCTTCCTAGCCTGCAATACAATACTTGTATTGTAATACACCTCAATGTACTCGCAATACAACCCAAATTTTCCTGCACCGCAATACAACATTCAGATCGCGAACACACCTTCAATACCACTTTTCCTTCCCGCCACGATACAAAACATCAGATCTCGACACAAACCCAATGTTCCTTACAATCACAAATACACCAAATTCTAAACCACCACATATGTCACAACACAATAACCCGTATTGTAATACACCCCCACACCCGTAATACAACCCGCCTCTGTACTCGTAATACAATATTTGTATTGCAACACAATTTTCAATAGCCACTCTTTCCCTTTAGTCACGATACAAAACATCAGATTCACACAAATTTCTACCGTGCTCATATTGAATTACAATACAATTCAGCCTTCCAGCCACTCATGTCACAATATTAACAATCAGATTGCGGACTCCAAAGGTTCTAGCCCAACAAAGATGCTCCAACCACTCTTCATCACACGATACAATAGGTGTATCGTGACACTCATTAAGCCATTCTAGCCCACCACATTGCAATACAAATGAGCCCCCAGCAGCTCAATATTGCAATACACTTTCCAGCCTAACCAAACCTAAGTCACGATACAAACTATGATCTCACAATACAATTGGGCGTGAGTCTAACTCAAGCCAGACTTCATTTCATTTTTTTTTCATGTGTTCCAACCACTGGAAAAAACCAAAAAATAGTTCCTATATATATATATATATATATATATATATATATAGTATAGAGATATATATATATATATATATATATATATATATATATATATATATATATATATATATTTTTAGGAATACTCAAATAAATTTATAAAATTTATTTTCTTCAACTTTCTTCGCCACCGTAAAACCTAAAATTTTTTATTTTCCTCATTTCCACTAGCCTCTCATACTCCATACATGCAAGGGCTCAACACACCAATTCCTACATTCTAATAATTTTATGAGTTCACTCTTTTTAAAAATTTATTTAAAATTTTATTTCATTGTCCTTAAACCAAATAAATTTAGTAAAATTTATTTCTTTTATTTCCTTTGTTCCAATTTACACACTGTAAACTCCAAATTTTGTTTTCCAACACACCTATGTGCTATTTACCTAAGCACACAAACATTCACATCATACATACATGATCACACAACATTTCATCAAATCACACAAAACACATCAAACACATGCATGCAGTGTCCTAGTTTTGTCCCGTGATTTCCTAGGTAATCTCATACCAACACTTAACATCGAAATTCACACCTAAGCAAGGGTGATGGATCCCAAACCTCGAGTCTCCCAGTATTCGCATACCTAAGTCTCCGATACCAAGTCAGACGCCCCCAAATCCCGGTCGATCGACTGTGGCCACCACAACCCGCTTAAAGCTCGTGGAATGCCGAGTGACCCGACACTTCACGAAATCCTGCAAAGTCTCCTTTTCAGACGGAGCTCACCCTTAGTACATAACCTCGTATATAACTCCGCCCCAACAATCCAATATAACAATCCATGAGTAAACGGCCACTCAGCCCACAAACCAATATTCATCCGAATAATTCCTAACTATATACACAGTTCAAGAGTTAATGATTTACTTATACAACACATACATTAAAATGAAAACATTCTAATACATGTGTATACACGAAATGAAAATCCCAAAGCCAACTCCTACTTTCTTCTCAAACTCGGCCTCTATGATGAGACGTCTCCTCGCACGCTCCCTGTACCTGTAAAATAATATCCCTCGACAGGGTGAGCTCATGCTCAGTAGTGGAATCACCCTAAGTGGGCTACTCTCCACCTAAATGCATATGCAATGCTCCAATGAAAAACATACTGTAACGCCCCGTCCCGGGAGAGTGTACAGTACAACAACTGTAGGGGCATATAAGAGCTCTAAGTGTCACATAGTAGTATTTTGGAGACTAAAGTAGGAAATGAAAGTTTATGGAACCCGGGATTTGTGTATGAGAACAAGGGTACAATTGTCATTTAGCAAATAGGACATGAATATGAAAATCATTAAGTGTAGAGATGGGCCACAATACAAATAGCATAAGTTACAATTGAAAAATTAAAGAGATGAGGGTCAAATTTCAATTAATGAAAAGTTGATATTATAATAATGGGAAAAAAGCCAAAATCATATTTTGCTTCCCAAAAGCTAGGTTCACGTAGGAGGAGAAGGAGAGAGCCAAGAGAAGGAAGAGGAAGAGAAGGAAGAAGAAGGAGGAGGAAGAGAAGAAGATCAAGGTATGTATGTCTTGGAATTGAGTGTATTTTGATGTCTAGGACTTTTAGTATGAATTTTCCATGGAGATTGTTCCTCCTTGTCTAGGGTTTTGTGGAAAGATCACATAAACCTTTGAATTGTTGGGGTTATGAGATTAAAACCCCAATTGGGAGAAAATAACCATGGAATCATCACATTTATGTGGTTTTATAAAGAATTGGAGGACCTTAGGTAGAGTTCTTGCATTTTCACCTAGGGTTTTGTGGTATGAAGTTCCAAATCACCAATTCAAGTGTTTGGTGGAAGTTGGTTCGATGAATCTATGCTGGTTTTGATGAATTGTTGTAAAGAGAATGTTGGGTTTTTAAAGGAAATTTCACAAAATTTGGTAAAACCCCTCGTTTTTGTTTTGGTTATAGATTAAGTTATAATCATCCAAATGAATTATCTAAATCCAGCAACTACAAGTAGAGCACGATACAAACGTATAGAAGGAACCAAGAGCAAATTGTAGCTCTAAGGCTCCCAAATACGACTGAAAGGTGAGCTCGTGTAGCTCACTGATTTTGCTCTCGCTGGGTATGGTTGTATGTTTTGGCTATATGAGTTTCACTCATCCAAATTGAGTGATTCAAAATTATGGGTAAAATAGACTTCTAGGGGAATAATTTAGCTGAAGGAAGTGCATGCAAATTGTGAACCTAAAGTGCCCAGAAATTTTTCTAAGTGGAGCTATGTGCAGATTCTGTTCTGCCAATTTGAGTAATCTAGATATAAAATACAATAACTTGAGTTTTAGTGATCCAAATTGGGTGATTCCAATTGGAGAAGAAACTTTAGAACCATAGATTCAAATGAGTGAAGAAACCATTTCCAATTTATGGAGTTAAGATCCCAGAAATCAAGGATAACAGTAGGTGATTCAGTGAGTTTGGAATCAAAAACATGCTGTAAATTGTGTTATGGTTGAGGGCCTTAGAGAAGGAATTTTACATTGAAATTTTAAAGAGATGTCATTGGATATATAAAGACTGATCTGTAGAGTTTCATAATTTTTGAAGACCTTTGAATTTTTGGGTACAAAGTCCATAGAGTATTGTGGGAAAAAGTGCTACTAAAATGAGGGTTTTTTTTGTTACGAGCTTTTTAGTGCTCAAGGGTAAATTGTTAATTTGACTTTTATATGAATGTTGTGTGACCTAAAGTGACTTATGTGTGAAGTAATGCTAAGTTTATACGCTTATACATAGGTGATTAATACGCTGTCAGATTCGCTTGAGTATGTAGGCTAAAAGCAAAGGAGGCAAAGTAGTGGATTTGTGCTCAAGGTTGGGAAACAAAGAGGTGAGTGTTCTAAACCTATTTTTCCAAATACTAGTGTATTATTATGAACTGTTTTGCACTGGTAATTAAATGGTTTTGATTGTAAACCATGTTTGAAAGGCAAGCACTGAGTTTAACAAGCAAGCAAACGGTTTTGATTTTAAACCATATATGAAAAGCAAATAAGTAATGGTTTTGATTCATTCAACCATACTTTTAAAAAGCAAGCAATGAAGTTTAGCAGCAAGCAATGGTTTTTAACTATAAACCATATTTCAAAGAGCAAGCAAGCAAACAAAAGTCTATTTTGTAAAATAAAGCCTAACCAAAAATCTCAGTCTTAAGCATCCTGGGCTGTGAGGTATTCCAGACGCTCACGGAGTTAGGATTTCATACATGCATTTTAGATCGCCTCGCTGGCAAACCAACACGATCATACATTTAAAGGAGATCTTGGCACGTACTGAGTATATAAGGTTAAGAGCTCTAACTAAATTATGGTGATGGAGACCCAAAATAATTCCACCATATTTACCTAAAGGTGACGTGGGCTAAGGCCCTTCCACTAGGTGATGTGGACCCGTGTCCTTCCACAGCACGGTCGATGCCCGTAGTTCCCGTGTTCACTAAGGTACAACTATTAGGAAAGGCCTCCAGTGGTTGGGATGATTTATAAGCATGTTTATACGCTTAAAAATCAATCATCATGCACTGCTCCAGTTCTTGAGCTTGAGTTTTAAACAAACCAAGAGCCTTAAGCTCCCCAAGGCTTATTTCAAAGATGCGGTTGAGCCCAAAGTTCCCGTGTTTATGAAAAGTTTTGAGAAACTTTGAAGCAAAGGTTTATGAAAAGTTTTGGACAAACTTTAATGCAAGATGAGAAAGTTTTTAGAAACTTTAAAGTAAGATAAAGGTTAAGAGATTTTTGAGGTTTATAAACTTTCAAGTAAGGCTACTAAAAGTTTCGTAAACTTTAAAGAAAATGAGCGGAAGAAAGAATATCGGAAAATATGATGTGAAATGGAAGTTTTACAGCTTTTTAGATGTTTTCCTAAAAACAAAACATTTTCTAAAAGACACTCACCAGCTCAAGCACTTCATTTATTTTCTACTAAAAACTTATTTTCCAGTACATGTACGCCAGACGCTGGAGCGCAATAGGAGTCCCCGACATCGCATGTCTCCTGTATAAATAGAATTTTGTATGGAAATACCTGAACTTGTATAAAGTTGAATATATGTATGTACATATGTGTTTTATGAAAATGTGGGAGGTTGTTAGTTGCCATGTTTGATATAAAGTGTAAAATCAGGTATACGTGTTTTGGGACATGTCCTATACAAATGCGAGATCAGCTGAAATTTTATAAAATCATAAGTTTAGAAATGAGAATTTTTTTATACGAGATTGAAGCAATACGGCCGCTTCACAGATTTTCTAGTCGTTAGGAGGTAACGACCGGGGAGTTCAGAGCAGCTTCCACACCCGCCGGCTAGTAGGGTGGGGGTGTGGACATACATTCAAGTAAATGTGTGATCCTCTACCTCGAATGTCTACATGATCAACTCATACCCCGAGTCCTCACTCGACTCCCTCACACTTGCCTAAGCCACGTATGAGAAACATTATTTTCAACAAAGATATTTGTTTATATTATTTGTGGACAACCCTCCGATATAATTATTTTTGGACCGTCTCCGATGATCTTTTAGTGGACAACCCTCCGATGTATATCAATTGGGCCGACTCCGACGATTGATATTTTATGTGGACTACCCTCCGATAATTTTTATTGTTAGTCAACCCTCCGAAACCATTCTCTCAAGAATCACCTCATGCACTCATTCCTATTGTTCTAGGATGCCCCAGTGCATATGGAAATGCATGATGTCAATTCCATAAAATTTTATAAAACATGCAAATATATAATCATGCATATATTCACATAATTTAAATCACACAAACATGTCATGTAATTTCACCATCAATTACATCAAAATTAACTCACATGGGCTAATGATCAAACACGAGCAACTCTGACTCACCACTAACCAAACACATTATTTCACAAAAATTATTTTATGAACACTATTCTCAGGAATAGTGAAACTTCTAAGCATTATTCCCGCAAATCACCAATCATCGATTCAATTTAGTGAACCACCCCACGGCCATTTCGGCTCCTATGTATCAAGGCTACAATTTTGTTGCACAATTTATACAATTAACACTCCCCCAAACAGCCCTCACTTCGTCAGCGCCATGCCAAATTGCTCAAATTTTCTAATAATTCGGTTCCAAGATTTGGAACCGATCAAACGGCCACTCACGACCTCAATCAACTCAAACATCATAAATACACTTAAATAAAGTGTAAAACTCAAGTAGGATGGAACCCCTACCTCACGGATTTTGTCGAAAACTCCTAAAACTGGTGTCCACACTTAGGCCTCTCCGCGAGAGCAAATCTTCCTTCTTGTTCAAGACTTCCGACTCGGCCTGATTGTTCAATATTTCCCGTGAGAAGTCATATGTTTTCTCTAAAATGGCAGTCGACCATCAGATCCCCTTTTTTTTGTTTCCCCGCCATTTTTTTTTTATTCATTTATGCAGAACATCACCACCATTCCGTCCATCACTTCATTTAAATCGCAAACGATCTGGTTTGATACTTCTTTCTCTCAGCTGACAACTGACATCATCCTCGCTTCGTCTGTTTTCGAACAGTCTACTCACAAATATACCACGGTTAATGTGTTTAGGTGAAAGACTTCGTATCAACACCGTTATCAAGACCTAAACGCCGATGCCTTGAAAAACGTGACAACCCGACTGCTCCTAATTCGACGAAATTCGACGCGTTAGCTAGATTTCGCGAGATTATCTTAACGGGCAAATCCGCTTCATCCAAAGATCTAGAATAAATTCCTAGATTTAATCGAATTACTATTTTGCCATTTTTCATAAATTGGAATTTCTTGGTTCTTACATTTCAATTTTTGGCATCCTATCTTCTCAAATTATGGCTTTCATATCCTTTTTGGGAATTTACAAATTTACCCTTTCTTCTAGCATCACATTCCGGGTTTAATAATTTTATCATTTCCTAATTTCATCTCCAAAATATTACAATGTGACACTTAGTGCTCATATACGCCCCTACAGTTACAAGTACTGTATACTCTCTCGGGACGGGGTGTTACAATAGCATTTTAAATTCGGGTGAAATATGAGCCGTTGGATCAAAGCAGATTCAAATCTGGTCGTCAGATCAGTCAAACTAGTCATTGGAAAGGTTTGAAAATCGTGGAAATTGACCGTTGACAAATGCTAGATGATCTCAAATCATTGAGCAAGTCAGCCGGAGAGAGTCACCAGATATCGCGAATATATCAAATATCGGCAATATATCACCGATATATCGGCAATATTTTGAATCAAAAAATTTTCCACCTGCGCGTGTGTCTCACAATCGAAATATCCACCGAAATATCGGTCAAATACCGATATATCGCCGATATTACCGATTTTTTGCCAATTTTTCCTTCAAACAATTGTCGATTGCCGATATCGTATCATTCATCACCGATATCCGATATATCACCCGATATATCGGATATTTTCATCCTTGTATACAAGTAAGAGCAATAGCCGTCACAACCAAATACATTAATTTCCCATGGATAGGGTAATAAACATTACGCGGTTCATGACATTTAATGATATCTCTTCACCAAACTAAACATTCTACCAAATAATAAAGTTATCGATAGGACAACTTCACTATCCATATTAATCTTAATAAAATTAATGCGCAAGACAAGAGAAATAACATTTACAACATCAATTTCAAGAATATCCGATATGATCAAACTCACGAGAGACAAGTTCATAGCATTCAATCTCATTCACAATATGATCCTATAAACAATTACAAATAGCATAAACATAAATTACTAAAAAAATATGTGAAAATTAGCGAAAAGATTGAAAAATTGGGTAATAATTCAATTTTGATAAATCATACCATTCTATTCCATAAAAATGAACTTAAGTAAAGGTAAGATTCTAAAAAACAAAATTGTGCTTGTCTTGATAATGGAGGAAGAGTAAAATAGCACATAGTTTCTTTTTTTTTAAAAAACTCAATCATTCCTCGGTTTGTTTGCCTAGAATACGCAAAAAGGAAAACATAGTTTCCTTTTTTATGACAATTTGATAAGGCAAGTAAGAAGTTAATAATAAAAGGATGATTGATTTCCAAATGAAAACTTCAACCAATTTTCATGGCTGGAATAGTGTGGCTCGAACAAATAAATAATAAAAAAATGCATGAATGAAATCTAATAACCATGTATTTTATTCTTGTGACTATCATTCATGTCAATAAAAAAAAAATTCCATGATGTTACCAAAGTTTAGGTGTTGACTTATTTCACCTTCGTTATTAATAACCTCGAAATCGTGGGAATTAGGATCGAATTCTGCTTTTAGCATTGTCTTTGCTTTTCATAGTATCAGATTTGTTTTTCCTGGCATTTTCGTATGGCTATATAAAGCCACCTTACATATTGAATAAAGCATGCTTTTCCTCCCAAAAAAACAGCTTCAACATTTGGTATCAGAGCCTTTCCGGATCTGTACTAAAGTTTTTTTTTAAATCTTGTAGCCGCAGCTAAAGATGACAACTGAGGGTAGTTTTGTTCAACCATCAATTCCACGATTTGATGGACACTACGATCATTAGAGCATGTTGATGGAGAATTTTCTTCGCTCCAAAGAATACTGGCACGTAGTTGAGACTGGATTGTCTACTGTAGCAGAGGATGCTGATCTCTCGGATGAACAAAAGAAGGTGGTGGCATATCAGAGATTTAAGGACTTACGAGCAAAGAATTATCTCTTTCAGGCCATCGATCGTTCAATCCTTGAGACTATCTTGGACAAGGAAACTTCAAAGGGAATCTAGGATTCTATGAAGAAAAAGTTTCAAGGGAATGCAAGGGTCAAACGTGCACAGCTGCAGGCTCTTCGCAGAGATTTTAAGATCCTTCATATGAAGGAAGGTGAGCCTGCTTTCGACTACTCGTCAGATCTTCACTATTGCTAATAAACAACAAGCTTCATGGTGAACGATGACCATGGTTATTATTGAAAAGATCCTGCGCTCTATGATTTCAAAAATTGATTATGTGGTTTGCTCCATTGAGGAGTCTAAAGACTTGGACATTATGTCCCTTGATGAATTGCAAAGTAGTTTAATGGTTCATGAACAACGCATGCAAGGACATCTCGTCGAAGAGCAAGCATTAAAGATTACCCATGACAGCAACGTTAGCAAACCAGGACGTGGTGGCGGTGCCTTCCGAGGTAGGGGACGAGGGCGTGGGAGACAAGGTTTTGAAAAATCTTTTGTTGAATGTTTTTATTGTCACAACCTTGGCCATTTTCAGAATGAATGTCCAAAGAAGGGCAAGGAAAAGGAGTCACAAGCCCATTATGCTGAAACCACTGAACCGCTGCTGCTTATGGCATATGTTGATGTTGCGGAGACGGTGAGCCAAGGGAAAGAGTCAAGAGGCTATTTCTCAGAACCTGATACTCTAGAAGCTGATAACTACACGAAGGAGTTGCTTCTCATGGCTCATGTCGAAAACACCATGAAACAATGGCTCTGGGGACCGGGATGCAGTAACCATATGTGCGGATACAAGGAATTCTTTTCAGAACTGGATGAGAGCCGCGAAGCTAGGTGACAACTCCGTGCCGATTGCGTAATGGGAAGTACCGCATTCATCTTCAAGTTAATCATGTTTCACAAGTTATTACAGAGGTATTTTATATTCCTGAATTGAAAAACAATCTCTTAAGCATTGGTCAATTGCAGGAGAAAGGTTTGGCAATCTTGTTTCAATATAACAAGTGTAAGGTGTACCACCCCGAGAGAGGTCTTATTATTGAAAATGTACCCATGTTCTTATCAGATGTTTATCCTTCGCTAAGATCCAACTTCAACACCAAGATTGTTTTCTCACCCAACACAAAATCTAGATTATCTCTGCATTGCTCAGAGATGGGCCATTTAAGTTTTCTCGAGGCCTCAAACTCAAGCAGAACAAAAACATATGGTTCATGGGTTCCCACAGCTACAATATTCCAACCTATTATGCGAAGATTGTGTGCTGGGAAAACAACACAGAAGTTCCTTTCCGCAAGAAAGTATGTGGAGAGCATCACAGCCACTTCAGCTCCTTCATTCGGACATATGTGGGCCAATTTCTCCGATCTCCAACAATCACAAGAGGTATCTTTTAACTTTTATTGATGACTTTTGTCGAAAAATATGGGTTTTCTTCTTCTTAACAGAGAAGTCAGATACTTTTAGAATGTTCCAACTTTTCAAAACGAAGGTTAAGAAAGAAACTGGCACTAGTATCCGGGGTTTGCGAACTAATCGAGGTGGGGAGTTCACATCTACTGAGTTTATTTATTTCTGTGCAACCAATGGGATACATCGTCAACTCACTGCAGCCTACACTCCTCAACAAAATGGAGTGGTAGAAAGGAAAAATTGAACGATCATGAACATGGTCCGAAGTCTGCTCAACAGTAGACGAGTTCCCAAACCTGGGCCCGAGGTCAAGCCAATTACGCAGCACATATTCTTAATGTGTCCTACACTCCAGTCAAATAAAACTCCAAAGAGGTATGGGAGTGGTAATAAACCATCCGTTGCTCATTTTCGAGTGCTCGCGTCTTTCTATGCTCATGAAACCAGATAGCAAACACACCAAATCGGACAACAAAAGTTTAAAATGTGTTTTATCGAATTAGCTTAACAGTCCAAAGCCTATCGCCAGATGATCCACTTTCTCTCAAAAGGTGCTTATCAATGTGATGTTATCTTTAATGAAGAGGAGTCGGGCTCCGGATGATAGTTGCGTCAAGCAATTCAAGCACCTCGATCGGAGTAATGTAGATGAAGAAAATAATATCCAGATTTAAGCCATAGATAACAATTCGTGGGATCACATGAGGAAGACAGTGGATCCATTAGTGCTGACAATCGCTTTCATGAGGAGAATGTGGAGCATCAAATAAGAACACAATAATCGCGGATCTTATCAAACAACCGATAGGCGTTTCTCGACACCCACCAATCTGAACGCAGATCATGATGCTGGCGAGGGCCTCTCTAATGATGATCATCAAGGTAATTTTGCTCTATTTGTTGATGATGATCCTTTATCATATATGGATGCAGCTCAAAGTGCCAAATGGAGATGTGCCATGGATTCTGAAATTGAAGCCATTCGGAAAAATAATACATGGGACCTCACTGATCTTCCTTGTGGCGCAAAAACAGTTGGGGTGAAATGGGTATACAAGACTAAGCTGAATGAGCATGGGGAAATCGACAAATACAAGGCTCGTCTAGTCGCCAAAGGGTACACGCAACAACATGGGGTGGATTACATGGAGGTCTTTGCACCTGTGGCTCGTATGGACACTATACGGCTGGTGCTTGCTCTAGCAGCTCAAAAAGGGTGGTCTCTATTTCAATTAGATGTTAAGTCTACATTTCTTCATGGTGAGTTAAAGGAGGAGGTAATACACCCCCTCGGTTATGTGGTAAAAGGAGCAAAAAAGAAGGTGTATCGCTTACGAAGAGCTTTGTACGGTTTGAAGCAAGCTCCACGGGCATGGTACAACCGCATTGAATCCTATTTTCTGAAGGAAGGGTTTCAGAAATGTCCTTATGAGCATACTTTGTTTCTCAAAAGATCTTCACAAGGTATGTTCTTGCTTGTGTGCCTTTATGTACATGACCTCATCTTTACTAGAAATTATGAGACTTTGTTCAGCTCTTTTAAACATTCCATGATGAAGGAATTTGAAATGACGGATCTTGGATGAATGCGATATTTTCTTGGTTTAGAAGTGCTACAACGATCTGATGGTATTTTTTTTTTGTCAATAGAAGTACGCCTAAGAGGTTTTGGAAAGGTTTAATATGGCTGGTTGTAATGCTGTATTTAATCCTATTGTTCCAGGATTCAAGTTGGATAAAGACTCTGCTGGCATGGTAGTGGCCAGCACCTTGTACATGCAAATGGTAGGAAGTTTGATGTACTTAACCTCTACCAGACCTGATATTATGTTTGTTGTTAGTTTGCTCAGTAGGTATTTGGCATTATCTACGTAAATCCATCTCCAAGTCTAAGAGAGTACCCGCTTATATCAAGGGACACTTACATATGGAATTTTTTATAAACAAGGTGGTAACAAGGAGCTTCTTGCCTACACTGACAGTAATTATGCAGGCGACTTGGAAGATAGGAAAAGTACATTGGGTTTCTCGTTTTTGCTAAGCTTTGGAGCTGTATCATGGTCCTCAAAGAAGCAGCCTGTAGTCACACTCTCCCCCACTGAAGCTGAGTTCATTGATATTGCCTCCTATTCTTGTCAGGCCGTGTGGTTGCAAAGAATGTTAGAAAAGCTCAATCATGCCTCTACTGGAGCTACGGTGATGTACTGTATAATAGTTCTACTATTAAACTCTCAAGAAATCCTGTCATGCCCAGTCAAAGCAAACATATTGATGTTCGCATCCATTTCCTTCGTAATCTAACTCGAGATGGAGTTGTGACGTTGTTGCATTGTCGTTCTCAAGATCAATTGGCTGATATCATGACCAAACCCTTAACATGAGTTGTTCCTTTATCGCGTATGCCGCTGGGTGTTTGTCAAGATTCAGGAGTAACCACGACGTGTCATCGCTTTATGGGAGGGAATGTTACCAAAGTTTAGGTATTGACTTAGTATTTCAGCTTTCTGTTATTAATAATCCCTATAAATCAAGGGAATCAGGGACTGACCTATTCTTTAGCATTGTCTTTGCTTTTCTATTAGCATTATATTTGTTTTTCTGTTACTTTCTGTATGGCTATATAAAGCTACCTTACATATTGAATAAAGCATGCTTTTCCTCCCAAAAAAAACAGCTTCGACACATGAAACATGACAATTTTTTTTTAATGGAACCAAGGATGAAAATATCCGATATATCCGTCGATATATCTCCGATATATCCGATATATGACACACACGCACTGCTGGCTTAATTTTTTTCGTAAAATATCTAAGAGATATATCGCGATATACTCCGATATATCAGATATACTCCGATATATATTTAAATTCACAGATTGAATCCTCGACTGATCAACGGTTATGGATTGATCACAATAGTTTAATTTCCAATATATCTATATTCATGTAAAAATATCCACCGATATATCTCCGATATATCCGTAAAATCCAAGTACCGATATATCCATCGAAACCGATATTTTCATCCTTGAATGGAACTGAGTAATTATGGTTGTTGCAAAAGCAAAACGAGACTACCAAAAACCCCCCACTTCTTTCTGCATGTTACTCAACTTTGATGGCCTTCATCCTTATTAAAATTATTACTGTTTAATAATTATAGTACACATAGTTTTTTCATTATTATTATTTATTTATGTTCTTTTGTCTTTTCAATCTTTTCATAATTATCACAAGACAAAAATATATATATATTAAAAATCCCATCAATCAAAAAAATATCCTCACAACCTTTTCTTTTTTTTTTTTTTTCTTTTTTTTCTTTTCTAATCGCAATTCACATTAATGAAATGAATAAATAAAAAAGGGAGATTTTTTTTTAAGTTTCATGAATTGTGACCTTAATGGATTAGAAAAAAAAAAAAAAACTTCCTTTTTTTATTATTTGATTCAGTGCCATCATTTCGGAAAATCAAATACATAAACCAGCAATTAAAATAAATAAATAAACGAACAAAAACCTAAAAATATAGGGAAACAAATTTGATAATTCAAATGTCAATTAAATCTAGCTTTGATACTAATTATTAAATTATTTTATAAAATTAAAAAATATTTATTAATCCAAAAAAATGTAATATATCAATAATCAAATAATCTAATAAATATTACAAAATATTAACTTTATTAAAATAATAAAACATATCAATCCGTACTTGGTAAATAACATAACTAGCATGGATCTAAAATTGTTGATTGTCATTAATCTTCAAAATTTGATAAACCCTTATCAAATTCTAGGGTTCTATGTATTTATATATAAAAAGCACAAGAAAATAATTAGACTTTGATCTAATAGGTTTACCAAAATAGAGAAAAAGATAGAATCATGGTCTATAGTCAATTAATATTAAATCATTCCATAAATTACTCATAATTAATATACACAATTATAAAATTAAAATTATAACATAATTATGTTTAGCTCATAATTAATAAATTAATATAACATTAATTGATGCATGCATCTTAACAAGAACTACTCAAGCATTTTTCCACCAACATTATCAAGGCATGGATCAATACCATTGGGGAAAAACCTGGATCATTCAATGAATTCCTTTTATTCAAACATTGTGAATCGATGCTTAATTACAGTAAAAGCATACATTTTTGGCCATGCATGGACAATCTATAAATGAAAATTGAATATGAAATCTTACTTGCTTAAAGTAGTATCAAGATCTGCTTCTTTGTTGTAGCTGAATGCTTCATCATATCCACAGTACTCCTCTTTCAATATTTTCACCTGAATGGAGTTCATTGTCCTCGAAATAATAATTCTAAAAACTCTACTGTTAAAAAACCAAAGGACTATGAGAATGAAGGAGACATGTAGTGGATTCTCTCTCTTTGTTTTTCATCAGTTCCGGTACCACCCACTACTCTACGGCCTTCGAGTTTAGGTGGCCATCCTAGCAAACATCCGGACACCAAAGGCCACTAAGAGATAGCAATGTTTTGAAAATCAGATCGAATTGATCGAATCATTGATCGATCATAAAATCGATTTGGTTTGTGATGCCCCATTTCCCGAGGGTTTGTTGACAACTCGTCAATCCGCGGAATATTCGTGAATGTCGGGTAACCCGACACCACTCATGAAAATCGGGCAGAGTCTCCTTTGTACGAGAAGTTCTACCTAAGATACAACATGTCCCAATCATATGGCAACCTGTCTCAATACTTTACAAAGACCACACCGAGTCCATATACAATTAAAATGAGTAAAAATGGTCACTTAAGTCCAAACATCAATACTCATCAAAATACATCAACTATATATCAATAGTTCAAGAGTTATTACAATACTCTTAACCAAAACATATATCAAAATTTAAAGTTTTAATACATGTTCTACAAAACGAATACCAAAGCCACAACCCGGCTTTCTTCTAAAACGCGGCCTCTAGTGAGTGTCGTCCTCCTGTACACTCCCTATACCTAAAATAGTGATCCCTCGACATGGTGAACAAAGCCCAATAAAGATAATTTCCTACATGGGTTACTCCCCACCTAAGTGCTCATGTCATGGCAAACAATCACACTCAAACAAATACATGATTCTACTTGAATGTCTACATGCCCAAACCCATGTCTCAAGTCCTCACCGACTCTCTCACACATGCCTAAGCCAATGCGAGTAAAATTACAGTTTTCAAAACAAAAGCTTCTTCTTCTCGAAAACTTACTACGTAGTTTCAGAATATATCGTGACAACCCTCCGCGCGAACTGGCTTGATAACCTCCAAACACCATGGGCCCCCTCCGACGTGAATTGTTGGACAATCTCCCAACACAATTCTCCGAAAAATCTTCCGTCGAAATTCATTTCACAAACATTTTTCCTTTTATTTTCTTTCATGTCATGCACTCACTCCTAATATTCTAGGGTGCCCCAGTGCATATGGAATGCATTATGCCAATTCCAACAACTTATGCTAATATATAAAACATGTATGTACTAACATAATTAACTCACATAAATCATGTTATTCAATTTGCAACCAATAACACCAAAATTAGCTTACATGGGCTAATTGACCAATCAAGTAATTCATTTTGAATCACCCAAAACACACAAAAATCACACAACCAATCATGTGAACAGTGAAACCCTCAGGTTGGCACTATTCACGGCCACACTAGGGATCTTCTCACCTCGGGCCTAAAATTCAGACCGAAACACCCGCTTAATTAATCAAGTCTCGTATCCCTAACTATCGCGATGGCCTTTAGCCAAATAATACACAAATAAGTAGGAAAAGACCCCTACCTCTTGGAGTTATCAGAACTCTACAAAATCGGTGCCCACACGTAGCCCTCACCGCATAGATCGACTTTGCTTCTTACTCCGTCGAGAACCGACAGTCCGAACGCCGGGAAATCTAAAGAGAAGTCACTCTTTCTCTCTCTAAAATCTCAAACCACACCCCACTGCACGTTTTCTTCTAATTTGGAGAAGAAAACTATTCTCATTTTTTCCTTATACTCATTTAAACTTTTTCAAAATTCCATTTGTGTCCTTCATCTCACTATTTGACTTTTGACACATGGCTTAATCCAATCCATTAATCTCTATCATCTCTCTAATCATGCAACATGTGTCACATGAGTACATGTAGTAGGTGACTTTTGTCACATCACATGTCTCTCATTAAACCGCTTACTAAGACCCGACACACCCTACGCCGAAAAACTCGAAATCTCGACCGGCCTCTTAATTCAACGAATCGACGTGGTAGCTAGGATTTTGCGAGACGATTCCAATCTGAAGTCTCTGCTTTCGCCATCCTCGAAATCAAGAAAATTCCTGATTTGACCGAAATTAACGTTTTACCCTTTTCTCGTAAAATTAGAATTTTCGCCATACTTCGCTAATATAAAAATTAATCAGAATGAACCGGATGATAATCATTTGAACCAATGGTCAAACCAATTAACCGGATGAACCGATTGATTCTCAGCGAACAGAGCGATTCATTCCCACAATTTTTTATTTTTTTTTTTTTTTCAAGTTAAAACGAACATAGAAGGAAAAAGTTACAAGGTAATCACTTTATCACTGTGCTGCTATTGTGATTATTTTATATGTTAACAAAATTATATATGACTATGAATTAAATATATATTTATATAAATAAGTTTCTTCTATTTTTAATATGTTTTCATATTTAAACATTATATATATATTTTCTCAAAAATATTTTATTTATATAAGAATAAATAATATCTTAAAATTATTGACTTATATATTTTAAAATTTAAATAAAATATAAATAATATATTTATAACGTCACTAGCTCAACCGCGGTTCGACCGTTGATCCGACCAATGAACTGTGGACTAGTAATTTTTTTGGTTTAGTCATCGGTCCAATTTTTAAAACATTAGAGATAATACATTGGATCTCCGCATAGGGCGTCTAAACATTTAAGGTATGTTTAGTTCTTATTTTTTAAAACTGTTCTTGAAAATAACTTTTGAAAACATAAATAACACCAAATTTGTGTTTTTTGAAAACTTGTTCTCAAAATTTAGTGTTTTTATTTTTCTTTGTGTTTTTCCTCTTTTTCTTGATCTTCTTGTTTTTTGAAAACAAAAAATAGTTTTCAAAACAGGAATCAAACAGACCCTTTGGTTCCCAATTTTTTTTATTCTGAAAAACACAAAAAACACTAAATTCGGAAAACAATAATAGTTTTCAGAAAATACTGTGTTTTCAAAACTATTTTTAAAAACATGACCAAACAAACAGACCCTTACTTTTTTATTTTGACTGAATTACCCTTCTGATTCTGATTCCAAGTGTTATTATCACCTGTCTTTTTAGAACTATTCACTTGAAATTACAACAACATAGTAATCCGTTCTCAATAAGTTTCTCTCATCCCTCCCCTTCCCTATGTAATTTTCAATATAAACTAGGAAAAAAAAATTCCACAATATATGAAGCTCGCCAAGGACAAATTGAGAAAAATAGAGTCCTTTCTCTTGATTTCTACATGAAACTTTAGTGACCAAAGATTTCTGAAGGACACTGGCAGAATTGAAGGGAATAATACTTCACTGCCATTCAGCTGCTTTAACTTGCTACTGGTCTAAGGAAAAATTATTACTAGAAAGAAAAAGATAATATCATGGAAAAATTATTACTTGATCTTGATCCGATCTTACCCTACCCTTCTTTTATCTCTATTTGTTTTTCTTGTTTGATTATGAGGTATTATGCGCAATGCACACATGTAATGAGCCTTTAAATCATATCCATACTAATTCTCATAAGAGCATTTTCAAGACTCGAACTCAAAATTAATGATTAAGTTATGAAAGACTCTAATCATCTAATCTACATATTCAATAACTTTGATTGCGTGTGAAAAATAGGATTGTTGTCATGCGGTCGAATGTCGACATCAATCCGTTATGATTCGGTAAAGAGGAATGGCAAGACATAACTTTTCCTCGATTTAGGGGGCAAATCGGATAGATAGATCCGATTGGTCCAATATTCATATCTTTATCCCTAACATATTTGCTAAATTAAAAGAAGAAGCTTTAATGGTGGCATGGCCTTAAAATGGCTTTTATCAACACTTTTAGTTGTGAAACCTCTTTATTTTTAGTAGGAAAAAAAGGCTTGTTCATGCCAATCATATTTTCGCCCAATTCTCTTACCTTTTCTTTGTTTTTGTATGTGATAAGTCTATCATGTTTAATTCATGTCTTAAAGATGTTCAATGTTTTAAAAAGGTAGGGCATTGAGAAAAAAGGGAAGGGGGGTCCTAAGTTTGAATCCCAATAAGAATAGTTTATTATATTGTAACTAAAATGTTTATTTGTAAAAAAAATTTAATGTTAATGATGAATGCATTCCCGAAGTGGAAAGCCTAAGACCCAATTAGAATCAAGAGAGCTAGACTTAAATGAAATGTGATAACTTTTGGGAATAATTTTATGAAATAAACAAATAAAAGGATGGAAGATTCAAACAATAACATTAGCTATTAGTTGATTTGAAGTAATAAGACTTAGAAATCCCAATACATAGTCCTTGATCCGGATAGAATTTATAGTGTTGGTAAGGATAAAATTATGGCTTAACTTGAATTATGACTTTTCCAATGTTAGAGCTAGAGAACATAGATCCCAAGCTCTCAATGAAGCTCTCCATCCCATAGTAGATTTTGTGTTTGGATATTAACTTCCCTTCTTTTGTGTAGTTCAACATCTCCTTTGTAAAATCTTCAAACCGATCCATATGTGAACCCATCAAATACCCTTCCATTCTCACTTCCTTTCCCACCATATTCAGTAGATTCCTCACCCCTACCCTTTCTGTCCAAACCTGTACAAAATGATTAATCAGTAGTAGAAGACCAGCCAAACATATGTTAAACTACCAATTTCCTAAAAGCTCAATTCGAGTATCATGCTTCTTAACACGTATAGAGGTAAAAAAATTAATGCAAATGTGTTTTGTGAATTTTCAAAGATGTAAATGAAAAACAAATATTCAAAGTATTCATGACCTCCTCAAAACTTACTTTAATAAAAACTGAAGCTTATAGAATTTGAGAAGATGATGTACCTTATTATACTGAGATATCATTCCACTGATTGCTATGCAGGCATGGGGATTCAGATGGTTGAGGACTGCCTCAAGCATTTTGCCACCAACGTTATCGAGGTACAGATCAATTCCATTAGGGAAATGCCTGCATCATTCAATGATTCTCTTTTTAATTATTCAACCATTTTGAATTGATGTTGACAATAAAAACATAATTTTTTGGCCCTTCATGGACAAGCTATAATTGACAAAATGAATACGAAATCTTACTTGCTTAAAGCAGCATCAAAATCTGTTTCTTTGTTGTAGTTGAATGCCTCGTCATATCCAAATTCCTCTTTCAATAGTTTCACCTGCATGGAGTTCATTCAAAGAGAAAGATAATCGTATGGATCTAAATAATATTTTTTTAATAACAATTACAAATCCTCCTTGTAAGAAAAGAATTATGAGAAACCCTAAAAAATAGTTCAATCGGTTATAAGTTTGTTTTTCAAGAACTACTAATCCGAGTCCAGCTGATAACTTTATGGTTCTATGAGATTAGTCGGACCCATTAAAATTGGTCCGACACCTACCTTTACAAAAAGAAAAGAATAATTTTGTTATGGTACCTTTTCATCAGTTCCGGTACTACCCACAACTCTATAGCCTTTGAGTTTGGCCAACTGGCCAGCGAACATTCCGACACCGCCGGCGGCTGCAGAGATAAACACATTGGATCCCGGCTTAGGGCGTCCAATCACTTCAATTCCCACCCATGCAGCAAATCCAGGAAGCCCTGCCACGTGGGCCATATCACACGTTAGGTCAAAACTGGAATTTCAGTGATTAATTTTGGAGGGAAAACTATGTATGTAATGAGAATTAGAAGGAAATACCCTAATTTCAATAAAATTTAAAATGTATAAAAATTAGCATTAAAATCATTAATGTCGCGAATTTTATATTTAATTAACAAAAGCTTGCTTTTTAAATATGATACTCTTTTCATAAATTTTATTTTCATATCCCAATGAAAGTTCTGGGGTCAAAACGACCTCGCTTGGCAGGGGGTGTTTCGAGCCTAAGGCGATATAAAACAAAATTTACGAAAAATTGATAAATTTAAAAACAAACTGTTACAAAAAAATCATAAAAGTTCAAGATTTAACATTAAATTTCCCTAAAATATATGATAAAAAATCAAACAAATCTTAAATAAAACCTCAAGAAACCTTGAATACAAATTCTTACCTCAATGTTTATTAAGGTTTGTTGAACCTTCTATAAATGTGTTTCTTGCCCTTTATTAAATATTTTTTAAACTAGTTTTATTTCAAGATTTGCCGTCTTTTATTTCCCTCTAATTTTTTAAATAAATCAAATGCATCTATAAATTGTTTGCTATTCCTTGAGAACAGTTTTTTTGTTCTCAAGATTAAAAAAAAATATAGTTAAAACATGTTTGGTTAAAAAGATGGTGTTTTCTGTGTTTTTTTGTTCTTCGTCTTCTTAAAAAAGTTATTTTCGGAGAACAACTAAAATTTGTTTTCAAGATTTTCTCCTTGTTTTTTATTAGTAAACTTTAAAAAAAAAAAAAAAAAGTCCTAAGAAAACTGTTTCTTAAAAACAGTTTTCAAGGGTCATAGTTTTCCTTCCCAACTCTTACCTAGAGTGCTGAGATAAGCCGAAATTTCAACCCCGGCCGTTTGATCAATCACTCGCAAAAACTTAGCCGCCACAATAGAATACTCCGAGAATGGGAAGAAGTTGCTAATGACGAGATCACCCTTGAAAAATTTACTGCTTCTTGACTGAATTACCCTCCCGATTCCAATAGTCACTATCACCTGCTTTACAGAACAAACTAAGAAAAAGATTTCACAACATGAAAAAGAAAAAAAGGATTATAATATCTAGACCTCGTCAAGGGCAAATTGGGGAAAGTAGAGTCCTTCTTCTTGACCGCTCATTCTTCCCCGAAGATAGGGGTCAACGGAAACCCAGAGGAGTTCGACGGCGACATGATCGTCCGGAATTGAGTGGAGATCAAGTGATAGTTTTCTAGTACGAAGTTTAAGGTGGTCGGCCGTCAGAACGCCGGTGGCAACGTAGGCCGACAAAACCCATTCTCGTGACTCCACCACCATGGTCGGGTTCTCATCACCGCCATTGTCGACACCTTCACCGCCGGCCATCTCCCACTTTCTATGACGAATGGTGGAGGAGAAGGACGCTTATAAAATAATGGTGAAGAATATCATATTTTTATAGAAAGAAGGGTGAAAAAGACAAGCTCGTGGCGGTACGTTACCATGGCAGTGGTTCATCGAAAATCAGTCCACTCAAGGAAAATAGGAAAGGAAAAAAAGGAAAAAAATTGTTATGATAAAATTTCCAAATATCTCCCTTTAGAAAATAAGGAAATTGTTTTAATAATTTTTTTTTATGGTCTCATCTCTTCCCTTATATTTTCTATTTATTTTTTTCTAATTTATTTTGTTACTAAAAGTAGATTTTTTTTGTTAAGTTATATTTAATAAGAAAATCAATACGAATTTCTAGAACAAAAATTACAATATATCCCATATATAGTTTATAGTAAATAAAAATAATAAATTAGTAAATATAAATATGTTTACAAGTTAATTATTTAATTTTAAATAATTAACATCAATTAAGTCAAGTGGCTATCCTTGAGACCCGATTCAAGTGTCCAAAGATGATAGGATGGATATATGAGAGAACTCGTGATCAAATCATTAATTCCTTATAAAAAATAAATACTATAAAATAATATGTAAAAGTTAAAAATGCTATAAAATAATATATAAAAATGAATAAAAATGAAAAAGATAAAAACAAGTGGCTAGATATTTTATTCTTTCGAGTATCCATAATATCAAGAAAATCTATATTATTAATGTTATAAAAAATTGTTGACTTTTTTTTTTTTTTTTTTTTTGAAAAACAAAATTTGTTGATCATTTAAATTCAATGAAATACAAATATTTTAAAATTTTATTGTCTGTTTCCTTCCTTGTCCTTGATGGGATGGTGCGGTGACACGCCACTGCTGAGAACCAGTGGGTTGAATCATGTTCTGTTCAGGTGAGTTCACGTGAAAAGATCTGACCTGAAAACATATCGATTAGATTAAAAGAGAAGAGTACATAACTTCCTACTAATTGGTAAAGATTCGATTAAGATTAGGTAAAATAAGTTTTTCAAAATTCATAAATATAAGCTTTAACTTAATGATTTAATACTTAAAGAAATCAAAATGGGACAATTCCCTTTCGATACAATGGAGATATTTTTTACAAAAAAATTTCATTGAATGCAACCACCTTGATCCAACTTGTATAGTAGATGGAGCTATTCCTTTCCAATATAGGATGTGACACTACCAGACTGGCCATGGCTACGGAGATATGGTGAGGTATGTGACTCATAAAAGGTCAGACAAATGTGGTACAATAAGGGATATAAAAATATTTTTATAATTTTATATTATAAACATCCTCCAATATAATCATAATCAGATAACACAACAAGATATGTCTGTAGGAATAATCAACGGTTGTTAGAATAATAGTATGATTTGTGAATATTTAATTTAATTATTAAATTAATATAATCAATCATATCATACCTATAAATTTATAAAAATATACACATGAAAAAATCATATATTTCAAACTATCTTCGGCGCTGACTGAATAAAGATATCGACACTCAATCACCGAGAAAATTTTTTTTTTTTTCTAACTATTTTTTATAATTAATTCATATTCGTATTAGGATTATATTATTTTTTCTATTTATAGAATATAAGCCTTAAAATACTTGAATAATCATTTAAGACTTCATATCTTAAGACCTAAGATTGTGACCTAAGACCCAAGTCTATGTAAGAACCCATTTAATGTTTAATCCTTAGACTTGATTTTATAACAAAAATCCAATAATGTCAATTAGTCAGCTTAAATAAAAGACTTGACACATATTCCAGTCTTCTCAGATCAGGCTGCCACCTGCCACCGCCATAACCAATCCGTGCCTTCACAGTGCATGGAGTTAAACGATGCGAAAAAAACAAATAAAAGGATCGAATAATCAAACAATATATAAAAGTGATCCCGGAATATTCATAGGAACCAGCAAATACTAGAAATCCAAATATAGATTTAATAAGAACACATAATAGCGAATACAGTTCTTGATCCGAAAGAAAAATATTGTTAGTAAGAATCAAATTATGGCTTAACTTGAATAACTACTTTTCCTACATTAGAGCTAGTGAACATTGATCCCAAGCTCTCAATAAAGCTCTCAATCCCATTGAAGATTTTGTATTTGGATATTAGTTTCCCTTGTTTTGTGTAACTCTCCATCTCCTTTGTAAAATCATCAAAGCGATCTAGATATGAACCGACCAAATACCCTTCAATTCTCACTTCTTTCCCCACCAAATTCAGTAGATTCCTCACCCCTTCTCTCTCTCTCCATACCTGCATAAAAAGGACTAACCAATGGTGAAAAAAAAAAAAGGTGATTTCATTGAAAGATCACTTGAAAACCAAATTTTAGAAATAAAAAATATCCCTATTATTCTCTTATAAAATTAACCCTTTATTTTCAATTTCAAAGACATATAAATATAAAAAAATGATAAAAGGCATTTTCGTCCAAAAGAGGTTATTATTCAACAAAAAAAAAAAGGAGTGGATTAGATTTACAAATTGTTAGTAAAACAAAAAACAAAAAAAATACTGGGGACCAATATATTTCATATGAAAAGATGATGCACCTGGTTATATTGAGAAATCATTCCACAGACTGGTATGCGGGCATGAAGATTCACATGGTTGAGGACTGCCTCAAGCATTTTACCACCAACATTATCCAGGTACAGATCGATACCGTTCGGGAAATACCTGCATCGTTCAATGAATTTGTTCATTGATCAATCTACATATTTAGCCATTGAAAAATTAGGATTAGCAAATACTAAAGTGGTGTTTCTTTTTTTTACTTAATGCTGAATATAACTTTTTTTGAGTTTAATATCAACAAAGACTTAATAAAGACAAGATGTTTATTCGCTTTTTAACACAGAAATGTGAAAAGCGACATAACGGGATCTGATTATTTCGCCGTTTCGTCCCGCTTTTCATTTTAATGCGACGCTGGCTTTAATTGTAACGGACGCTTAACGGCCATTTATTTTCAAATTGGCATCGCCGGAGCGTTCGCAGATTTGCACCTTTACCCTCATTCCGATTATATTTTAAAATACTTTTATTATTTTATTTTTATACTTTTAATATAAATAATAATAATAATTAGAATGTTTTAATAAATAATTTATAAAATTATAATATTTTTATTTTTTATTAAATATATTAATTTTAATATAATAAAATAAAAAAACAAATATAAAATTTAGAAAATTTAAAAATAAAAAACAAAAAATAAAGTCTAAACGAGACAAGCTCATATCATCTCCGCCATTCATTTAATTTTTTAAATGAAACAAAGCTTTTATAAATTTAAAAATAAATGAGCCGTGGTAATGATAGGCTTGCCCCGTCCAAACCCTCTCATCGCCATCCCAGATATTGTTAGCCCTTTCTATCGCAAGAATGACAATTTTTCTTTATTTTAATTAAAATAGCTTCTTTTCTTAGCTGTGAAAAACAATATTTTCTATTTTTCTATTTATAACTTTTTTTTTTAAATTTCATCAATAAGTCATGAAAATTTTAAAAAACAAACCGTATTAAAAACTATTTAGCTTTTAACATTAAGTTAAAGAAACAAACAACCCCTAAATCTTACTTGCTTAAGGCAGCATCAAAATCTGTTTCTTTGTTGTAGTTGAACGCCTCATCATATCCAAACTCCTCCTTCACGCCGTTTCCTCACCTGTATTGAGCTCGCTGATAGGGGTAAATTTTAATGAATACATAGAAAGCTGTATAGAGAACAATAATAAAAGAAATCAAGTTTTACAACACTCATCAAACAATTGTTGGAGAAATTACACATTCTTCAATGAAATTACAATTTTCCAACCGATCAAATTACAGCTTTAAACATCGATGACCTCATTTATTTATTATTATTATTTTTTATATTTATTTACTTTACATATTACGTTATAATATAATATTTTAATGACTATCCCCGTCTTATTTCTTTACCACTTAAAGTCCGGGCTCAAGGGCAAGTTCATGGATGTCCTTTTATAGAGCATATTGTACAAAATAGGAATACTATGGATTTCCTTTTACTTTTTAATGTTAATATGTAAATATGTAGTTGGTATTTTTGTCTACCAAAAAGGTTATGATATTAATTGGATAACATAATTTTTTTATTAAATTAAAAATTAAAATATGTCAAGAATGATGCTATGGCTGACCTATGATTTGACAAGTTAACAAATTTTATCTTATTTGAAGCAAGAGAGTATGTGAAGGCTAGGCGGAAGTTTTGGAGTTAGTGAGCTTTTTAAAAACATCGGAAAATATTTTAAGAATCATTTTAAATTTTTTAAAATTATTTTTAAGAAAATAAATATTTCTAACCTTAGAATGATAATTGCAAGGTATTTCTAACTCTAAGAGGACTTTAAAAAGGTATTTATTGGTAACAAAAAAACTCTAAGAGTTTCAGAAGTATTTTTTTAAAACATTTAAAGATTCAAGTTGTGGGGTGCATTTAGCACTTCTTTAAGGTAAAATAATAATATATGAAATTTGAGATAATGAAATATCTTTTTAAAATCAAAATATTTCAAATGGGTCGTGAGATCTTCAAATTGGGTTTTAAAGTAATATTATATTGAAAATAATAAATTAACCCTTCAGAGGCTCTCAAATGATTGGTAAGAGGAGAATACGAAAGGTGAGGGAGAGTTTTAGAAAATAATACAAAAATAAAAAATAAATCTAGAAAGACATGATTAGGAAAATAATCTCAATTTTAATATAGTTTTTTGCATGTAGGCTTTTAAGGATGAAGATTTAAAAAAAGTGAAGATTCCTTTACAAAAGGCATTTTTAATGTAAATTCAAATTTTTTGAAACTTTAAAAATATTGTTTTTCAAGAAACAAATAAGAAACTTCAAAAAGTGTTTCTTAAAAGATATTTTAAGATAAAATATAAGGTTTTCAAAATTTTATAAAATATCGTATATAGGCTGAGGTCAATTGGTTAAAAACGTTAAAATTAAAACTATTGAAGGAAAAGGACAGGTATTTATTATGTTGCATTAAAAATTACATTATATTTAAAATTATTTCTAAACTTTTTTTATATTAAAGAAATTTTTTATCATTTTTGCGCTAAATGTCGGAAAAGCCTAAGGTAAGGCATTAATTTAGTACAAGTAGTGGCGGACAACAGGTGGTAATGGAACCCTTAAAGAAAAAAATAACATAAATAAAAAGCTAAAAACATAAAGTAGTGAAAAAAAATAAAAATAAAAACAAAAACACAAACGAAGTGATCCACCCAGCAAGAAAAAGCTTTCTGTAGGGATAATAATTATGCTTAAAAAAAGTAATTAATTATTATTATTGAGCGGTTTTCTGATTTTGTCATCATACCTTCTCGTCAGTTCCGGTACTACCCACAACCCTACAGCCTTTCAGTTTAGCCAACTGGCCGGCGAACATTCCGACGCCGCCGGCGGCCGCCGATATGAACACGTTGGATCCCGCCTTTGGATTCCCAAGCACTTCGATTCCCACCCAGGCAGCAAACCCAGGGACCCCTGCCCAAGTGGCTTGGTAAATTTTACGAGAGATGATGTGGTAGGCAAATCGGTAATTTCACATCCCAAGGGGCTTACCAAGAGCGCTGAGATAGGCGGGCGATTCAATCCCGGCCGTTGGATCAACCACCCGCAGAAAGGTGGGAGCTGCTATGCAATACTCCGCGAATCGGAAGAAAGGGCTGACGACGATATCACCGATGGAAAATTTACTATGTTTTGACCGAATTACCCTCCCGACTCCAAATGCCGTTATCACCTGCTTGCTTTTCCATTGCCAACTTAGAAAAATATAAAACAGAAAAGAGGAAGAAAATAGTTCACTATAAAAATCTCGTTTTCATATGAAAATAGGTTTTACGTCGATGATGATTTTATCTTTTAAAGATTATCATCTTCTTATACGAGAACCAGTCGTTTATAGCCGCACCCAAAACCAAAAGTTTGAGGAAATGAAGAGTTGGTGGTAATGAATGAACCTCGTTAAGGGCAAATTGGGGAAAGTATAGTCCGTCGTCGTGACCGGTCATTCTAGTTCGGAGATAGGGGTCGACGGAAATCCAAAGGAGCTCAACGGCGACGTGGCCGTCGGGGATGGAGTCGGCGTGGAGAGATAATCTAGTGGTGCGGAGTTTGAGGTGATCGGACGTGGGGAGGCCTTGGTCGGCGTAGGCTGACATCACCCATTCCCGTGAGTTCACCACGGTGGAGTTCTCACCGCCGACAGCTTCGACGCTTTCCATCTCCCACTATTTAGGATGAAATGAAACTAAGGTTCGTTCAATGATGGAGGGCCGGAAAGAAAGAAACTCGCGGGTGATGAAGTGTGAGGTTGTCGACGGAACCAAAGGAATATAAAGAAGAAGGAAAGCCAGAGCAGAGCGGTGGGAGACTTGCTACCGGTTAACCCAATAATAGGACTCGTTGATTTCCCCTGATAATTTGTCATGTTGGTTGGTGTATACTACCTACTGTGTAGTTGCTGTAAAGTTTTCTTCCTTTCTTTTCTTTCTTTCTATTTATTTTTATTTATTTATTTATTTATTTTATTTAATTTTTTTGTGGATTGATGACTATTGAATTGAAAACTATAAGGGAGTAAACTCGAGATCATACCGATAGGAATACTTCTTAAGGTTAATATGTAAATATGTAGTTGGTATTTTTGTCTACCAAAAAGGTTATGCTATAAATTGGATAACATAATTTTTTTAAATTAAAAACAAAAAAATCTCAAGAATGATGCTATGGCTGACTTATGATTTGACAAGTTACCAAATTCTTTCTTATTTGAAGAAAGAGAGCATGTGAAGGCAGAAATATAATATAATAATGAGTCTAATGAGTAATGACCCATGTCAAGGCGGAAGTTTTGGAGTTAGTTAGCTTTTTAAAAACATTGGATAATATTTTAAGAATCGCTTTTAAATTTTAAATTATTTAAATTATTTTAAGAAAATAAATATTTCTAACCTTAAAATGATAATTGCAAGGTATTTCTAACTCTAAGAGTACTTTTAAAAGGTATTTATTTCAAAAAAAAAACTCTAAGAGTTTACAAAGTATTTTTTAAAAACATTTAAAGATTCAAAGTTGTGGGTGCATTTGTACACTTTTTTAAGGTAAAAATAACAATATATGAAATTTGAGATAATAAATATCTTTTAAAATCAAAATATTTCAAATGGGTTCTTGAGATCTTTCAAATTAAGTTTTAAAGTAATATTATATCGAAAATAATAAACCTGGTAAGATTTTTTACGTGAAACAAGACATTTTCAATAAGTTATTTTTTTGGAGAAGTTAATTTTATAAATAATTTTTATTATTGGACCTTATAAGCCAATTACTCTTCTCTTTTCGTTATATTCGGTGCTAATGAGTAATGACTCACCTTTACATTATTTCCCATAAAATAAAAAAATAAAAAAATAAATAAAAAAAGGAATTTCTCTGGAAGAGTCTTGGAGTATAGGTGTGGGAGGGAGAGGAATTTCTCCTGGTGGGAGGAATGGGTGATCTGATATCGAAGACTCTAGAAGTACAGGTGTTGAAATTTACCTCCACTGCCTCACTTTGATGGGGACTAGAACTACCCTACTGAATATGGCCAAGTCAAAGGTCCATATTTATAAAATCATTGTTGATTTTTATATAATTACATTAATACTTAAAAAAATTTGAAACAAAATATGGATTATATATAAACGTGAAAATATATCAAAAATGGTTGAAAAACACTTAAAACAATTATATGTAAGATTATCCCACATCGATAACTTGTAAGAAAAGGGATGGGCCTATATATAATTGTTTTTAAAGGATGATTATTTGTTCAATCAACTTTATGATGGGGTATGGAGTAGATTTATATCTAAACCTAAACGAGATAGAAAGCCCAAATCCAATGAGTAATTTTATTACTATTAGTTATTTTTTATAATTATAACTAAATAACACCTTATATAATTATTTTTTATTTAATTATATTTTTTTGGATTTATCTATTAAGATATTTAGGATTTATCAATTAGGATTTTCTATTTGTGCCTATAAATAACACTTTATATAATTATTTTTAGCAGACTTGATTAATATTGAAAATTTGAGAACTTCGTTCCGTTTATTTTATTCGCTTTCTTTTTTTTAATTTTATTATTATTCGTAGCTGAGTTACATCAATTTAATATCATAACATAACTTCGATCCGATATCAAGTTATTTATATTTGTTTCAAGTTCTCGATGTCATTCTCCAATATCGAATCGATATCAACGACATTCTCTTTTCCAGAGCCGACTCAACGCTGTCGGATTCATCAAAGCTTATAAGAATCGCCTTTTCCAAATCCTCCATAGTTTCGAATCAATTTTTCCCTATTTTCTCACGCTTTTTCGCTCATAGAATCCTGGATTAAAGAAAAAGGAAAAAAAAACCTAACCTACGTCTTGCCAAATTAATCTCAATCTCATTCCTACCCTTCTTGCCAATTAATCTTTTTTCTCACTTGAGAGTTGAGACAGCGAGGATTTATGAGACCCTGAATCAAAAGCTTGTGTATTTGCACATTTAAGACTGTGAAAGCAGTTCTACTGCGTGTACTTGATCCAGACACTGACATTCCATCGCACTCTTCGGATTAGGTCTTCGAACTCCTTTCGTTTTCCGAGGCAGTCATCAGTGAGCTCGGTGGAATCGGTGATCTTCTGCTTCGGCGGTCGGATCTCAGCCCCTTGTTGATCGCTACAGTATAGATGTTGAGAGTGGGAGCAAGGATAAAAAAAATATTTCCGCTTCGCTGGATATATCTACAGATTTGATTTTACTTCGACATATCTAGATATATCACGGCTATTTTCACATGAATATTGATATATCGGAAATTAAACTGTTGTAATCAATCCATAACCGTTGGATCAAGTCAGGATTTCAAATCTGGCCATTTAAATATATTCGATATATCCCGATATATCCTCGATATATCCCGATATATCCTCGATATATCCCGATATATCTCGAATATTTTACCAAAAAATTAAACTAACGCGCGTATGTGCCACAGACCTGATATTTCCACAATATATCAGTCCAAAATCGATATATCGGTCATCGCTAATATCGTGTCAAACATCACCAATATCGGATATATTGGAGATATATCGACGGATATATCAGATATTTTCATCCCTGAGTGGGAGTGGACGGTTTTGGTCTGATTAGTTCTTGAGACACACCTCTGAATATGGGCTTCATTTTTCAAAGAATTTCATATTTTATTTGATTCCCTTGCAACCACGTTAAGGAATCGTAGACGTTCTAAAGGTTCTTCAACGGTGTATATTTTCTTTTACTTTGAAAACTTGGTTAATATTCGTGATATTTAATTATATTTTGTTTGATTGTTTTAGGTTTCAGTTTATTTGATAGAGCATAAAGAGTATTAAAAAAAAAAAAACTTTTGCTTTTTTTAGTTATTCTTTCATGACTCGTGTAATATGTGGTATATAATCACATTACATTTTTTAGATTTGTGTTTATTGCATTAGCATATAGTTTATAAATTTACTTACTCAGTGAAATTTTATATTCTATCTCAATATGTCAACCACCAAAGTAGTGATACTCAAGAATCTTCTTCACCTAACCCAAATGATCCAACTGAGAGACTTAATAATTTTGACTTAAGGCTACAAGTTTTACCTCAAGATCTAAATGATAGTCTAGTCAGTATTACTCGTCACCATGATGCAAATAAAGCCCAATTTGATTCAATCACTGCATCTGTAAGTAATTTAAATTCGATGTATGGTCAATTGACTCAACGTCAATCTACCCTTGAACAACAAACTCATGTAATAAATCAAAAAATGAACTTGCTTTTAAAACATATGGGTAAACATGAGATATGTGAATATGTTGATGAAACTGTTAGAACACAAGTTGGATCACCACACATTAGAGGTTCAAGTCCTTCTAAATTCACAAATGGTTTGCATGAAAACCTGGGTAAAATGAACTTGTGTAGTAATTCAATTGCTCAACCTCACACAAGGTTAACTGCAACAAGAGACCTTCAGTTCAACCTAGGTGATTGGTTTCAACCTGCTAATGTCAACTTCTCATTAGATTACCAACCATAAAGGCAAATTACCCACCAAATCAAGCTCGAGAAGATGTCGTCAAAGAATACCAGCCTAGCCATCGGGTAATCGGGGTGTAGATTATGATAGACATGTTAATAACCTCAAAGGGACATCACAAAAAAGTCAAGGTTAGTGCTCTCAATTTGATATGTAATGGATCCTAATGCTTTCTCTCCGATTGGTTAGTTGCTATTATAAATATTTCATCGTATGAAATGATTGATAGTGAACGGGTTCGATTTGCTAAAATAAAATTAACCAATTCGGCCAATATGTACTAGCATAATGTATTGCAAGACAAGATTTGTCTAGGTGAACCACCCATCACCCAATGGGCTGTTATGAGAGAAAAGTTGTAAGAAAAGTACATTCCTCTATCATATAAGAGTCAATTGTTCTCCAACGTGATTAATCTAAAACAAATGACTCTTAGTATAGCTGAATATTCTGCTAAATTTGAGGAAACTAGGCTTAGATGTAGTCAGTTCCATGATGAGGATCATTTTGCTATATGCACTCGTTTTGTTAATGGTCTCAAGTTCGACATTCAAAGGATGGTTAAATTACATGCTCAACACACTATAAAGGATGCATATAAAAAAGCCTTAGAAGCCGAGAAGCTCAATAGACCCTCCTCTTTTGCACACACAAGTCATTCCAAGTCACATTCCATGTCATCAAAAGGTAATACTAGGCCTAATAACATTAGGAGCCAAGAGTCTAGTTTGCGTAACTCTCTTCTTATTGCTTCTCTTATTGAGTCTATGACTAGTAATTCATCTGTTGTTTGTCATAAGTGTCATAACAAGGGCCATATTGCATCTCGTTGTCTCCAACGTGCATTGGCATTAGATGTTGAACATAGTAGTTTAGAGGATGAGGAAGACCAAATTGTTGATCCTTTAGATTATTTTGGTGATGAAGATGATCTTCATGAAGATTGTGATGACAGGCGCGGTGTTGGTGTGTGGTTAGATGTGTGCTATCCACAATTGTAGATAAGAATAATTCTTCGAAAGCTTACTAATATTTTTCACACAATCATACAGCTTTTGTGAGCAAGAACGGAAGCTTAAATGGATTGATGGGAGTAGTTCAATGAATGTGGTTTCTAAGGATGTTGTTAAATTGTTAAACTTGAAAGTAGAACCAATCCAAATCCTTTTAGATAGCTTGGGTGAATGACCATACTTTGTCTATCGCTCAAAGGTGTCTAGTCTCTATTCAAATGTGGGATTATAAGGATGAAATCTATTGTAATGGGCTACCCATGGATGTTGCCCATGTTCTTTTAGGTCGCCCCGCCATGATCGAATGCTACTCAATTTCGGGTAAATATAACATTTATTTATTTAAGTATAAGGGTAAGAACATTATTTTGAGAACTACTAAGACTAAAGGTTGCAATGGTAAACGTGACATCTCTAAACTTCCTGAATGAAATTTACAGATTTTAAAATGTAAGAAGTTTGAGAGAGAGGGAATTATGACTGGTATGTGCTTAGCATTAGTGGCAAAAGAAGTTTCATCTGATTCTTCGATTGTCGATGTTCCTTTACCACCTCACATGCTTGTGTTTGAACCTGTAGAAAACTTTGCAAAACACATCCATGATTTACATGCTGAGATTAGGCGAAAGATTTCTCTAAGTAATGAAGAGTATAAACTAGCTTCGCCGATGCATCGTGAGATCTAAGGAATTTAATGTTGGTGACTATGTCATGGTTCGTGATTCATCCCTAAAGAATTCCAAAACCGCTTTCAAAAACTTTATGCAAGGGGCATGGCCCATTCTATCATTTGTAAACCTGATCTAACGATATCTTCTTAATTACCACCTATTACCATATTATTCATGTTTTCAATATAGAGATCATTTACTTTCCAAGCGCACTTTTGAGCCTTCTACTTTGCCTTTTAGTGCGTCTCAAGCGCAAAACTGAAGCAGCGCGCACCCATTATGCCTTCATTACAGTATTCTAAGGAGACGGTGGATATTACCCTTGATGATGAGCTTGTGACTTATAGAGATGATGGTTTTTGTCGTTTCCTTGTCAAATGGCATAGTCGTCCTGATTCTTATGCTACTTGGATATATGAGGATAATCTTCATCATTTGGATCCTTCGTTGTTAGATTGCTACATTTTCTTTCACTCTTCGGAGTCGAGTTCTTTTCTACCCGAAGGGAATGATGGGGCATGGAGTAGGCTCATATCTAGGCCTAAACGAAATATGAAGTCCAAGTTCAATGATGAATTTTATTATTATTAATTATTTATTTAATTGTATTTTTTTGAACTTATCCGTTAGTACTTTTGAATTTATCTATTAAGATATTTATGATTTATCTATTAGGATTTTCTATTGGACCCTATAAATAGCATCTTATCTTATTATTTTTAATAGACTTGATTAATATTAAAAATTTGAAAACTTCGTTTCATTTATTTTATTCACTTTCCTTTTTTAAATTTTATTATTATTCGTAGCCGAGCTACATCACTTTGTCCTTTGGACAGTGTAACGTGCCGGGTTTTTAAAAATATTCTACGTGAGCTATATTAAATAATGTTGCCTGGCCCATGAAATTTTAATAGTAAGACGGTTCAAAGAGGTGAGCTGAACCGGATTGGTGACTGGTTGGATCGGTCTGATGTGGGTTTTTAGGTTCAAAAGTATGATATTCAGCAAATCCAAATTCTATAGCTTTGAATTTTTTAGAAAAATTGATTAGTTCAATAATATTGTCTTAATAATTTAACTAATACTAATAATAAGATGATGGTTTTTAAGGAAAGTGACTGGGTCTTTTGATAAAAGATAAATGTTGGAAGACTTTTCTTTCAATTATTTAGAGAATAATCCCCATTTAATTTTTTGTTTAGGCATCAGTCTGAATGCAATGCAATATACGACAAAAATAAATAAAAAGTCCAAACAAAAATAAAGAAAATCGCAGATGCTATTTATAATAGTTCTGCAAACCAAACAAGAAGACTGTACTTTCTCAAACAAATGCGGTTCCTAGAACACAAAAATAAAAAGTAAAAATATATAAAATTGTATTGAGAGAATAAAATAAAAATTAGAAAATGTTTTTCCTAAAATAAGTGCAAACCGTGAGAGGGCCTTTAATAGAAGCACTACTGCTGACAAAACTCTAATCCAAGTTAGAGTTCAACAGAGCCTAAAGAAGATATAATAAAAGCTTTGGTGTCATACTGCCTAACCTCATCAATCAAACCTATTTTTATTTGTTCATTCAAAACTCAAAACCACCGTCTCCGAGAGGCCCAATATAATTATGACCCAAGCCCAGATGGAAGGATAAAAATGGTGCAAACCTAAACACTAAATTTAAAAATAAGCTTTTGCAGAAAACTGTTTTGACGGAGACTCGAACCCCCCTCCCCTCCCCTCCCCTCCTCCCCATGCTCGGCCATTTTAACGCTACGTTTAATCAACCGAAGTGTTCTTATTAATAAGCTTACGGAATTTTTAAAAATAGTTATATCGCTCCAACCAACTGAATTAAGCTTGTGGACAAGCTTTTACAGAATTTTTAAAAATAGTTATATATATTTGACATCAGTATTCTGTTTTTACTCTCTGTGTTATAGTGCTATTTCTCTTTCCAGTTCATTGCATTGTTCCCCATTTAAAACAAGTTTTGACAGGGCTACACACAATCACCCCCACCCCAAAAAAAAGAAAATCCCCTTTGATTTGAGATCACCCCATCTCTTTTCTCAGTTTTTCACATCAACCTTTCCTTTTTGGTGTATATTCCATCTTCCGCCTTTCTCAATTTTCACATGAAGGTTCCATTTCGGGTGGTTTTCATCGTAAGAATTTGATCAAATTTCATCGTATACATGTTTGACAGCAAATTCTACTTGGTTTTTCCAATAGTTCAGACCAAAATTACTTTGTGGGTTATGAAGAGATTAAGCAACTAAGATTGAGGGAGCCCACAAGGTCAAGACTGGTATCGATGCATTCCACAGGAATCAAGTGTATCTGGAAACAATACTGAATACACTATTGTTATTGAATTTGCCTAAATCCCCAATTAATCACTACATTTTCACATTTCCCAGAGTTGGTTATTGAATTTAACAACCACAAGCACTTTTTTTATTCCTTCACCACCATTCAGCTATCACAATGTTATAGAAAGCAACAATAGCATTCATGGTCTCATATAAATACAGAGATCAACTGAAAGAGAAGTGAAACATCATCCCCATTCATTTCGCCAAATCCATTAGAGATGACATTAGATCAATTCAACAGTATTTGAAAGAGGGAATAAATATGTTGTTCCACGAGGAACTTGCCTGTCTGAGAGGTGACGGAGAGAGAGAGAGAGAGAGAGAGGGAGAGAGAGAGTGAGCTTCGTGGAGAATTTACAACTAACCTATAATAATCACATATTTTTGGGAGGACTTTAATATATTTTAAAGTGATCCAAATGTGTTCTCCCCACTGTAGGTCATGTAGAGAGGTTCCATCATCCTTGTTTTCCTCGTAAATTGCAGACATCATACCCGCTGAAATGACAGAAACATCATCCAAAAATACAAAACTTAGCATTCAGAAAATGTTTGAACAAAACTTAGACCCAACCCAGCAAACATGAATTTTATCTGACCAGTCGGTGGCAGAATGTTCTTGATAAAAATGAATATCGCCTTCTCAGGACTGAGCTTAATTCTCTTCCGGACCACATAAACAAACTGGCCAACAGTCAGATCCGCAGGAACCAGGTATCTGCATCAACAACCCCAAAAGAAAATATAAAGAACAAAACAGAATTAGAAAATAGGGAACGCTCATTACATGAATAGAAGCTGACTTGTATAAGCTTTCAACATTTCCTAGGCAACCAAAACATCATTATCATTTCAAAAATTACAGAAAACAACATCATAATTGCCCCGGGTCTAATTATCAAAAAACTCGTTGCCTTTCGACTAGTAACAAATATAACATCCACAGGAGGCATTTGTAATTATTTTCACTAGCAATAGAGGACAAGATGCTATTATGCTAACTGGTTCCAAGAAGCTTCCACCACAGCATGTAAGGTCATACAGCCGATCAAAATGGCACAATAATCTTTGAATGGAAGTGCTATTACATTATACAAAATCAATAGATTGAGGACATGACCAACTTTACAATGGGAAACAATAATTGAAAAAGTAGATAAATAGAACTTTCAATTGCAATCCGGGAAGTAGATTGCACACTTATAACAGAAGTAAAAAAAAAAAGCACTAACTTTTTCTTATCAATGTCAGGAATGTCACTCTTTTCAGCCCTTTCAACAATCACCTGCATACCACAATACATGCACCAGCAGTTAATATTAATAGAAACACAAACACGGAAAATAAACAAATAATATAAATTTTCTCTTTTAAAAAAGAAGAGATCTTAGCTGGTATTCTGTCTGGATACTTCTCCCTGATGCGAGCAGCTTCAGCCTGCCTCCTCTCTAGCATGTAGACAAAGATTGAAAACTAAATGCACTAAGTAATTTGAGAAACTAGATTACAGATTACAGAAAAATATATTTCCTCCTCTTGCAAAGTTATTGGAATTATTTTCTTCAAACAGGGAGTTTCATAAACAAAAGCTTAAATATGTGATAAATTCTTCAACTTGGTTAAAAGCTATGCATAGATAATCAGTAGGTAGATGATATATACACCCACGTCAATCACATTCTTATGTACCAGGAAATACAAATTAAGTAACTGAGTGGGCTTAACTTCTCATGGGTCAGTGAAGCCTTTTATAAAAAAAATTAATTTTTACAAAGAAACCAGACAAGCTCATTGATGAGCAAGGCTAGAGTTGCAGAACTTGATGCACAAGAAGGATCATTAATGCTATAATCGTTGATTCTATGAAAGTACTAGGAAAAGGGGGAAACTAATAAATTAATTTTTTTATCTTTGATTTACCTTTGGAAAATACAGAATAAAAATAAATATAATTAAACTTAGTTAGAAACTTCTGCATTTTCAAACTATTTTGTTATAGGCTTCTGCATTTTCAAACTATTTAATCTTCATATAGAAGAGTTCTAAAAAAATTAAATGAGCTTAACTTTACACAAATAAATACTTTAGGTGTTATTTCAAACTCATTTTCCAGAAACCAAACATAGTCTAAAAGGTAAGAAATAAGGAAACTCCATCATACGGTCTACTATTGCAAGCATCAAGAATGTTGTAAAGCCTAATAAACAATCAGGTACTGACAAAGATGTTGCAAAATCACTTATAAAAATTGTTTTAGATTCATATATCAGAATGCTTGGCTGTGCTTATGATTCTGCACATCAAATGATCAGATTAGAGTTACCGATGATTCACAAAAAGAATCCAATATGAGAAATACCATCAAACCCACCCACACAATTTGTTGTTTATCATCAAGGAATTAAAGTCGAGAACTAGTTTATGATTCTGCAAATCAAAAGATCGGATTAGAGTAACCGATGATTCACAAAAAGAATCCAATATGAGAAATACTAACAAACCCACCCACCATAATTTGCTGTTAATCATCAAGGAATTAAAGCCAAGAACTTTCCACATTGATGTTTAACAGAGCAAATCAACATGGCGGCATAGATTATCATCCAACCAGACCCATCATTGGCTACATAAAAATTGTTGGGTTTTGCCATTTAGGGTTTGCTCTAACTGCGGCTATTATACCCTGATATAAGGAGAAAATTCAAATGGGGGATTTCATGAATTTGATTCCTATTATATTTCCACATCTTCTCATCAGCCAAACGAGACAGAGATTATGTATAACAACAAACTAAATACAGGCAATTCTAACAGAAACCCACATCATAAAATTCCAGGCACTTATGAAGCCTATTCAGAAACTTAATGAAATTTTTGCCTAAACCGACAAACCGAGATCGTTAAAGCTAGGGTTCGTCAAAATCCAACACCCCAAACACAAATCCCATTAACCAAGAAAAAAAAACTTAAAAACGGAAAATAAATTGAAAAAGAAAAAGATAAAAAGATAAAAAGGGCAAAAAAAATATTACGGACCGAGAGGGTGCTCCATCTTGAATGAGGTTTTGGCCATCGCGGAACCGTACGAAATTTTTCTGGTGAACAAGGAAGAAAAGAAGAGAAGGTTAATAAATTTACAGTAATGATTTGAAGATCAGCAGAGAGATCGATCAAAGATTTTTTGCGTACCAAACTCGGAGAGAGAAGGGAAAAGGACGAATTGGCCTGCACGGAAAGGAAACTTCCTACTTCATTACATTCGTAAAGGCGGGTATGGTTTCCTCAAACGACGTCGTTTCAACTACTTCATGAACTGAAATAATTGGGCCATCGTTTTGATCCATTGACCTAGGCCCAGTTGAGTGAGTAGGCCCACCATAAATGATGATCCCAGGGTCAAACCTACTTCGCTTGGTCGGACGATTGCCCGATGCTCCTAAGATCTCTATATCCCTGACATCTTTCACTGTGTCTCTTCTCATAATCGATACCTAATTAAATGAGGTCGCTTATCTACTTCTTCATGGTATGGGCATAAGGCCCCCATGAGTCACCGTCGCTTCCAAGAAACTAGAATGCATCCCTAGCAAATACTCTATCGCGGCGTAGCTACTTAGTGCGTAATAAGTCATCCTTCTTGAAATAAGAGCCACATTCCCCTAACATTATGGAAAGAAATCGTCTACTCTCCAAAAAAGACGGATCATCTTTTCTCCTTCCATAAAAAAGAAGCAAGTCACATTAAAAAATGTACGAGATTCTTAATCGAGATGATCACGCCGTCTTTTAAAAGACTACCTTGCCATTGAAGGACAATGGAACACCACTGCCTTCGTGATTTGTTTTTATGTGCTACCACCGATGAATGTCTCGACGATCCACTGACTTTGAGAATTCAGGAGACCACAAAATATACTCTTTTTTTTTTTTGGATTTTGGTTAAATATAATTAGATTTTGATCAAACTTGTATTCACAAGTTCTTAAAATCTGACTCAAGTGGTAAAGGGCGTACAAGATTTTCGAAGCTCGAGTCTTTTTAAGAACAGAATACTACCACGATGTAATAATGTAGTAAATAGATGTCAAAAACAAATCGTATTCACATGCATAACTATTTAGAAAATAAATAGTGTTTAGATGAATTTATATAACATAAATTTTAGCTTAGTGTTTAGGTGAATTTATATAACATAAATTTTAGCTTAATCGATCTATTTAATAATTACATTGAATAATTTAATATAATTACTATTGAACTCACGTTTAACTTATTTAGATTTTGAATAAATATGTTAAGGATATAGTTGATTCAGTCAATTTTTAGGCAAAAAAAAAGAATCATATCGATATAGTTAGTTTCATTCATCACAAGAATCAAATTTATAGCCAATAAAACTTAGCTCAAATGATTAAAGAGCCGAGGCGAGCATAAAAGAGGGATCCAGGGTTCGAGTCCCAATAGAAACAAATTTATAAGGAATTGAATACTATGATATAATTCAAAGTGAATAAATGTGGCCAACAAAACCGGACTCAAATGATTAAGAGCTCGGACAAGTATAAAGCATTTCATGAGGTTGATTTAGTTCAATTTTCATGGGTTGGTTTTAGTGGAACTCAATGTTCCTCTCTTTGTTTTTGGGGCTTCATTCAATGCTCCTTTTTAGTACTCAACGTTGTGGTAGATTTATATTTGCTTTGATCAAAAGCTCATTAATTTGAATTTATATTAAACCTTAAATCTAATTTGTTTTAACATTAATCAAGACCAACTTAGAAAATAATTTTATCAACAAAATAATGAATAACTTTAATTTAATAATACCCTAAACCCCTTCTCTCATTTTCTCTCATCTGGTCTCTAAATGTCCCTTTTTCTCAAGAAATAAGGGTGATTTTTTTAATCGCTTACTTATCTATATATATTTTTTTTCATATTCTTACTTATTAAAGTGATTTTTTTCACAAAAATTTTGGTCTTATCTTGTTTTTCGTGTTATTGTTATCTTATTATGACGCTTGATTTATCATCACTTAGCACATGGATGCTTTGTCTCGCTTTATTTGTGCGTTATTGTGACAAAACAATTTTGCCTGATCAACAAAGATATCGACAGCTGGGCCGTACAATATTTTGAAAAACTGAAATAACAGATATTATAGTCACTATATTATCAAATTTATAGACTTCACACCAATTTATTATGCTATTATTTCGGATATTGTTTCATCCTTTATAGTTTTTAGCAATTTGTATTTAGGATCTATCAATTTTTTGAATCAATAAAATTATTTTTCATTTAAAAAAACTTTAAATTAATTTAATATACTAATAAAACAAATAATAAACATTAAACAATTATATATAAATTTAAAAATATAGATTTGGTTCGATTGATATAGGACATTTAAAAAAAAAAAAATATATATATATATATATATATATATATATATATATATATATATATATATATATATATATATATATATATATATATATATATATATCCTCAAATTGGACTATTTTTTAACCCAAAAAAACCCACCAATATGATTGATTTTGGTGGCTTTCATTTATTTATCCGTTTGTCCTTTTTTTTTTTAATTTTTTTATTATTATTATTACACCCTCAAAGTAAATCAGTCGAATCATAACCAAAACCTAATTCTATTGATTGTTCCTAGTTTAATATTCTGAAATTACACTTGATCTGGACACAATGCCAAACTCAACCCACTAAACCGAATAATCATCCTGTTACAGAAATTATGCTAACAATAGAGGAAAAAGAGAATTTGTAGAAAACACAAACTCTTTACATAATACACCACAACAATATAATTACTGAAAAGTTACAAAACTTTACAGAGTAGTATATACTGACTTAATAGATAGAGTCTTACAATATGCAATGTCCTAAAAACAATATCAGACCACTTCTTTGTGCACAAGACGACATGACATGACAGAATTTAAACTATTCTAACGCTGTTGTTTCAGACAAAAACTTAAACTCAATCAATCAAACTCTTTCTGATTTTTCCTCTCCAATAAGTGAATGCACTGTTTTTTTGTTTTTCAATTGAAAAAAAAAACTTATTTTTAAAAGAATCCTGAAATGAATATTTATACATTAGTATGCAGCCTTTCAGAAATATGCACTCTTTAAAAAAACGTTTCAAAGCCCACGGCCCAAGGCCTATCTTTTGATTTATTAATATATTTGGTATGCAACCTTTCAGAAATATGCACTCTTTCAAAAAAACGTTTCAAAGCCCACGACCCAAGGCCTATCTTTTGATTTATTAATATATTTGGTAGGTCCACCAAGGGGGAGCCCATGGAGAAGAGACTCAACCATCACTAGTGGGCCTCCAATTCTCATCAATAGTAAATAAGGCCTCCATGCTTATAAAGTGTTATACAAACACTTCCACAACCAATGTGGGACTTTGAAAATTTTTGTTTCAAACCTTCTAACACATCTATCCTAAGAAAACTGCTACCCAAGAAGTCTCCATTAATCCAATGGAGCCTAACCCAATAGGGGAAGAAACCCCGAGATGTCCAACTATGCCAGTGTATATGTCTCAAGCAAGGAACATCCACCCTAAAAGCAATCAGCCCCACCCCTACCCCCACCATGGCCCGAACCAGTGGCGGACCTAGAAAATATTGTTTGGGGGCACAAATATGTTTAGGGGAGTCATATAGTGTGATGGTTAAGTATGTTACCTTCCAAATTTTAGGTCAATGGCTCAAACCCTTTTATAAACAAATTTAAACCCCCACCACCACCACCCTTTAAGCCTTATGTAGGTCCGCCCTTGGCTCAAACTTGCCCACACAATGTTCAAGTCCTGTAACCCAAATGGGTAGTTCAATTGCTTCAATTTTGGGTTTGCTTCCTAATGAGTACAATCAACTTGTTGTGAATCGTAAAACGATGGTGATAAAAATTGAAGAAAAAAATAAGAAGAACACAATACACATATTTTACATGGTTCGAGAGTATGTCGTTCAAAATTTCACTATCATTGAAATATAATTACATAAAAGGGTATTTATAATAACCTTGAATATGATCAAATTACAAAAATATGCATATACCTTGAACATACCATACCATACCATACCACGGGAGCTTCGCCCCACACCCTTAATCTATTATTTCCTCCCCCAACAAAACGGATGTGTATGAAAATCAGTAGCATCGCTTCGCTTCGACACTTACCCCATTTTACTTTTAATACAAGCCACATACCATAACACAACCCCACCCCACCATGGCATGAACCCACCCACATCCCCCAAAAGGTGCAAACAAGGTTCAAGTCTTGAAATCCTAATGGGTAATTCAATTGGTTCAATCTTGGGTTTGCTTGCTCCTTAAGAATGACTTAGGGTTACAGGAAATCAACGAAGGTACAATTCAAGTTGGTTGGGGGTACCCACGATTATTTAAAAAAATAAAAAAGGTTCTTAGTCCTGTCAATTCAGCAAGCGTGACCATCCAATATACATTAATCATTGGGCTAATGTGCAACCTTTTTCTAAGCGTGATATTTAGACTATTTTCAGCCAAATTGACATATATGACCAAAGTAGGCCACACCATTTGGGTTCAGCTTGAGCACAACCCCCCCAATAGGGCCAAAACAGCCAGGTCCCCCCACCACCCCCACAGACGTTCCACATTCTTCAAACACAGACAAATAGTTCATTGCAATGTAGTTGCCCCCACCATTCCCTCCTTAACCTTCTATTAAACCCCACCCTTTCCTTATTGTTCTTTTCATATACCAAAACCCACATTCTCCATATAAACTCTCAACAGCCTCTTTTTTCTCCTTCCTCCTTTCTCCTTTCACCCCTTCTCCATAAATTGTCATGGCCCATCATAGAGTCCTACTCAACCAGAACAAGAAGGATCCAGAAATGGGCTGTTTCTATTCGCAATCCAGAGAAGAAGTAGAGCACAAGATGGAGGGCGGCTCAAGCTTTAGGAAGAGAAGTATGGACACGGCAAAGGAGTATAAGTCAAGATTTTACATTCTAAGGAGATGCGTTGCCATGTTACTATGCTGGCACAAGTATGCAAAGTAGTATATATGTGGTTGGTTGGCCAGATATTGTTGATGTATCTTAATTGTTTACCAAATATATATAGAGAGAGAGAGAGAGAGACAGAGAGAGAGACAGAGAGAGATGGTTGTGCTTTGTAGAAGAGTGAGAATAATCAAGATATCCGAGGCCTTTTCATGTGAAAAGAGTAAAGAGGGGGGGGGGGATGATAAGATTTCACGGGAAAGCAGTTGGGTCTTCGGAATAATGTCACAAAAGCCAAGAATACTGATGGGTAGATTGTACTCCATAGGCTCAGCTCAGTAAACCCAGAATCAATTTTGTGGAGTAAATGTGCATGTGCATGTACATGTACTACTACAACCCTGGTGGGTGGGTGGGTGGGTCTCTGCTGTTGCTGTTCTTCTTCATTTTCAGTGTTTTTGAATTTTTTTCTTCTTCTTTGTACAATGTGTAGAGTTTGTTCTTGAGTTACAGGCAGGTTTAGTACTTACTTACTTCAAGAATGGAGATTGCTTCAGTTTTATCTGAATCTGCCGTTGTTTTTCTTTTTTTTTTTGGGAAGTTGGGACCGAGCAGGATGTTGTTGAATTGCTCTTATTATGATTTGACTGCTCTTTAACTCCTCTCCATATCCATCTTTTTGGCTTCTTTTTTCTTTTCTGAAAGTATCCGCAATCCCTTCTTTCGATTTGCACTTCAAATGATCGGAAAAAATAAAGGTGAATACAGTGACAGAGATTGATTACTACCTAACAGAGCATTTTTTGTCAACACCTCCACAGTATTTTCTCACTGAGGCTACTAAAATTCAGCTAAAGGAATCTGATCACAGTAGAGAATTTGGGAAAAGCATGCGCCCATCAAGAAAATCATGTCAACTATGATTTAGATTTAGATTTAGATTTAGATTTGATCTTGGTTTGATTAGTCTCATGTAGTATCAACTAGATTAGATTTTTGATCCCATAATACCTTTGTTTATAGATTATTTTTTGTTTTTCATGGATGAAAAGGAAGCTGAAAGTGAGTGTGTCCAAAGGGGGAGCCCCCACCACTGGGGACTATGATACGACATATTGGACTAACAGTTCAAACTTTAGTTTATCTCAAGATTGATCTGATATATCACTTTTTTTTTCTTTCCTTGAGTTTGTCCTTTACAACTTTTGAAATTTTCTCCCACCTCCTTGGTCAATAATTCTGAGTCATCATATCTAGTTTTGTGCTAAATTTGAGAGTTTAAAAGCATTATCACAGAAGCTCGTTGGATTTCTCTACACTTGATGAATGTTGTGTTCTGACAAAATATCTCCCCTCCCCATCAGTATCAGAATGGATAAAATGCCTCAAATAATGCAAATACCACTGTTTGTTTGGTTGCTTGAGAAAATTGTTTTACTGTTGAAATCTAATGCAACTGGATGGGGGACTTTTTGCCTCAGAAATTAATGGTGAGCCACTGCAAGAACACTGTTGGGAATTTACTAGAAAGATGAAGTGGGCATTGAAACAGTGTTGTGTAATCATGACTAAAATCTATCGAAGCACGCGCCTAATCATTGATTTACCCCTGTGGATTAGCAGGGAAGAGGAAAATCAAGACAAACTCAAATGAGGAAATACAAAGGAAGATCTGAAGTGCCTGATTTTAGCTGAAATGGGGCCTCAAATTTACAATAGTAGTGTTAGAAATATGGCCAATCCCCAATTCCCATGAAATGTTTTTTTCCAAACAACTTGAATGTAGATTGCAGACAACAAAATGAGAAAACTAGTCACATATTCATTAGTTAGACAATTAATTGAACCTCTGAAAATACCAAACTGAATCAAAATTTAGACCTGTAGCCTGTAGGGGACCAAGCTTTCTCAACAGAGGAAAGGGGGTGTTGTTTTTTTATCTCAAATTTTGAGAAAATAAATGCTGATTGAACAGAACCAACATCCCCTCTTCACCCTACCCCCATCACCCATAAATGCAAACATTTAAAGCTCCAGATTTGTCTCCGTGAGCTTTTTCACGAATCTTGTACCTTCATAAATTAATATTCCAACTTCCTTTGTTGTTGAGTAGTTGAAGCATTCAATGTTACTTCTTTAATGCCACCACCATCTGCTATATTA
>JAEQBH010004207.1:600000-753494 GCA_016808115.1 Tetrastigma voinierianum | reverse complement strand
TTCGACTCAATCGCCACTTTCGGCTGCGCCCTCGGATAAAATCGCCCACCGGCTCAATCGCCGCTCGGCTACATCGCCACTAAATAATCGCCACTCGGCTACAACGCTACTCGGCTCAATCGCCACTCGGCTCAATCGCCCACTCCGCTACGCCGCCACTCGGCTCAATCGCCCGCTTTCGGCTACCGCGCGCCACTTTCGGCTACGCCGCCGCCGGCTGGCGCCAGTGGCTACGCCAGCCGCCGTTCAGCGCCACGCCGGCTCCAGCGCCACTCGGCTCAAACGCCACTCGGCTAACGTGTCGGCTCAATCGCCCTTCCGGCTCAAAGCGCCACTCGGCTTCTCGCGCGTACTCGACTCAATCGCCCTTTCGACTCGCGCCCTCGGATAAATCGCCACTCGGCTCAATCGCCACTCGGCTACATCGCCACTCGGCTCAATCGCCACTCGGCTACATCGCCACTTTCGATCAGTGCCGCTCGACTCAATCATCACTCAGCTACATAACCCTTCCGATCGTGTACTCATTCAATCCGCCCTCGACTCAATGTCGCGCTGATGATCTTCTCGATATCTATTTTCATTTCGATCGCCCTTTCATTCCTAGCAGCCACTCGACTGATGTCCTCGGCGACTACATGTACGCTCATTTCGTAAGCCACTCATTTCTAGCGCCCGCTCCCGATATATTACTGTTGCAACCACTCATTTATCGCCATTTCTATGCGGGCTCAAATGCCGCTCGACTCAAGCGCTACTCGACTCTGGCGTGTCGATCGTCAGCCGCTCGCGGCTCAGCGCTGCCAGGCTCTGGCGCGATCGGCTCGATGCGCCACTTTCGGCTCAAAGCCACTTTCGGCTCTGACTCCACTCGACTCCAATGCGCCGCTCGGCTGCGCGCCCTTTCGGCTCTGATCGCCACTTTCGACTCCAATCGCCACTTTCGGCTACAACGCCCTCGGCTGATCGCCACTCGGCTACGCCACGCCCTCGGCTACGCCAGCCTCGGTACCTGCGCCGATTGGTACATCGCCACTTTCGGCTGGCGCCATAGCTCGAGGCGCTCACTCGGCTCAAAGCGTACTTTCGGTACCTGGCATGTCGGTCCGTATCACTCGACTCAAAGCGCCCTTTCGGTTGCTCGCCTTTCGACTCGTCGCCACTTTCGTTACAGCGCCCGCTTTCGGATAAATGCGCCGCACCGACGATAGCCGCTGGCTACATGCGGCCACTTTCGGCTCGATCGCCCGCCGGCTCTGGCGCCCGCCGGCTCAATCGCCACTCGGCTCAATCGCCCTTTCGGCTACAGCCGGCTTATTCGACTCAATCGCCACTTGGCTCGGTCGTAGCTCATTCTGTCAGTATTTCGACTCAATACCATACTTCGAGATTTCTGGCGCCACTCGACTGTTCGTAATCGGCTACGCCGCCACTCGACTCTGGTATACTCATTTCTATAGCGCCACTCATTTATCGCCACTTCGACAACAACGCCATTCGACTCGAGCGTACTGATCCGCGCCCTTTCATTTCTGGCAGCCACTAGGCTCAATTGCCGCCCGGCTACAGCGCCGCCGATAATCGCCGCTGAAACCGATCGCCGCGCCGGCTACGCCATGCCGGCTTAATACGCGCGCTCCGGCTCAACGCTCGCCACTTTCGGCTACGCCATCCACTTTCGGCTCAATCGCCACTCGGCTTCAATCGCCACTTTCGGCTACCTTCGCCGCGGCTCAATCACCCGCTTTCGGCTACATCGTACTTTCGAATTTCTGTCGCTATTTCGTCAGCGCTCATTTCTGGCGCCCGCAGGCTACATCGCCACTTTCATTTTCGCGCCACTTTCGGCTCAAGCGCCGCCATTACAGCTCCGCTCGGCTCCAATTGCCGCACTCATTCTAGCGTCCTTTCATTTCGGTGCCCTTTCGGCTCAATCGCCACTCCGCTACATCGCCGCTCGGCTCAATCGCCACTCGGCTCAATCGCCGCTAGGCTACATCGCCCTTTCGGCTCTCAATGTCGCCACTCGAGCTTTGCCACTCGACTCGTCGCCGCTCGGTACGCGCGCTCGGCTCCATGTCGCCCGCACTCGGCTACAAAGCCCTCGCTCAATCGCCACTTTCGGCTCAATCGCCGCCAAACTCGTAGCCACCGACTCGGTCGCCGCACTCGGCTACATCGCCCTTTCGACTCAGTCGCCACTCAAACTCTATTTGCCGTAGGCTCACATGTCGTAGCTCGGCTCTGGCGCCGCTCGGCTGAAGCGCCGGCTCGGCTACAACTCGCGCGACTCTCGATTGCCACTGCGGCTACAGCGTCACTCGACGGTGCGCGCGACGATCGCCACTCCGTACATAAGCCGCACCGACTCAATGTCGCCGCCGGCTCAATCGCCCGCTCGGCTACTCGCCCGCCATTTCGGTCGCCGCCAGTACACCGCGCCGCCGGCTGTCGCCGCCGGTACGCTCGCCCGCACTCGGCTCCATCGCCGCTTCGGCTAAGCCACTCGGCTGTCGCCCACTCGGCTCAATGTCGCCACTCGGCTGGTCGCCCTTTCGACTCGGTCGCCCTTTCGGCTACATCGCCACTCGACTGTCGCCCGCCGTTACGCCAGCCTTTCGGCTATATCGCGACTTCGGCTCTGGCGCCGCTCGGCTTTCGTCGCCACTTCGATCTACAGCGCCACTGGCTCAATCGCCGCACCGGCTCAATAGCCACTTTCGGCTACGCCGCCGCCGGCTTTCAATGTTCGGCTTCTCGCGCCCACTTTCGACTCCGCTCGCCGCTTTCGGCTACGCCATGCTCCTTTCTAGCGCCCGCACCGGCTACGCCGCCCGCCATTTGCGCCACTTTCAGCTACGCCGCCCGCTCCTTCGCGCCAATTAGCTACATCGCCCGCACCGGCTCGCGCCGCAACCAAAGCGCCACTCGGCTCAAACGCCACTTTCGGCTGCGCGCCAATCGACTCAATCGCCCGCTCGGCTTCAACGCCCACCTTTCGGCTACGCGCCCGCTCGACTCAATCGCCACTCGAGTTTCTAGCGCCGCTCGGATAAATCGCTCGGCTCAGCTCGCCCGCCGGCTACGCCAGCCCGCCGGCTGTCGCCCGCACCGGCTACGCGCCACCCACTTCGACTCGTCGCCGCGGCTCAATCGCCGCCGGCTACATCGCCACTTTCGGCTCAGCTCGCCACTTTCGGCTCACAACTCCACTTTCATTTCCCGATGCGCGCCACTTGGCTCGTCGCCACTGAATACATGCAGCCACTCGACTCCAATCTGCGCCACTTTCGGCTACAAGCGCCACTCGACTCAATCGCCCGCGGCTACATCGCCGCTCGGCTACGCTCGCCGCTCATTCCTGGCAGCCCTTTCGGCTACATCGCCACGCTCGACTCTGGCGCCACTCGGCTACATCGCGCTCGGCTTCCTAAACGCCACTGGGCTCAAATGCCGCACTCATTTCAAGCGCTTCTTTCATTACCGCGCCAATGGGCTCAATCGCCCTCCACTCGGCTCAAGCGCTACTTTCATTTACAAGCGCCCGATCGGCTCAGTAGCCGCACCGGCTCCAAAGCGCCCTTTCGGCGCCTGGCGCCACTCGGCTCAATACTTTCATTTCTAAGCGCCACTCAGCTCAATCGCCACTCGGCTCAATCGCCACTCGGCTACATCGCCACTCGACTCAATCGCCACTCGGCTACATCGCCCTTCATTTATGCGCCACTCGGCTACATCGCCGCTCGACTCTGGCGCCACTCGGCTACATCGCGCCATTCTGGCGCCAGCGGGCTCGAATGCCACTCGGCTCAAGCGGCTACTGAAACTCTGGCGTAATCGGCTCAATCGCCGCTCCACTTTCGGCTCAAAGCGGCTGCCGGCTACAGCGATCGACGATCGCCGCCGGCTGAAGCGGCTCGGCTCTGGCGCCGCTTCGGCTCAATCGCCACTTTCGGCTACCGCGCCACTTTCGGCTGATCGCCACTTTCGGCTGTCGCCCGATCAGCTACATGCGCCGTGGCTCAATGCGCCACTGGCTCAATCGCCACTTCAGAAGCTGCATCGCCACTTCGACTCGATGCATCTTTCGGCTACGCCATTACTTTCGACTCAATCAGCCGCTTTCGGCTACGTAGCCACTTTCGGCTACGCGCCACTCGGCTACATCGCCACTCGGCTCCAATGCGTACGACTAATAGCCACTTTCGGCTACGCCAGCCACTTTCGACTACAACGCCGCACTCGGCTCAAAGCGCCACTCGGCTACAAACGCCGCCGGCTCGATGCGCCACTTTCGGTACCGCGCCGCACCGACTCGATCGCCGCGACTCAATCGTACTTTCATTTCGTACTTTCGGCTCACATCGCCCTTTCGGCTACGCCGCCACTTTCGGCTACAACGCCGCTCGGCTACATCGTAGCCACTCGGCTGCGCCCTTTGGGCTCAAATGCCGCACCGACAGTATTTACTTTCGGTACAGCGTAATCCGGCTCAACGCCACTCCGGCTCGGCTCCACTGCTTCTACTCGGCTACCGCGCGATCGACTCAATCGCCACTCGGCTAAAGCGCCACTCGGCTACAACGCCACTCGGCTCAATGTCGCCACTTTCGGCTGCGCGCCGCTCAGTTCAATCGCCGCTCGGCACAATGGCGATCATTCGTAGCCATTGACTCGATCGCCCTTTCGGCGCCGGTCGCCCGCTCGGCTACATCGCCACTCGGCTCAATCAGCCACTTTCGATACATCGCCACTCGTCAATCGCCACTCGGCTACGCCGTACTTTCGGCTCTGCAGCCACTCGGCTATCGTAGCTCGAACGATGTCGCAGCGACTCTGGCGCTCTTTCGGCTACGCCGCCCGCGCCGACTCTGGCGCCGCCGACCGAGCGCCACTTTCGGCTACAAACGCCACTTTCGGCTCGATGTCGCCACTCGGCTACAAGCGTACTCGGCTCGAAATCAGCCACTCCAACTCAATGCGCCACTCATTCGCCGCCGCCGAAACCAGTCGGCGCTCGGCTCGATCGTAACAAAACTAGCCGCATCGGCTGATCGCCCTTTCGGTACCACCGCGCCACTTTCGACTCAATAAGCCGCCGGCTCAATAGCCACTTTCGGCTGTCGCCCTCGGCTCGTCGCCACTTTCGGCTATAAACGCCGCTTCGACTCGATCGCCGCCGGCTACGCCGCCACTCCGCTCTGACGTACTCGATACATACGCCGCACTCATTTCTGGCGCCCGGCTCGGCTACATCGCCACTTTCGAAACGCAAACGCCAGTGGCTACATCGCCCGCACCGGCTACAAGCGCCACGCAGCTCAAGCGCCACTTTCGGCTCAAACGCCGCACTCGGCTGCGCGTAATCGGCTCAATGTCGCCGCACCGGCTGAAACGCCCTTTCGGCTACTCGCGCCCTGACTCAATCGCCCACTCAGCTCTGGCGCCGCACCGGATAAATCGTAACCGGCTCCATTCGCCCTTTCGGCTACATCGCCCTCGGCTCAATCGCCCTTTCGGCTACGCCATACTCGGCTCAATACCACTCGGCTCAACCGCCACTCGGCCACATCGCCACTCGGCTCAATCGCCACTTTCGGCTCTGGCGCCCGCTCGGCTGATAGCCACTTAGCTCAATCGCCACTTTCGGCTACATCGCCCGCTCGGCTCAATACGCCGCTCGGCTGCATACTCGATATTGCGCTCTCGACTACGCCGCCGCCGGCTCTGCTCGCCCTGTTCTAGCGCCACTTTCGGCTACGCCGCCGCCGGCTACGCGCCACTTTCGGCTACATCGCCACTCGGCTGCGCCAGGCTCAAATGCCCTTTCGGCTCGCGCTTCTCGGCTCTGACGTAATCGGCTCAATCGCCCTCCGCGACTCAAACTCTCTTTCGGATCTAACGCCAATCGGCTCAATCGCCACTCGGCTCAAACGCCACTAGGCTACAACGCCACTCGGCTCAATGTCGCCACTTTCATTTCTACAAAAGCCACTCTCAGCTCAATCGCCGCGTCAATCGCCACTCGGCTACCTGGCATGCTTTGACTCAGTCGCCGCACCATTTACGCCATGCTCATTTCACGCTAGCCCACTGACTGCAAGCATGGTGTTCACATACGCCACTCTGGGCTACCAGCCGCCAACCGGCCTTTTTCGGCTCAAGCGTACTTTCGGCTTCGCGCCAATCGGCTCAATCGCCACTCGGCTCAAACGCCACTCATTTCTCGCCTTCCTCGACTCAATCGCCCAGCTCATTTACAAGCCACTCGGCTCAATGCTCGCCACTCATTTCTATAATACTGGCTCAATGCCTTCGACTCTCTGTTGCCACTCGGCTCAATGCCACACTCGACAAATCGCCGCTGACTGTGGCTTGTCGGCTCCAATCGCCACTTGGCTCAATCGCCGTTCGGCTCAATAAGCCGCTCGACTACGCCAGCCCTCGGCTCAATCGCCCGCTGGCTGCGCCCTTTCGACTCAATCGCCCGCCGGCTACATCGCCGCGACTACAAGCGCCACTCGGGCTACGCGCCCTTTCGGCTACATCAGCCACTTTCGACGCTCGCGCCATTCGGCTCAAGCGTACTTTCGGTTGCGACGCCGCACTCGACTCAAGCATCACTCGGCTACAAAGCCATAGGCTCAATTGCCATGACTGGCAGCCGCCGGCTCAATGGCGTGGCTCAATCGCCACTGAACCGTCTGCTGTATTCACATCGCCGCGACTCTGGCGTCCCTTTCGGCTCGATCGCCACTTTCGGCTACCGCGCCACAAGGCTACGCCGCCGCCGACCACGCGCCACCGACTCAGCGCCGCCGGCTACAACTCCCTTTCGGCTCGGTGTACTTCCGGCCTACCGCGCCGGCTCAACCAGTGCCACTCGACATCGTAGCCGCTCCAGCTATCGCTTTCGGCTCCAGCGACCCTTTCGGCTCAATGCGCCACTAGGCTGCCGCCGCCTCAAACCAATCAGCCACCTTTCGGCTAGCCTTCGACGGTGCCCCTCGGCTACGCGCCCTCGGCTCCATGCGCCCTTTCGGCTACAAAGCCACTCGGCTGTCGCCCTCGACTCAATGTACGCTCGTCCGATGCATACTCGACTACGTTAAGCCACTTCGACTCAATCGCCGCTTTCGGCTGCATACGCCCTTTCGGCTACTCTCCGCGTTCGACTCTGGCGCCGCCGACCGTCGCCCGCTCGGCTACAGCGCCACTGCGACTCGACCACTCGGCTCAATAGCCACTTTCGGCTACACTCGCCCGCAAATCAATCGCCGCATCGGTTATAGCGCCACTCATTTGACTCAATCGCCCGCCGGCTGTTACACTCAACCAACGCCGCACCCGACTACGCCGCCGCTTTCATCTGGCGCCCTCGGCTACGTAACCTGGCTACAAAACGCCCGATTGGCTACATAGCCACTGGCTACAGCGCCATAGGCTCATACTCGGCTCCGCGCCCGCCTGACCAGCAATGCGGCTCAATCGCCACTGGCTCAAACGCCACTCGGCTACTCGCGCCACTCGACTGTCGCCACTTTCGGCTACGCCCGCCGCCGGATAAATCGCCCGCTGGCTACCGATCGCCGCTCGGCTACATCGCCACTCGGCTGTCGCCACTACGGCTCAGCCGCCCGCAGTAGTAGCCACTCAGCTACGCCGCCGCTCGGCTCAATCGCCACTCGGCTACACCGCCACTCGGCTACATCGCCACTCGGCTTCGCGCCCGATTAGCTATACGCCACTTTCATTTCGCGCCCATTGGCTCAACGCCACTCGGCTGAAGCGCCGGCTACGCATGTCGGCTCAATGCAGCCACTCGGCTCACGCCACTGACTGCTGCGCCACTCGACTCAATCGCCGCACCATTCTGCGCCACTCGGATAAATCGCCTTTCGACCGATCGCGGTCATTTACATTGCCGCTGAAACGATCCGCGAGTTGTTCCATTTTCATGAGAGCCGACCGCGGCGCATACCTGACTATCATCTCGACTCGATGGCGCCGATCAATCGTATCCGGTACATCATCACCTCGACTCGATCGCCGCTCATTTCTATAAGCGTGTACTCGATCAATCATCGCGATCGGTCATCCGCTTTCGGACTCGTGCCGCTCGTCGGTATTTTCATTTCGTCATCCACTCATTTCGATCGTATGATCAATCATCCGCTCGGCTACATCGCCACTCGACTCAATGCTTTTTCATTTACCAGCGCCGCTGGCTCAGTAGCGCTCGGCTACGCCGCCACTCGGCTGCGCGCCACTTCGGCTACATAAGCCACTTTCGGCTACATGCGGGCTCGAATGCCGCCGGCTCAAAGCGTACTCATTCGCGTAATCGGCTCAATCGCCCCTCCACTTAGCTCAGCGCCCTTTCGGCTCTAGCGTGTCCGGCTCAATCGCCACTCGGCTCAAAGCGCCACTTTCGGCTCTAGCGCCACTTTCGGCTCAATCGCCACTTTCGACTCTGGCGCCCGCTCGCGACTCGGTCATACCGACAATCGCCCGCTCGAATTTCTGGCGCCACTACGACTCAATCATACTTTCGGCTACGCCGCCCACTTCGGCTACATAAGCCGCACTCGGCTACAACGCCAATTGGCTACATCGCCACTCGGCTACAACGCCACTTGGCTCAAACGCCACTCGGCTCAAACGCCACTCGACTCAATCGCCACTTTCGGCTCCGCGCCCTTTCATTCTCGCGCCACCATTTCAATCGCCACTTTCGGCTTCGCGCCACTCGGATCATCGCCATTTCGGCTCAATGCGCCACTCGGCTACGCCGCCACTCGGCTCGATCGCCCGCTTCGGCTACAAACGCCACTCATTTCGTCGCCCTTCGGCTCGTCGCCACTCGGCTACGCGTGTCGGCTCCAATCGCCATAGCTCGGTCGCCACTCGGCTCAATGCCTAAACAATGTACCTCGACTAGCGCCACTCGACTCAATCGCCACTTTCGGCTACGCCATGCTTGGGCTCCATCGCCCGCGCCGGCCCAAGCCGCCGGCTTTCAATCGCCACTCGGCTCAATAACCCTTCCGACTCGAAGCCACTGGCTCAATCGCCACTTTCGACTCGATCGCCACTCACGGCTACGCGCCACTCGGCTCAATCGCCACTCGGCTCGTAGCCGCTAAACCGCCATACTTCGACTCTGAAGCCACTTTCATTTCAATCGCCACTCGGCTCCAATCGCCCACTCATTTCGATTAAGCCACTCGGTACATCGCCACTCAGGCTCCGATAAGCCACTTTCATTTACATCATCGCTGTTATATCGCTGTTCATTTCTAGCGTAAGCTCAGACCGATCATGCCGCTCATTCTGGCGCCACTGGAAAATGGCCACTCGGCTCAATAGCCACTCGGCTACATCGCCACTCGGCTCAATCGCCACTCGGTTATAACGCCACTCGACTCAATCGCCACTCGGCTACATCGCCACTCAACTACAACGCCACTCAACTACATCGCCACTCGGCTACAACGCCACTCGGCTACATCGCCACTCGGCTACAGCCTTGATGGCTACGCCATACTCGGCTACGCGCCACTTAGCAGCTCAACGCCACTCGGCTCCATGACGCACTTCGGCTGTTAATCGGCTCAATCGCCACTCGGCTCAAACGCCACTCGGCTATAACGCCACTCGACTCAATCGCCACTCGGCTACAACGCCACTCGGATAAATCGCCACTCCGGCTCCAATCATGCTGACTACATCGCCCTCGGCTCAATCGCCACTGTCGGCTATCGCCGCTGATAAATGCCACTTTCGGCTCAAGAAATCGCCACTCAGCTACATACTTTTCGGCTCAATCGCCACTGGCTACAAGCGCCGCTTTCGGCTACATGTCGCCGCTCGGTACAACGCCAGTGGCTACATCGCCACTCGGCTACAAGCGCCCTTGGCTCAAGCGCCACTTTCGGCTCAAACGCCCTTTCGGCTTCTAGCATGTCGGCTCAATCGCTTCGGCTCAAACGCCACTTCGACTACTCGCGCCACTCGACTCGATCGCCGTCGGGTTCTGGCGTACTTTCGGATAAATCGCCACTCGACTCAGCCTTTTCGGCTACGCCGCCCACCGACCGATCGCCACTCGGCTACATGGCCACTTTCGGCTCCAATCGCCACTCGACTCAATCGCCCTCAAAACATGTCGCCACTCGGCTCAATCGCCACTTTCGGTACACAAGCGCGCTCGGCTGTCGCTTCGGCTCAATCGCCACTCGGCTACGCCAGCCACTCGGCTCGATCGCCCTCATTCATCGCCGCTCGGCTCAATCGCCACTTGGCTCAATCGCCACTCGGCTACGCGCGCAGGCTCAATCGCCACTCGGCTGCGCCCTTCGACTCAATCGCCCTTTCGGCTACGCCCTTTCATTTACATCAGCGACTTCATTTCTAGCGCCACTCGGCTACATCATACGGCTCGGCTCTGGCGCCCTTTCGGCTACATCGCCCACACGGCTACCGCGCCGCGGGCTCAATGCCACGTCGGCTCGCGCTACTAAACTACGCGCCAATGGCTCAATCGCCACTCCGCCAGGCTCAAAGCGGCTACTCGGCTCTAGCATGTCGACTCAATCGCCACTTTCGGCTCAGCAGCCACTGCAAACTCGGCGCCCTTTCGACTCAATCGCCGCACTCATTCTGCGCCACTCAGCTCAATCGCCGCACTAAAACCAATCGCCCGCGAGCTACAAAGCGCCCTCACGACTCAATCGCCACTTTCGGCTACATCGCCACTTTCGACTACATCGCTTCACTCATTTCGCCTTGGAAATTAGCTACATCGCCACTCATTCTGACGCCAGAAACCGAAGCGCCGCCGGCTCCAAGCGCCCGCACAATTTGGCATGTCGGCTCAATAGCCGCCGGCTCCGCGCCACTTTTCGGCTATAAACGCCCGCAAACTCAATAACCGCCGGCTACAACGCCACTCGGTTCATCGCCCTCCGGCTCAATCGCCGCACTCGGCTACATAAGCCTCCGGCTCAATCGCCACTCGGCTACAATAACCACTCGACTCAATCGCCACTCGACTCGGTAGCCCGCTCGGCTACCTTCGGCTTAATCGGCTCAATCGCCACTTGGCTCAATCGCCCTTTCGGCTACGCGCCACTCGACTCAATCAGCCACTCATTTCGCGCCCTCGACTGATCATGTCCATTTATCGCCGCTTTCGGCTGTGCGCCACTTTCGGCTACAAACGCCACTGCGCTCGTAGCCGCACCGGCAACAAACGCCACGCCGGCTCAAAACGCCCTCGGCTCCAAACGCCCTACGATTTCTGCGCCACTAGGCTCAATTGCCCTTGACTGCAGCCACTTTCGGCTCAATCATGCACTCGGCTCAATCGCCGGCTCGATACGCATCGCCCACTCGACAATCATACTCAGCTCAATCGCCACTCATTCTATCGCCCGCTCGATCAATCGCCACTCGACTCAATCGCCGCTCGGCTACATCGCCACTCGTCAATGTACTTTCATTTCGTCGCCGCTATTTCTAAGCGCCACTACGGCTCAATCATGCACTCAGCTACGCGCTACAAGGCTGTCATGCTCGGCTGCGTACTCGGCTCAGCGCCACTTTCATTTCTGACTCGCTCGACCGATTGCCGCGCCGGTACACTGCGCGTCCACTCGGCTCGATTGCCACTTTCGGCTCAATCGCCACTCCACCCATAGCCACTTTCGGCTCAATGCATGCCACTTTCGGCTCTTCATGCTCGGCTACATCAGCCACTCATTTCGTCGCGCTTTCAATTTCTGGCGCCACTCGACGATGTCGCCACTCGGCTACATCGCCACTCGTCCATCCATCACTCATTTCTAAAGCCCTCGGCTCAATCGCCACTCGACTCAATCGCCGCCATTTCCAGTCGCCACTCGGCTCCAGGTCGCCACTCGGCTACATCGCCACTACGACTCAATCGCCATGGCTACGCCAGCCACTCGGCTATCTCGCGACTTCGGCTCACCAAGCGCCGCCGACCCGACCGCCACTTTCGACCTGGCATACTCGGCTCAATCGCCGCCGACTCAATAGCCACTTTTCGGCTACGTAGCCACTGGCTCAATCGCCCTTTCGGCTATAACGCCCTCGACTCCGCGCCGCACTCGGCTACATCGCCCTCCTTCTAAACGCCACTCGGCTACACCGCCACTCGGCTACAACGCCACTCGGCTACATGTACTGTTTCTGCGCCAGATTGGCTACATCGCCGCATCGGCTTCTAGCGCCACGCCAGCTCAAGCGCCCTCGGCTCAAACATGCTCGGCTCTAGCGTAATCGTCAATCGCCACTCGGCTCAAACGCCACTGGTTATACGCGCCGCTCGACTCAATCGCCGCTCGACTCTGGCGCCACTTTCGGATCATCACGGCCATTTCGTCAGCGAAACAATTTCACGGCCATATTTCGGCTCGTCGCCAACTTCATTTGTCGCCCACTACGGCTCAATCGCCACTCGGCTCAATCGCCACTCAGCTACATCGCCACTCGGCTCAATCGCCACTCGGCTACAACTCCACTCGGCTCAATCGCCACTTGGCTCAATCGCCACTCGGCTACATCGCCACTCGGCTCAATCGCCACTCGGCTACAACGCCACTCGACTCAATCGCCACTCGGCTACATCGCCACTCGGCTACATCGCCACTCGGCTACAACGCCACTCGGCTACATCGCCACTCGGCTACAACGCCACTGGGCTCAAATGCCACTCGGCTCAAACGCTACTCGGCTACAACGCCAATCGGCTCAATCGCCACTCCACTCGGCTCAAACGCTACTCGGCTACAACGCCAATCGGCTCAATCGCCACTCGGCTCAAACGCCACTCGGCTACAACGCCACTCGGCTCAATCGCCACTCGGCTACAACGCCACTCAGCTCAATCGCCACTCGGCTCAATCGCCACTCGGCTACAACGCCACTCGACTCAATCGCCACTCGGCTACATCGCGCTTTCGGCTACGTGCCACTTTCGGCTACGCCTTATAAACTCTGGCGCCACTTTCGGCTACATCGCCCTTTCATTCTGGCATAACTTGGGCTCCAATGCCACTCGGCTCAAGCGCTACACCATTTCTAAGCGTAATCGGCTCAATCGCCACTCCGCTCGGCTCAAGCGCTACTCCGACTACAACGCCAATCGTGGCTCAATGCATCTTTCGAAGCGCCACTCGGCTACAACGCCACTTTCGGCTCAATCGTACTTTCGACTCTGGCGCCGCCTCAGGCTCGATCGCCACTCGGCGCAATCGCGATCGACTACATACGCCATTGGCTCAATCGCCACTTTTCGGCTCAATGGCCAGCTCGGCTACATCAGCACTTTCGGCTCCAATGCGCCACTTTCGGCTACATCGCCGCCGACTCAATGCGCGCCGGCTACATAGCCACTCGGCTTCGCGCCCTTTCATTTGCATCGCCACTCGGCTCGGTCGCCATAGCGATTCTTCCTGACTACGCCGCCACTCGACTATGGCGCCGCACCGGCTCGCGCCACTTCGGCTGCCGCGCTCGTCAATCGCCACTCGGCTTCGCCTCGGCTCAATCGCCACTCAACTCAATGCAGCCACTTTCATTTCGCCATACTCGGCTACATCGCCACTCGGCTGCATCGCCACTTTCGGCTCTGGCGCCACTTTCGGCTACATCGCCCTTTCGATACCTAGCATGCCCCGGGCTCAAATGCCATCGGCTCAGCGCTCTTCGGCTACCGCGCCAATCGGCTCAATCGCCACTCCACCGTCCAGCGCTGCCTCGGCTTCGCGCCCGATCATTTCGTCGCCACTCGGCTTTCAAGCGCCCGGCTCGGCTGCAGCGCCACGCCGACCGATGTCGCCACTTTCGGCTGCGCGCCCAGCTCAACAGCTCAGTAGCCACTCGGCTGTCGCGATCAGCTACATCGCCATTAAAACCAAGTAGCCACCGGCTCAATCGCCACTCGGCTACATCGCCACTCGGCTCAATCGCCGCTTTCATTTACGCCAGCCACTCGACTCAATCGCCGCTCGGCTACATAGCCACTTTCGACTCTCTGGCAGCCACTTTCGGCTACATCGCCACTCATTTCGATCATGCAGCGACTAAGCGCCACTCGGCTACATCGCCCGCTCCTTCTAGCGCCCCTCGGCTCGCGCCGCCGGCTACAGCACTTTCGATAATGCGCCACTCGGCTGGCGCCGCTCGACAATTCGCCACTCGACTCAATCGCCACTCGGCTATCGCCACTCGGCTCTCAATCGGCCACTTCGGCTGGTAGCCACTTTCGGCTGTATGCGCTCGGCTCAATCGCCACTTTCGGCTACGCGCCACTCGGCTCAATCGCCATGACTCAATAGCCGCCGACTCGTAGCCACTGTTCAATCGCCCTTTCAATTTGCTCGCGCCACTCGACTCAATCGCCCGCTCATTTCATCAGCCACTCGGCTTCTAGCGCCACTCGACTACGCCGCCGCGCCAAATACCAGCGCCCTTTCGGCTACATAGCCGCTGACTACCAACCGGTGTTTCGCCGCCCGCTCAAGCTGCGCCCGCTTAACCGAAGCGCTTCCGCCTCTCGGCTCCAAGCAGCCACTCGGCTCGCGTAATCGGCTCAATCGCCACTCGGCTCAAAGCGCCACTTCGGCTACTCGCGTACTCGACTCAATCGCGCTCGGCTACGCGCGCCACTCCGGATCATCGCCACTCGGCTCAATCGCCACTCGACTACACCGCCACTCGGCTCCAATGTCGCCACTTTCGGCTACATGCCAGCTCATTTCAATCGCCACTCGGCTCAATCGCCACTCATTTCGCTCGCCACCGGCTCCAATCGCCGCGGCTGGCAGCCACTGGCTCCAATCGCCACCGGCTCCAACCGCCGCGGCTACACATCGCGCCGGCTCCAGTAGCCGCACTCGACTAAGCGCCACTGTCAATCGCGCCCGCCGGCTACGCCGCCACTTTCGAGTACACGCCGCCCTTTCGACTGGCGCCACTTTCGGCTACGCTTCGCACTCGGCTGCGCGCCACTTTCGGCTACGTAGCCGCTCGGCTACAACGCCCGGCGAAATCAAACCGCGTAAAACCGCGGCGCTACGCATTCGCGTAATCGCTCAATCGCCACTCCACTCGGCTCAAACTCTGCCGGATCTAGCGCCCGATGACCGGTCGCCCTCGGCTCAAGCAGCCACTTTCGGCTACGCGCCACTCGACTCAATGCAGCCACTTTCGGCTACATCGCCACTCAGCTCAATCGCCACTCGGCTCAATCGCCACTTTCGGCTTACAAGCGCCACTTTCGACTCAATCGCCCTTTCGGCTACATGCGCCCTTCCGGCTACGCCGCCGCTTTCGGTACAGCGCCCGATTGGCTACGCCGCGGCTCGTACAACGCCACTTGGCTCAGCCTTTTCGGCTCCGCGCCCTTTCGGCTACAAACGCCAATGCGGCTCAATCGCCACTTTCGGCTCAAACGCCCTTTCGGCTATACGCGCCGCACCGACTCAATCGCCCGCACCATTTCTGGCGCCACTGGCTCCGTCATACTTTCGGCTACATAGCCACTGGCTCAATCGCCTTCGGCTTCTACTTTTCGGCTCAATCGCCACTTTCGGCTGGTCGCCACTGGCTATAAACTGTCGGCTCAATCGCCACTTAGCTCAATGTCGCCGCACCGACTCAATCAAACCCTTTCGGCTACATATTTTCCCGACCGATCGCGGCTCGGCTGGCGCCACTTTCGACTCGATCGCCACTCGATACATCGCCACTTTCGGCTACAACGCCACGGCTCGCGCCACTGGCTACGCCGCCACTTTCGGCAACCGCGCCACTCGACTCCGGCGCCGCTCATTTGACGCCGCTTTTCGGCTGGCATCTTTCGAATTTCTGGCGCCCAGCTAAGGCTGCGGTGCCCTTGACTGCGCCTTTCGACCGATCGCCCGCTCGACTCAGTAGCCACTCATTTCGATCACCACTCGATACATAAGCCGCTCATTCTCGCGCCACTCGGCTCAATCGCCACTCGACTACATACAATTTTGCATCGCCACTCTTCACTTCACCGGCTCAAGCGCCACTCTGCAACTCCGCTCGGCTTCGGTGTCACTTTCGGCTACAGCGTCGCACCGGCTCGATTGCCGCCGATCAATCGCCACTCCGGCTACATCGCCACTGCGGCTCAACAGCCGCAAATCGTGTCGCCGCAAGCTACATAGCCGCCGCTCAATCGCCGCACTCGGCTACCAGCGCCACTCGGCTCAATCAGCCGCTCGGCTACGCCGCCCTTCGGCTCCATCGCCGCTGGCTACAAAGCCACCATTTCGTCGCCACTCGGCTCAATGCGCCCTATTTCGGTCGCCGCTACCATTTGCTTCGCCCTCGACTCAATCAGCCACTTTCGGCTATCATGCTCGGCTGTCATCGCGACTTCGGCTACAACGCCACTTTCGGCTCGTCGCCCTTTCGGCTTCCTGCGCGCCCTCGGCTCAATAGCCCTTTCGGCTCAATAGCCCGCTGACTGTCGCTCCGCTAAACGCAATCGCCCGCGCAGTTTATCGCGCCGCGACTCAATCGCCACTTTCGGCTACATTGCCACTCAACTTCTGGCGCCCGCACCGGCTACGCCGCCGCCGTGGCGCCACTTTCGGCTACATCGCCGCGCGCCTCGACAGCGCCGATGGCTACGCGCCACTACAAGCGCCACTTAATCAACGCCGCCGGCTCCGCCACTGGCTGCGCCAATCGGCTCAATCGCCACTAAACTCGAACGCCACTCGGCTTCTCGCGCCACTCGACTCAATCGCCACTTTCGGCTACATGCCACTCGGATAAATGCGCCGCACCGACCGATCGCCACTTTCGGCTACATCGCCACTTTCGGCTCAATGCCACTTCGGCTCTGATAAGCCACTCGGCACCGATCGCCACTCGGCCTACATCGCCACTTTCGGCTCAATCGCCACTCGGCTAACCGCATGCGCGGCTACATCGCCCTCGGCTACAGCGCCCGATTGGCTACATGCGCCACTTTCGGCTACAACGCCACTAGGCTCAGCAGCCACTCGGCTCAGTATCATAAATTTCTGGCGCCCGATCATTTCGATCGCCGGCCTCAAACTCGAAGCGCCCTTTCGGCTATAAACGCCACTCGACTCGATCATCACTTTCGACTCTGCGCGCGCACTCGGATAAATGTCGCCGCCGACCGATCGCCGGTCGGTACATTGCACTTCAATCGCCGCGCCGATACGCCGCCGCCATTTCTGATCGCCCGCCGACCGGTCAGCCAACTCCACGCTACGCCGCCACTCGGCTCAATGCGCCACTTTCGGTACGCAAGCGCCACTCGACTCAATCGCCACTCGGCTCAATCGCCACTCGGCTACATCGCCCTCGGCTCCAATGCGCCACTCATTCATCGCCCGCCGGCTCCAATCGCCACTGGCTCAATCGCCACTGACTACATCGCCACTCATTTCGATCGCCCACTCATTTCTAGCGCCACTCATTTCGATCGCCACTTTCGGCTGCATGCGCCACTCATTACAAGCGCCACTTTCGGCTACGCCGCCACTTTCGGTACCTGGCATGCGGGCTCAATGCCACTCGGCTCAAAGCATTTGCACTTCGACTCTGGCGCCAATGGAAACGATCGCCACTCAGCGGCTCTCAAAGCGCTACTTCGGCTGGCATGATCGACTCTCAGTCGCCACTCGGCTCAAACGCCACTTTCATTCTAGCGCCACTTTCGGCTCAATCGCCCCTCGGCTACAACGCCACTCGGCTCGATGCGCCCGCTCGACCAATCGCCACTCGCTCTCGCGCCACTAAATCAGTAGCCACTCGGCCCCTCACCTTGTACTCGGCTACATCGCCCGCCATTTCGCGTAATTATTTCATCCATACTCGACTTCAACGCCGCCAGCTCAAGCGCCACTTTCGGCTCAAGCGTAATGGCTCAATCGCCACTTTCGGCTCAAAACGCCACTGCGGCTATACGCGCCACTCGACTCAATCGCCCTTTCGGCTACAGCGCCGCTGGATAATGTACTGTCAATGCGCCACTTTCGGCTACGCCGTACTGCGACCGTCGCCACTTCGGCTACAACGCCCTCATTTCGATAGCCACTTTCGGCTCAATCGCCACTTTCAATTTTACGCCGGCAACCGAACAATGCGCCACTTGGCTCAATCATTGCTGACATTAGCCACTCGAAGCTCAATCGCCACTCATTCTGCGCCACTTTCGACTCAGTCGCCCGGCTCGGCTACATAAGCCTTGGGCTCCATCGCCACTTTCATTTCTAAAGCCCGCCGACAGTCGCCCTTTCGGCTCAATCGCCACTATTCGAAGCCACTTTCATTTCCGATCGCCACTCGCTCAGCCGCCGCACCGACTCAGCGCCACTCGGCTCAATGCATACTTTCGGCTTCCGCGCGCTGAAGCCGCCGCCGCCGGCTACCACAAAAACCCACTTTCCGGCTCGGTAACCACTCAAACTCCAATCGCCCGCCGACGGTCGCCGCTCGAAACACACATAAGCCGCCGACTCAATCGCCACTTTCGGCTACGCCGCCGCACCGACTATATCGCGACTCGACTGGCGCCGCGGCTCGGTCGCCACTTTCGGCTACGCGCCGCCGGCTCGATAACCCGCGGCTCAATAGCCGCTCGGCTATCGCCACTTCGTCAATCGCCCTTTCGGTTATAACGCCCTGCGACTCAATAGCCACTCGGCTACATCGCCACTCAACTACGCGCCACTTCGACTACATTGCCCGCAGGCTCTGGCATGCACTCGGCTACATACGCCCGCTCGACTCTGGCGCCCGATTGGCTACATCGCCACTCGGCTACAACGCCACTTGGCTCAAACGCCACTCGGCTCAAACGCCAATCGGCTCAATCGCCACTCGGCTCAAGCGTACTGTTATCCGCGCTGCTCGACTCAATCGCCACTCGGCTGCGCCCTCGGATCGTAGCCACTCGGCTCAATCGCCGCACTCATTTCATCGCCACTCGACTCAATCGCCGCTCGGCTACGCCGAAGAGCTTCTGCGCTCACTCTTTTCTACCTTACCTTCTGTTATTTTACGAGTGGGCGGATAACTCATTGTTCCACCATTGCTTGCCACCGGCGTTGCCATTCTACACGAGTGTGATGCATGCCTCGATCAATCATCATCAGATCGATGTCGTTGTGTATCGATCAGTGTCACTCATTTCTGCCACTCATTTCTGTCATCCACTCATTCTGCGTAGTGGCTACGTAGCCACGGCTCGCGCCACGCCAATGCGCGCCACTCGGCTCAAGCGCCGCATCGGTTCTGGCGTAATCGGCTCAATCGCCCACTCGGCTCAAAGCGCACTCGGCTTCTCGCGCCCGCTCGACTCAATCGCCACTCGTACCACGGCGCCACTCGGATCGTCGCCACCGACCGATCGCCCTTTCCCGGCTCACAGCCGCCGCCGACTCAATCGCCCTTTCGGCTACGCCATGCCGACCGATCGCCCGCCGATGTGCGCTCCTACATGGCCGCCGACGATCGCCGCTGGCTCTGCGCCCTCGGCTCAATCGCCACTCGGCTCAACCACTATTCCCCATCGCCACTTTCGGCTCCAATGCAGCCACTTTCGGCTAAATCGCCACTCGGCTCGATCGCCCTGGCTCAATCGCCCGCCGGCTACATCGCCACTCGGCTCCAATCGCCACTCGGTACACAAAGCCGCTCGACTCGATCGCCACTCGGCTACATCGCCACTCGGCTACATCGCCTTCATTTCGCGCCACTCGTTTGCGTAGCCACTCGGCTTCTAGCGCCACTCGGCTACGCCAGCCATTACCGCGCCCGCGGGCTCAAATGCCACGCCGACTCCGGCGCTACTCGGCTACGCGCGCCAATCGCGACCAATCGCCCTCCACTTGACTCAGCGCTGCTCATTTCGCGGTGAATATTATTTTCGGCTCAAAGCGCCGGCAAGCTCTACTGGCAGCCCTTTCGGCTCAATAGCCCGCAGGCTACAAGCGCCACTGCGACTCAATCGCCACTCGGCTCAGTAACTACCGGCTACAAGCGCCACTTCGACTCAATCGCCGCTCATTTGCATCGCCCTTTCGGCTACATCGCCACTGTTTGCGTATTCGGCTACATAAGCCACTCGGCTGGCGCCGCCAGGCTCAAGCGCCGCTCGGCTCGGCGCCGCTCAGGCGCCTAGCGCGATAAACCGTCGCCACTCGGCTCCAAACGCCACTTTCATTGCTCGCGCCACTCGACTCAATATTCACTCATTTCGCGCTTCACTCGGGATCGTCGCCACCGACCGTGCTTTTCGTGACTGCCATACTCGATATTGCCACTCGGCTGCAACATCACTCGACTCAATCGCCCTCGGCTCGTCGCCACTCGGCTGCCACGACTTGTCGGCTCAATCGCCACCAACATTTCAATCGCCCGCTCGGCTACATCGCCCTTTCGGCTCAATCGCCCTTTCGGCCTGGCATACTCGACTCAATGCATGTCGGCTACGTAAGCCACTTTCGGCTACCTGCGCCGCTTTCGGCTACAACGCCACTCTGCTACATCGCCACTCGGCAACAACGCCCTTTCGACTCCGAACGCCGCACGTCTGCAAAACGCCCTACGGCTACGCGCGCCCACGCAAACTCAATTGCCCGCAGCCTAGCGCCACTTTCGACTCAATGCGCCCTCGACTCAATCGCCACTTCGACTACGCCATACTCGGCTCTATCGCCTCCGGCTCAAATCGCCGCCGGCTACGCCATACTCGGCTCGAATGCAGCCACTCATTTCTGATGCGCCGCTTTCGGCTACATCGCCGCCGACCGATCACCGCACGGCTACCATCAGCCGCCGGCTACAACGCCACTCGGCTCAATCGCCACTCAGCTGGCATACAAGACTGTAGCCACTTTCGGCTTCTAACGCCACTTTCGGCTCAAACGCCGCACGGCTACAACTCCACTCGACTCCAATTGCCACTTTCGACCACAGCGTCCTCGGCTCAATTGCCACTTTCGGCTCAATCATCACTCCGCTACGCCGTACTCACAAAACCATTCAGCCACTCGGCTCAGTAGCCCTTTCGGCTGCGCGCGCCGACAATCGCCACTTTCGGCTACAAAGCCGCACCGGCTCGATGCGCTCGATACGCCACCACTCGGCTCCAATCGCCACTTTCGGCTGACCACTTTCGTACGATAAGCCCTTTTCGTCAATCGCCGCTCATTTCGATCGCCCTTTTCGACCGATTCGCCCGGCTCGACTCGTCGTAGCTCGACTCAATCGCCGCTTTCCGACTACATGCAGCCACTTTCGGCTATATCGCGACTGACACAGCGCTCGCTCAATGCATACTCGGCTACAAGCAGCCACTCGACTCGATCGCCCTTTCGACTCGGTATTAACTCGTTGCACGGCAGCCGCCTAGAACTAATCCCGGCGCTCATTTATCAACCGCTGGGCGCCGATGTATGACCACGTAGCCTCATTCTGGCGCCGCTCAACTACCGCCCAGCCGCTCGTTACGGCGCCGCTCAGGCGCCGTAGCCGCGCGGCTGGCGCCGTTGGCTGCCGCCGCTGTTCCACAACCGCCCGGCGAAAGCGCCAGCGCTGAGCTCAGCGCGCACCGGCGCGGCGCCAATCGGCTCAATGCGCCGCCGACAAGCGCCGCACCGATATCGCGCCACTTTCGACTCATCGCCACTTTCGGCTACAAGCGCCACTCCGGATAAATCCCCGCTCGGCTCAATCGCTACTTTCGGCTACATAAGCCGCAAACAATCCGCCTTCGGCTACATCGCCGCACTCATTTGTCGTACTCGGCTCAATCGCCGCTCGGCTACATAGCCACTTTCGGCTCAGTGCCGCTCGGTACAACTCCAGCTCATTTCGATCGCCACTTGGCTCAATGTTTTTCAAACTACATCGCCACTCGGCTCGTATCACCTCGACTCTAACGCCCGCTCAGGCTGTCGCCACTCGTTTACATGCCCGCTCGGCTACCGCCATAAACTAGGCGCCACTCGGCTACATAAGCCACTCGGCTGCCGCTGGCTACATCTTCACTCGGCTGCGCAGACAAATGCCCTCGCTCAAACGCTACTATTTCGCGTAATGAAACGATGCCTCCGCTCGACTCAATATTGCTGACTGTATGATCGGCAATCGCCACTCGGCTCAAGACGCCACTTCATTTCTATTTTTTTAGCGCGCTCGTGTCGCGCCGCTGTTTACAACGCCCTCGGCTCAATCGCCACTCGGCTCAATGCGCCCGCACTCGGCTACAGCGCCACTCGACTCAATCGCCGCAAACACGCCGCCACTCGGCTACATCGCCACTTTCGGCTACATCGCCACTTTCGGCTAGCCACTCATTCTACATGTCGCCCGCACTCGGCTACAACGCCACTGGGCTCAAATGCCACTCGGCTCAAACGCTACTCGGCTACAAGCGTGTCGGCTCAATCGCCCTCCCGCTCGGCTCAAGCTGCTCGGTACAAGCATGTTGTCGACTCAAATCGCCGCTCGGCTCAAACGCCAGCTCGGCTTCTGCGCCACTCGGCTCAGCTCGCCACGCAAAACACCAGCCTTTCAGCTCAATCGCCACTGGCTGTCGTAATCAGCTACGCCATGCATTAAAACCAATCGCCACTTTCGGCTCATTCGCCCGCTCGGCTACCATGCTATTTCCGATGCGCCACTCGGCTACATCCCCGCCGACTCAATGTCGCCACTTTCGGCTACACCTTAGCCACTCGGCTCTAGCGCCATTCGGCTACGCCATGCGGCTCAATCGCCCGCGCGACTTCTAGCGCCGCACTCGGTTACACATCGCCACTCGACTAGCGCCACGACTCTCAAACGCCTTTCGGCTACAAATACTTTTCGGTCCGGTAGCGCACTCGGCTACAAGCGCCGCTCGGCTCGATCGCCGCCGACTCAATGCGCGCCAGCCATTGCATACGCCGCTTTCGGCTACGCTCGCCCGCTCGTTCGTAGCCACTCTGACTGCGCGCCACTCGGCTACATCGCCACTTTCGGCTAGCATGCGGGCTCCGTGCCACTCGACTCAAGCGCTACTCGGCTACACGCATGTCGGCTGTCGCCACTCGGCTCGGCTCAATATTTTCGATCTGGCCAGCCGTCATTTCCAATCGCCGCCGACCGGCGCCGCTCGGCTACAAGCGCCACCGACTCGTCGCCGCACGGCTGCGCGCCACTGACTCAATCGCCACTCCGGCTGTGTCGCTGTCGGCTACATCACCATTACGGCTCAATGCGCCGCTCGGCTCTGTCGCGCTCGACTCACATCGCCCGCAAACCAATCGCCCTCATTTCCCCCTTCGCCACTCGACTCAATGGCCACTCGATACATAGCCACTTTCGGCTGCCACTTCGGCTCGCCATACTCGGCTCAATCGCCCGCAGCGACTTCTAGCGCCACTCGACTACGCCAAGCCGCTCGACTTCTAGCCACTCGGCTCGAAGCAGCCCTTTCATTCTAGCGCCACTCATTTCGATGGCCACTGAAAACACAACATCTCGGCTCAATGCGCCACTCCAACTCAATGCGCCACTCAACCATAGCCACTCGTCAATCGGCACTCGGCTCAATCGCCACTCGGCTCTGACGCCACTTTCGGCTCAATCGCCACTATTTACATGTCCTTTTCGGCTCAATCGCCACTCGGCTCAATCGCCACTCGGCTATCGCCACTCGGCTACATCGCCACTCGGCTACATAGCCCTCGAAACCATTAGCCTACTCAAGCTCTAGCGCCCACTCAGGCTCAATCTTACTCAGGCTCTCGCGTACTCAAACTCATTATCCCTTTCAGTACATCAGCCCTACGCTGTCATCACTCAGTCTGACAGCCACAAGGCTACATAATACTGGCTGGCATGTACTCATAAACCAGCGTACTCAGGCTCTCAGCATCACTCGAGGCTCAGGCATGGCCTTTTGAGTAGTGCTGATCGATCGCGTCTTCGTGTACTCGATTCGGATCGTGCCGAACAGTGCTCGTTGCGTGTCATCGACCGACGTTCCGGGCTGATCGTATCATTTTTGATGAGCTTCGACTTCGTTGGCGCGAATCGATGGCGTCAGATATTAGCCTCGATCGTCCGCTGTTATAATGCCGTTGATAACCGCTCAGGCTCGACGTATCGAAGACGTCGCTCATCCGACCGGTGTTCATCGAACGGTTCGTACGCTCGACTCACATCGCGCTCGACTCAATCGTCACTCATTCACGTGCATCCGCTCATTTCTCGCGACCACTCATTTCTAGCGCCACTCGATCAATCGCCACTCGTGATCGCCACTGGCTGAATATAAGCTCGGCTCAGTAGCCACTTTCGGCTCGGTATACTTTCGGCTACGCCATGCTGCGACTCCCGTGTGCCCGCTCATTTCACATTAGCGCTCGGCTATAACGCCACTCGGCTACAACGCCACTCGACTCAATCGCCGCTATTTGGCGCCCGCTCAAACCGATTTGCCGCCGGCTCAATCGCCACTCATTTACATGCGCCACTTCGGCTCAATAAAAACACTTTGACTCGAAGTAGCCACTCGGCTACATATCACCTCGACTCAATCGCGCCACTTTCGGCTGTCACCACTGCGGCTACAGCCCGCGACAATGCGCCACTTTCTGACTACAACGCCACTGGAGCTCAATCAGCCACTCGGCTCAATCGCCGCACTCGGCTACATCAGCCCTTTCGGCTCCATCGCCGCTCGGCTCAATGCGCCACTCGGCTCCATAAGCCACTCGGCTCAATCGCCACTCGACTCGGTCGCCACTCGACTACGTAGCCGCTCAGGGCTCATTGTACGCTCAGGAAACTGTGGCCGCCGACTATAACGCCACTCGACTCGCCACTCATTTATATCGCCCTTTCGGCTCGCGCTCCCTCGGCTCAAACGCGCTCGACTCAAGCGCCACTCGATCAGCGCCACTCGACTCAAATCGCTCGACTCTGGCGCCGCTGGCGCTCAATTGCCCTCGTTCTGGCATACTTTCGTCAATCGCCACTCGCTCAATCGCCCTTTCGGCTACATCGACTTCGGCTTAATCGCCCTCCGAAGCTCCGTCGCCCTTTCGGCCGTAGCCCGCTCCGGACGAGTAATACTTTCGACTCAATCAGCCACTCGGTACATCGCCACTTCATTTCCGATCATGTCGGCTATAGCCGCTAGACTCTGCGCGCCCTTCGCGACTCAATCGCCACTCAGCTACAACGCCACAAGGCTACATCGCCACTCGGCTACAACGCCACTCGGCTCCACGCCACTCGGCAACGCGCCACTGACTCGTCGCCCTCACGGCTTCTGACGCCACTTCGACTCGGTGCCCTCGGCTCAATCATTACTCCGCTACGCCGCCACTCACGGCTCAATCGCCACTCGACTCCGCCACTGGCTCAATCGCCACTCAGCCGCCGCCCTTCGGCTCCGCTTCGCCCGCTTCGGCTACAAAGCCACTTCGGCTCACCGATCACCACTTCGACTCCAATCGCCGCACCGGCTACATCGCCCGCTCGGCTGATCGCCAGCTCGACCGTGCGCCACTGCGGCTACATGCGCCGCCGACTCAATGCGCCACTCGGCTACATCGCCCTTCGGCTATATCGGCGACTTCGACTACGCGCCGCCGACCGATCGCCACTTTCGGTTACAAACGCCACTCGGCTCAATCGCCACTGCAAACAAGCGCCGCTCGGCTACATCGCGCCTACCGGCTCAATCGCCACTTTCGACTGGCGCCACTCGACTCAATGTCTTTCATTTCACATCGCCCTCCGCTACAAGCGCCGCCGGCTACGTAGCGCTGTTTCTAGCGCCACTCGGCTGCATCGCGCCACTTTCGGCTACAAGCGCCTCTTGGCTGCATGCGCCACTTTCATTCTAAGCGTAATCCATTTCAGTCGCCACTCGACTGCGCCACTCGGGATAAATGTACTCGGCTCAATCGCCCTTTCGGCGCCTTAAGCCACTCGGCTCAATCGCCACTCATTGTATGCTAAATCAGTAGCCCTTCGACTCAATGCCTTCATTCATCGCTTGGCTCGCCCAGCGCATCGGCTGCGCGCCCGCTCGACTCGATCGCCACTCGGCTACATCGCTTGTCGGCTCAATCGCCACTTGGCTCAATCGCCCGCCGACCATCACATCGCGACGCCAGCGCCCTTCGGCTCTCCGCGCGCCGCTCGGCTGAAAGCGCCACTCGTCGAAGCGCCCTTTCGGCTGCGCCGCTAGGCTTAGTACCCCTTCCGGACTCCTGGCGCCGCTCGGCTCGTCGCCACTCGGCTCAATCGCCACTTGGCTACATCGCCACTCGGCAATCGCCACTCCATTTCGATCGCCACTCAGCTACGCCATGCTGACTCGATCGCCGCCGACTCGATGGCTCAAACCACGCTCGCCCTCGGCTCCAAATCACCGCTCGGCTACATCGCCGCATATTTCAGCGCCGCCGGCTCAATGTCGCTATCGCTTCTAAGCGCCACAAGGCTACATCGTACTTTCGGCTACAACGCCACTTCGGCTCAAGCGCCCTTTCGGCTACAACTCCACTTCGACTCAGTGCCGCACTCATTTCTAGCGCCACTTTCGACTCGATTGCCGCCTCGACTCCAATCGCTTCCTCCATTTACATAAGCCCTTTCGGCTCAATCGCCACTCGACTCCAATCGCCACTCATTTCTGTCGCCACTCGACTCAATCGCCCTTTCGGCTACCGCTCGATCAATCGCCACTCATTTCTATCGTAGCTCGACCATCGCCCTTTCGACTACAAACCACTTTCATTTCCAATCGTACTCGGCTCAATGCGCCACTCGACTCGATCGCGCTCAAACTACATGGCAGCAAATAATCGCCCTTTCGGCTACATCGCCACTCGGCTATGCTCGCGCGACTTCGGCTACAACGCCACTCGGCTCAATCGCCGCACTCGGCTGCGCCCTCGGCTCAATAGCCGCCGGCTACATCGCCCTTCGGCTCCGATCGCCGCTTTCGTATAAACGCCCTCGACTCAATGCTTTTCGGCTTCATCGCCACTCAACTTCTAGCGCCACTCCTTCATCGCCCTTTCGGCTACAAGCCACTCGACTACATCGCCACTCCCATTCGCGTGATTATTACATGTCGCCCTTTCATTCTCGCCATGTGGGCTCCGCGCCACTCGAGCTCATACTTTCGGCTACAGCATGTCGGCTCAATAAGCCTACTTTCGGCTCCAACGCCACTTTCATTTATCGCGCCACTTTCGACTCAATCGCCCTTTCGGCTGCGCCCACTCGGATAAATCACTCGGGTCAATCGCCGCCGGCTACGCCATACTCGGCTCAATCGCCACTCGGTACACGCGCCGCCACTCGGCTCAATCGCCACTCGGCTCAATCGCCCTTTCGACTCTGGCGCCACTCGGCTCAATCGCCCTCGACCACAAACGCCCGCTCGGCTGTCGCCCTTGGCTCAGCGCCACTCGGCTACATCGCCGCTCGGCTCAATCGCCACTCGGCTCCATCGCCACTCGGCTGCGCGCCACTCGACTCAATCATACTCGACTACGCATCGCCGCTTTCGGTACGCCAGCCACTTTTCGGCTACAAGCGCCACTCGGCTACATCGCCCTTTCGGCTACAACGCCCGCCGGTACACATCGCCGCCTGGCTGCGCGCCAGCCCCGGGCTCAAATGCCGCATCGGCTCAGCTATTTACTTCGACTACGCCAATGCTCAATCAGCCCTCCACTTTCGGTTAGGCGCTACCTTCATTTCGCGCCAATCCCATTTCAATCGCCACTCGACCAAGCGCCGGCTCGGCTGGCAGCTCACGGCTCCAATGTCGCCGCACTTTCGGCTACAAACGCCCTTCATTTCAATCGCGCACTCGACGATCTTGATCGATACAATAGTAAATTCGAACTCCGTAGCCGCTCATTTCCGTCGCCCGGCTCGGCTACATCAGCCACTTTCGACCAGTGCCTTTCGGCTACATGGCCGCTAGAGCTCAATCGCCACTTTCGGCTACATCGCCGCTTTCGATTTCTGGCGCCGCCATTTACATGCGCCGCGAACCGGTAGTACTCGACTACCAGCCACTCGGGCTGCGTGGCCACTTTCATTCTGATCACTTTCGACCAGCGCCACTTTCGGCTCGCGCCACTTTCGGCTCAATCGCCGCTTTCATTTCTGGCGCCGCTCCGACCGATGCCCGCTCCGAGCTCAATGCGCCACTCTGGCTACATCGCCGCTCCGATCCGTGACTTCGACCGATGGCGCTCATTTCTGCGCCACTCGACTCCAGCGAGAAATCATCTCGATCAGCCACTTTCGATTGCGTAGCCGCTCGATCGATGTCTTTCGACGTTATTCGCTCATTTACATCGCCGCACGATCGATGCGCTCAGGGCTGCGCCCGCCCTTTCGACTGTTAGCCACTTTCGGCTACGTAGCGGTCGCCTCAGCGCCGTCATTCCAGCGCCCGCTCGACCGATGCAGCCGCACCGACCGATGGATCCGCCATTACATCGCCGCCATTTCGATGCCGCTGCGGTGCAGCCGCCGCCGACTCGATCGCCGCCGACTACATCGCCGCTCTGTTTATGTATCTCCGCTCGAGCTCTGTAGCCGCCGGCTCGATCGCCACTTTCAGGCTGCAAGCGCCACTCGTCAATCGCCGCGGCTGGTAGCCGCTCGACCGTGTACTCGACCAATCAGCCACTCTGCTACGCCATCACTCGTTCGATGCCACTCGGCTTATAGCCACTCGACTCGATCACCACTCGACTACATCGCCACTCATTTCAAATCGCCACTTTCGACTCGTCATATGGCTAACGCCCGGCTTCAGCGCACCGGCTCAATCGCCCTGAAACCAGTGGCTGCTCGCAACCGGTGGCTCGCCAGGCTGCGCTCGCCGCAAACGGTGCCTTCATTTCTGATCGCCGCTTTCGGCTACGCGCCACTTTCGGCTCTGGCATCACTCGGCTACAATGCCGCGGCTACGCTCGCCCTTTCGACTCAATCGCGCTCGGCTACAAGCGCCCTTTCCGGCTCAGCTCGCCACTCAAACTCGGTCGCCACTTTCGGCTACGCCGCCGCTCGGCTCAATCGCCGCATCGGCTACGCGCCCACTCGGCTGTTCGTCACTCATTTTACATCGCCGCCGGTACGGAACGCCACCAAGGCCACGGCGCGGGGTAAGTAATTCATATTGACGAGGATCATCCCTCAACTCAGATGGGCGAGCCTACTGGCCCCCATTAGCCCAGGCCGCCGGGCGGGCGGCTTCAGTGGGCTCCTCTGCTATTTACATTGGCGACCTTGCCGGACTTGAAGCGAGGCGGGCTTCCTCCTACTTGTTACATTGACGGTAGCGCCGGCGCGCCGCGGCAGGCGAATCGCCAACAATTCGCGTGGCGGGGCTCATCCACCGGCTTCGGATGGGCGGGCTATAACCCCATTTGTGACCTTCGCTGCGGGCTTTAAGCGGGCGGCTCCCCTGCAGCCACGATGGCGAGCCCTTGGCGCGAGCACCAAACGGTGGGCTCCCTGCTGCCTCTTCACGACCCGAGCCTTCTTTGAACTTCAGCGACGGGCTCCCTCTGTCCTTACATTGGCAGGCCCTTGTGCGCACTCCAAAGCGAGACGGGCTCTTCTTCGCAATTCGCTATTGGCGAGGCTCATCCACCGACTTTCGGATGGGCGAGCCCACACTAGCTAGAATTAGCGAGCTCTGGCCTGCATCTGGGCCAGAGGCTCTTACAACGATCTACACGTGGTTCTTTAGCGACCGCGTTCTGCGAATCGCCATTATCTGCGGGACCGAAGCTCTACCGATCCGGCGATCTTCCCGGCGACCCCGTGACGATCTCAGCCATTCTGCGGGGTGATCGCCGACGATGCTGACGATCTCCCGGCAACTCGCCGACGAATATTATCTATGGACGAAGTGCGGATATTCGATCTTCGCCGCGTTGCCGGCGATGCGATATCTATGAAGGCGACTCTTGACGATTCACGTGATAACCTCCGCGGCAAACCGCCCCGGCGATACTGTATATGCATCGGGCGATCTTCGGTGATGAATCCCGCTGGCGACGCTGCGAAAAACTCTGCGCGGCCGACTCTCGTATTCGCCGGGCGACTCTGCGGTTTGAACCGACGACTCTTCCGGTAGCGCGGTGACTTTCGCCAAAGCGACTCTGCCCGAAGCGAGCTCTGTGCCCGCGGGCGAGCTCTTACAGCGATGCACGTGACTCTTCCCGCTTCGCTACGCCCGTGATGTTCGACAAGCTCTGCCCGGCGACTCCTATTATCTACTCGAGGCGAGCTCTTACAGCATTCTTCGACGACTCTTACGGCGGTGCGCGGCGAAGGCTCTATTATTCTGGACGAGCTCTTACGACGATCTACGACGAGCTCTTCCCAGCGGCTGCCAGCGAGCTCCTAGCCCTACATGGGCGAGCTCTTCTGTGATGCTACTGACGAGCTCTTCCCAGCAGCTCTGCCCGCGACGCTCTATTATCTACAGACGAGCTCTTACGAACGGTCTTCTTTGGCCAGGCTCTTCCGGCAGCTCCGCGAGAGCTCTATTATTACGCGGCGACTCTTACCTTGATCGGCAGCGAATACCCAGCAGCTCGCGATGAGCTCTATTATACATGGGCGAGCTCTTACAACGATCTACGGCGAGCTCTTCCGCGGCTACACTTGGCAGAGCTCTATTATTTACATGGGCGGCTCTTCTGACGATCTTCACGAGGAAACTCTTCCCGGCAGCTTCGGCAGAGGCTCTCAAGCGGCTCTGCCCGGCGGCTCTCAATGTTTACGTAGATGGCTGCTGGCGAATCCACAGCCGTCGCTTCCAACCTTCCACACAGCGACTCTTCCAGCTTAATTTGTGCCAGCGACTCCCATTATCTACCGCGGACGAGCTCTTACTGGCGATCTTCACGGCAAACTCTTTCCGCCGACTTCCCGCGGCGGCTCTGTATGGCCGCGGACGGCTCGCTATAGCGGTCTGACGAGAGCTCTTCAGCAGCTCTGCCCGGCAAACTCTATTATCTATGGGCGAGCTCTTAGATCTTCTGACGACTCTTCCGCCGTCGGCAGCGACTCTTACTAAATTACGATGACGCTTCACCGAAGCGGTCCCCGATACGCTGAGCTCTGCTGCCGCCAGCCATTGGCGACCTCGGTAAGCGGTCGGCGCCAACCTAAAGTCTGTTCAACTCGTACCGAGAACCAGCGATGGAAATTCGACGCTCAAAGCCCGGCGAGCTCTTCCCGCGAATTCCCGATGGCGAGCTCTTTGATTCACCGGCGAGCTCTTCCCGGCCGATTTGCATTGGCGAGCTCTTCCCAGCGAATTACGCGTTGGCGAGCTCGCCCAGCTAATACGCGTGGCGAGCTCTGCCAACTATTACGCATTGGCGAGCTCTTCCAAGTTCACAGCGGCGAGCTCTTCCCGGCAATTTGCATTGATGAGCTTTCTTCCCGAGTTCACCTTGACAAGCTGCCGGTGGTCGCATTGGCGAGCTCTTCCCGACAAGTTCACATGGACGAGCTACGCGGCTGATACGCATAGGCGAGCTCACTCCAGCCGGTTCAACAAGCAACTCAGCCCGGCGGGCCCAACAAATCGCGGGGCGAGTTCATCTACTCAGCACGGGCGTGCGACCCTGGGGAATCAATTCAACCGGGCAGATCAGAGAACAACGACACATTGGCGACCTCGGCGTGGCGGTCATGCGGCCAAAGAATCGGTCGGCTCACATGGTCGTAGATGGAGAACAACAACTTGCATTGTGACTTCGGCCAGCGGTCATCGGCCAAGGGTCGGTCGGCTCGCCTACAGGTCGGTAGGTAGGTCGACAACGCGCGGCGACCTCGGCCCAAATCGTGCCCGGCCCCAGGAATCGGTCGGCGCCGAGCAAGCTAGCCCGCAGCCACTGGCGGCTTCGGTTGTGACTTAATTTCTCAACTCAGGCGCTCGGTAGGCCATTCGGTTCAAGGAAACGCCGAGCGGCGGTAGAGATATTCTGGCGGAAGAAATGGCGCGGCGTAGAAGGTCATCGTTATCGCCCGGACATGACGACAATAATAGCCACAATCCAGCCACGGGCGACCGCGTGGAAATCACACCCGATACGAAAGCGATCATAGCCCTTGCTACTGGCGTGCCACAAGAGTGAGAACAACGACGAGGTTGAAAAATAGACGCGTGAGCCTACTCACTAAACGAAGGAGGTAGGCCCTATAAAACGCGAGCCCTAGCGTCATTACAAGCGAAAGCCCGGTCCACTGCGCCCAGTAGATGATATGGATAATTGGGAAGGCCCTGTCCTGCCGTCCGATTCGTCACAAATAAGAAAGTAGATAATTCTCAATAGCGCTTATCCACATAAATGGACTAAATCTAAGCCAATAAAAAGAAAGTAGGATAATTCGATAATATATTATCACCACTTGAAATCCGACGAATCTCACCAACAAAAAACGGATATTCTCGTAATGTATTATCTTTGTCCCATCAATCTCACCAATAAGGGAAATGAGATAATTCTAAATAATATATTATCCGCAAATCAGCGATCTCACTAAAGGAAGGAGGATAATTCTCGATAAACTATTCCTTGATATCTCTTTCTAAATCCGATAAAATGATAAATATCCCATCAATGTGAAAGAATCGCCTACCCCTCAAATTGGGAATAATATACACTATAAATACAAGGCCACCCAGTAGTGAAGATGCATCTTAGGCAGCATGCTCATACAACACATTATCCCTCTAAGCGAGTCTTTCTTTTCTCTGAGAAAAGCGGCTTAGGCATCGGGCCCGACCCGCGAATAGCCCTCGCCGACCCACTGCTGTTCTTGCAAGGAGTGCTCATACGGAGCCTATAGATCGGCGATGTCGTAATCACGCCTCAATCCGAACGATCTAGGCGCGCATCCCGGCCCTGGCAACGAGTCCAGTGACCCGCGCGCTCGACCAGTTCAGTTGAAAAAAGGCATCATCAGGATATATAACCATATACTTGGGTATAACTTTCTAAACAAGAAATAAGTAAAGTATTAAAGCCTAAACAAAGTGAAATTCAATTTATTCTAAAAGGTTTCAATAAATTGTTTCAAATAAAAATATATAAAAAATGGATTAATATTAGTATGAAAAGAAATCTAAAAGCTATATGCGCAAATTTGATTTTTAGTTCCATATCATAGAAAATCATATCAACATTTCTCTTTTACTTCCCATAACAATGTACCCCGTACAGAATTTGATGCCCCATTGTTTCTGTATTGAGATGAAGTCACCCGAGACATACCGGTTCGAGGCGAAAGAGCTATCTAATAGTTTTATATCAAACTGATGACTTTTTACAGTCCTCCTACGGGTACTAGATTTTCTTTGTCCTTCCTCAGCTACCTCGGAGTTCTCTGTGGTAGTGCCTTTGCCAGCCACGACCTACCAACTATAGTTCTTTTCCTTAGGTAGTATACAATATATTTATGAACCGCAAAAATGGGGACGATTGGCATTCATTTAGAGTCTTATGTGAGTCCATCACAATACATGTGATCAACTCATTAGGTGGTGAAAGCAATGCTCAGCTTTGGTAGTAATTTTTGTTACAATGTTTCACAAACTATGGGAGTAGAGCATTTGGGCTGGCACACGCTAGAATGGGACCAGTTTAGTCGAAGCATGGTTTGAGTCATAGTATATCTCTGATCTATACGCGGCGATATAGTTCAAAAAGCTGAAAAATCTCGGAAAATAGAAATATGAACAAATAAACAAAGAGATGGATTCAATAAATTAATGCATAGCATCCACCGCTTTTGACTTGTTTAATAATCGTAAAGCATACATTCGAGATTAGACTTTAAGAATGTTAGAATTTAAAATTAGCATTATTTAAGCCTAGTTTTTTAATCATAGTTTGTAATCTCTTGTGTTGTTGTCCATCTGCATTATTTCTTCAAGCTCCTACTAAAAGCGTCACTTCTCATTATTAATTATTTTGGCTTTGCCGATCTTTGAGTTATTTCTTCTTATCATTTTTTCTTTTAAATCATTATTTCTTTTCTATTTCTTTTCTCTGATTTATTTTGAAATTACGACAGCAATCAAAATCATTTTTTCCACTTCGGTAATTTGGTTACTTGATTCCTCTACAAATGTTTAATTATTTATACATATGTTATTATTATTTCATATTTCCAAAATCTCATCTTTGCTATTCCAAGTTTGATTCTTTTTCTTTTCTTTTGTAAGTGACATTAAAAAAAGAAAAAGAATTCTAATCATTCTCAGTTCCACTCAATGCCACCCTATTAACTCTTGGGTTTGAATCATTGACCAAATAGTAAAAGGAAATGGGCATATAATCTAAAAGACTCAAACAAAATGCATGATTTATCAAGTTGAAAAACTAAGACCTTGGGAATACGATAACGATTGAATTATAGGTGGGAAATGGGTTGGCCTGACCCATTTTGGCCCGATCCGATCAAGGCATGGGCCAATATGAGCCAGACCATTTGGCCCGGGTTATATTTGGGCTACTGTTTGGCCAACCCCACCTAACCCTATGCAGGCCACGGGTTAAAACGGGCTAAAATGAGCTGTAATAGTAAAACTATTAAAGAAATAATTTTACAATCTTTGTAAATATTTCATAAAATAAAATTTTCATTTAAAATATTTAGAATTTATTTTTATATTTAAAAAAAGACTATATAACAAACTTTCAAACCAAACTCTAAACCACCGACGGTTTCCAAAGTCGCTCCCCACGTTTTTGTTGATTAAAAGCCCGTTATTCCAAATGTAAGACATTCCCTGTGAAACCACCACAATTCAAAATCACGAAATTGATTCAAACAAGCAGAGGAAAATAATAGAAAACAAGAACATCCGAGGAAAAAATTGAGCATTATGTTTCCCATGCCCCAGGCTTGAAAATATAAACTCGCGAGGCCATTGTGAGTCTGCATTTCTTTTAGTCTCCATTAACATAAACTCCAAAGTTCAAAAAAATAAAACAAAAGAAATTTCATCTCTTTACATAGGTCTCTTTTGTAACCATTGATTTTATTGCATCAAACATATTTCCACCAATAAAACTACAACTCTCAAAAAAACAAATCGGATCACTTGATTGTTCCATTTACTAAATTAACCTCAATACATGACCAAAGCACATAGCATAAGAATCCAAGGCTTCTTTGTGGTCAAAGATTAGATTTGGCACATTCAAGGAAACCTTGATATCATCATGTACTAATCAACATAATTTCATCTCAAATAAAAAAAGTAAAAAGAAAAAATTGGATATTTTGCTGCTGTATTTTCACCAGCAACGAGCCAACCTGTGAACATTAAAATTGGATATTTTTACGCTGCTTTCCAATATTTTACGCTGCACTCTAACTTTTAAGAATTATGAAGATGTTTCTTCAAAAAAACACTTTTAATTCTAATCATTAAAAAAAAAAAAAGCCTATCATATAATGGCTTCATTATAGTAGAATATAAATAAGAAAATATATGTTAAGGAATAGTGACATAATGAAAATATATGGGAAAAAAAGAGGAAGAAAGAATAAATTCAAACATACATCGAATTTAGACAAAAAAAAATTAAAATCTAAGATAATGGATAATTAAATACCAAACACGAAAAGATTAGAAAGGAAAAATAAATCAAAAGTTAAATAATGAAACATGAATGAGAAAAAAAAAAGTCCACATGCCTTGACCACTCAATAATCAATTTCCCTAACTCCAATGACAAATAAACTAATTATTCTCCTTCTCTTTTATTGGTTCACAGTGGCCAGACACACAAGAAAACTCACCCTCGAACTCTCTCATGCCTTCCCACCACTTATCGACCACTCTCTTTTTGGCTTGAAAATCAAACCTCATAAATCCCTCCACTCACCATCATCCATGCACTAAAATCAATAAAAGTCTGTAACTTAAAAAAAAAATAATGTAATAAACCAAAAATCGATGGAAAAAAAAAAACCAGTGTAAGTTATGCTTCAACATCCTAAATCTGAGCAAACCAAGAATGAATCATTAAAGGCCACCCTCATTAATCAATGCAATAAACCACAACATAACATATTGAACAAAACCAAACAATCAAACGCCGACTTACCGCGTGGAATGATCTTCAACCAGTAGACCCAAACATGTCCTTCCCTCTCTCTACCTCTCTTGCCTCCCAAAAAGAATATCTGTTTTCTTCTCACCAAAAAGCTTCTCTTTTCGTTACCACTTCTAAGAAACCCAGGCCGATGTTGATCTTTCACCTCCTAATCAACAAATCATAGCTCATACAAAAATTTATGAACAAAATCCACCTTCTAGAAAAAAAAATGCTTGAGAACACTTGTCTTAAGAATCAACCCGATAAAACCGATAAACGAGTTTCATAAATAGCCAAATAAGCCACAAAATATAAGTTCTTCCAATTTTCTTTTATTAATATCTGAGACTAGAGTAAAAGTTTAAAGAAAAAAATTTAATGAGAAAATATCGTTGGATGACAAAGAAAAATTGGGAAAACTACAGTCGGATCCACAATCAGATTTTCGATATTTGACGTTGAAAATAATAGCTGGGATGGGTTTGTTCCCCTTCCTTATTCAAGCCCTAAACCTTTTACCCTTACTCATGATATCTCTGCTTCATTGGTCCTTCTATCCCAGCTCACACCCAAATCAAATAGAAATGAACATGAATGAATGGGAGAAAAGCTTAGTTTTCATGAAGGTCGGTGGGCACACCATGTAAGCTCCAGCTTCTTATCAACAATGGAGATGAATATCATTGGAGAAACACTTTTACATGGTGAAGAACAATGGAGGCTTGGTTGGTAGAGAGTATCTTCGGCCGGGTTTGAAGAGGATTTAAGCTAGGGCTTCAAAATACATTTAAATTAGAAAATAATCACCATATATAATATAATGGTGATGGAGTCTCTCGGAGAAAAGTGACAAAGTTTTTATTATTACTATGACATTAAAAAATGCCATGGTTGAGTTTAGGACTTATTTTTATGTTAAAATATAACTAAATAGACACATACGCTATGACACTTTTAATAAAGCGCCATAAAAAAATTACATAAGATATCTTACGCTTCTAATTAAGCGTCATCATGTATATATTGTAATTAAGTAATAACATTACGGCGTCATAAACAAGTCATAAATTTTAATTTTTGTAGTAGTGTTTATGCATCCTCTTGGTGTATTAATTGTATATGATTGGTTATGGCTATATAAGTCTCTTGTTAAAGCATTTGAGTTATGATTTTGATCAGTAGCGCCTGATTATGTACGATTTATGCATTCTCTTTGTGCGTTAATTGTATATGATTGGTTATGACTATGTAAATATATTGAGAAAGCATCTGAGTTATGATTATGTTATCCAAGTGGGAGGATGTTAGATTACTTTATTAATTATGGACTAATCATAACCATATTACAATTTTAATTGTATAATTGTGCATGTTAATTATGGGCCATTTATGGGATGGTTTAATATTAACTAGCTATGAGCCCACAATTCTATCTTCTCCCTTGCTTTGGTAAGCCCATTGGACCAAATCTCAATTGTTCTCTTGTGCTATATATATATATATATATATATATATATATATATATATATATGTAAATAGAGCCCTAAAATTTTATAAGGGTTTGGTATAACACACTTTGGGGAGAAGGAAAGAACCATCTTTAACCCTAGATTTTCTTTGATCATCCTTTGTAGAATTGGGAGACTAATGGCAGTCAACAATTCCGAATCCATGTCAGGTATGTTTTCTACACACTATGAATTGATATGCTTCTTTGTTCAATAAAGTTATTATTTTGTAATGTATTTGTTGATTCTTTTGATTATTGATCAATTGTTTTTTTGCCTCAATAAATACTCTTAATTTTACAAAATAATTTAGCAATTGTATCATTGATCACGTGATTGTGAGGGGGACCTTGTGGATGGATGTTGCATAATTATTGATTGATCTATAACTATATCAATCATCTTTTTCCATTTTTTTTAAGTTTTCCCATAATAATTTCTCAGTAATATAATACGTCTACTAAAAATTTGTCACAACCAAACAAAAGCCTATTTTGTATAAAGTTTCAGCATGAAAGTGATGAAGAACAATTCGGCACACCAAAGTAATAGACTCAAAGAAAAACTAAGGTTTGTATATTTCTACTCAAATCACAATATCAATAAAAAAAATACAATGTAATAAAAAGGAAATTACAAAGGAGAGTCCTCCTCTACCCAGGCTCTAGCCCGACACTCACGTCTCACACTCTTTTCCCCTTCAACATTCCCTTCCACCCCCTTTAATTACACGTGAACACCCAATCGATACCTAAACTACCCTTCGTTAGTTACTACCCTCCTCTACTCGCATTAACCTTGCTGGTGTATACCCTTAGAGGAGGGCCTTTAGTAGTGCTCGTAACATTGCCCTCCCCTTCAGCAGTAGCCTTGTCCCCAAGGTTGAATTGAGGAAATTGAGCTCAGAAGTCAATCGCACTAATTCAGGTAACTTCCTCCATTGACTTTCCTAGCCATTTAACCAACATATTTAGCCCCCTACGATATCCTTGCCATCCCCAGCACGAGACTAAAATTTTTTTGGGCTCGAAGGTTGATTCCCCTATTCCCACATCTAGGGGAAAATCAGCCTCAATTAGGTGTTGTCTAAAAGTTTTTTTTCAAAAGGGAAACATGAAATATCGGGTGCACCTTAGAGTTAGGAGGCAAATCCAACCTATATGTCACCTTACCAACCTTAGCAGCTATCTTATAAGGGCTACAATATCTAATTGATAGCTTCTTATTGATCCTCTACTGAATTGAAGACTGTCGGTAAGGTTGTAGATTCACCAATACGCTATCTCCCACCTGAAAATGAATATCTCTTTTGTGGGAATCTGCTAAAGCCTTCATTCGTTGTTGAGCTTGTTCCAAGTTCTTCTTGAGGAGCCCTAGAATATGGTAACACATAATCAATTCCTCCTCAACTGTCGGCACCTTTATCTCCTCGGGTAGAAATTGCTTAAGGGTGGGAGGGGTTCTGCTCTAAATAGCTTTGAAGGAAGTCATGCCAACTGTTGATTGAAAACTCGTATTGTAACTAAACTCAACCCATGGCAGCCACTTGCTCCATTGACTTGAATGCTTTGAATAAAAACATTTCAAGTAAGTCTCAAGGCAATGATTCAAGATCTTGGTTTGTCCGTCGGTTTCTGGATGCTACGAGCTGCTCATCTTCAGAGTAGTCCCCATATTTTTAAGCAGTTCTGTCCAAAATTTGCTCATAAGAAAGGGATCCTGAGATTGATAGTGGTACCCCATGCAGCCGGATGATCTCCTTAGCAAAAATTTCTGCCACCATTCTTGCCGTAAAAGGGTGTCAAAGACCCAAGAAATGGGCATACTTAGAAAGACGGTCGACGATAGCTAAGATGCAATCAATCCCTCTTGAACTTGGTAATCTTGAAATAAAATCCATGTTGAGGTCTTCCCAAATTTGATTTGGAATCTGCAATGGATGTAGTAATCAGCTGGACTCAGGGAGTCATATTTGCTTCATTGGCACACAAGGCAGTCGTCTATGTACCTTCATATTTGTTTCATCATTCCTCACCAATATACGCTCGATGCTAAGCGTTTGTATGTTTTGAGGGCCCCTACATGCCCTCTAGAAGGAGTAGAGTGAAACTCTTCAATTAATTGAACACTCAAGGGAGAAGAAGTTGGAAGAACAATACACCCCTTATGGTATAACCTGCCTGTCACTAAGGAGAAAGGATCTTGGGAGTTCCTTGCTATTATCACCTCTTGCCTTACCTGGCTAAGTTCATTATCTACCTCGACTACCCTCTCTAATGCTGACCAATCCACCCATTAAGATTTAGAAACTGTTGCCAATTATTTATCCTCAATTCGGCGAGACAATGCATTAGGCACACCATCACATTTCCCTCATTTATAGATGACCTCACAATCATATCCCAGAAGTTTGGCCACCTAGTTTTGTTAAGCAAGGGTGGATATGGGTTGTTGGAGTAAGTGTTTTAGACTATGCTGATATGATCTTACCTGGAATCTTCTGCCAATTAAATATAATATCCAATGTTAGATGGCCATCACCAATTCCATAAGCTCATTTTCATATGTCGACTTTCCCCACCATCACTCGAATAGTAACTTACTAAAAAAGGCTATAGGTCTCCCAAACTGCATGAGGACCGCCCCCATGCCTATATTAGATGCATCACATTCAATGACGAAGTATTGGGTGAAATCGGGAATGGATAGAACCGGGGCAGAGGTCATGGCTAGCTGCAGCCTGTGGAAGGTTGTTTGGATCTCCTGGTTCCACTTAAAGCTAACAACATTCTCTTTCTTTAGTAGAGTTGTTAAGGGCTGAGCAATTTTTCCATAATCCTTGATAAAACGACGATAATAACCTATTAGCCCGAGGAACCCTTGCACCTCTTTGAGATTATGAGGTATAGGCTAATGCAACACACTATTTATTTTATCGAGGTCCATCTCAACACCGCGACCTGACACCATGTGACCTAATTAATATTCCATTGCTAAGTAGCCCATTGAACTTTTTTTTTTTTTTGTTAACTATAAATTGATGAGAAAGTACAATTTCCAATACTTTATGCAGATGCTCAAGATGAAGGGCCCAAGTTCGGCTATAGATCAGTATATCATCAAAGAACACCAATACAAAATTTCTCAGATGAGACCTGAACAAATCATTCATGGTCACTTGGAAGGTGGAGAGGGCATTGGTAAGTCTGAAAGGCATTACTTGAAATTCATAGTGTCCTGAATGTGTGCGGAACTCAGTCTTGTGTACATCCTTTACTGCGACTCGGATTTGGTGATAGCCCAATCTTAAATACAATTTGCTGAAATATTGTTAACCTCCCAATTCCTCAAGCATCTCTTGGATAATCGGTATTGGATACTTATCATGAATAGTTACCTTATTTAGTTGGTGGTAGTCGACATAGAAACGCCAACTCCCATCTTTTTTGCGAACTAGAAGGACATTACTAGAAAATGGACTATTGCTTGGTTGTATGATGCATGCGACTAACATTTCTCCCACCAGCCTCTCCATCTCATTTTTTTAAGGAATAACTTTAGCGATAAGGTTTGACACTTACTAGCACAACAACAGAATCTTATGGTCTTGTGATCTATGGGAAGGGAGCTCAAAGTGGTTGATAAAGAGGGGTGGAAAGGTTGTAGTAATGTAGCCAACTCCCCTTGTTGCTGCTCATTAAGATTGTTTCTTACCTTGTCAGTGGTGCTGGATATTTCGGTTAAACAAATGAAGGCACAAAAGTCGATGTCACCCATTTTATGTAGGGATTTTGTCAAAATAGTAGAGCGCACTAAGTTTGGATCTCCTCGAAGTGTAAACTATTAGCCTCCTTGCTTGAATTTCATATTGGATTTTGCCTAGTTCGAACAAACTTCTCCTAGAGTTTCTAACCAAGTGATTCCCTAAATGATATCAACGGTTCCTAACAGGAAAACATAACAATCAATATGTACTTGTGTTGGACCCAGAGTGGACGCTGTGCCCGCGACGGGCGCCCCTTGAAATCGATCGGGAACCGCCGGCTGTTAATTAAATTTTCGCCGAATTCCAAAGGAAGATGTCAACAAGAAATTATTTTTTCATTGATAAAGCAGTGGCTAGCGCCACTATCTACCATTACCACAACTTTAGAATTCCCTATTTTTCCACGGAGTTTCATTGTGTGTGGACCCATAATACTGCCCAAGGCAAGCATAAACAACTCCATAAGGTTGATGTTGTCGTCGTCTTTGTAGTTCGCGACAGGGAAATTCTTCTTCGTTTTCAGTGACGATGACAATGGGATCTTCATCTTGGCCCGGCTATGTGGGGACTGAAAGGTCTTGTTCTGCCCATGAGGATGACAGGTTGTTTCTGCGAAAACATAAACCTTTGTTTCTAAGGTCCTGGAAGTCCAAATCGCTAAGACGTTGATTTCCCCTTTGGCGAGTGGTGCAATTAGGGTTTCTTTGGTTGACACCCGACATTTGGGTGGGAAGTGAATGGGTGTAGGCCTTCGAAGGTTCTAGAGAATGCGACCCATAATTGTTGATGAAGGTGGATGACCCATGCGAGTTGGGAGGCCCATAATTTGGTTTGGGCCCTTAATAGATGCTACTATGTGCTGGTGGCCCATCCACTTTAGTTGTGTAGGGCTCCGCTAGTTACCGCATACCATACCCAACCTGGCGATGGTGGTCATTGTGGTTGACGGTGAAAAACTCATCACCTTTTTCCACTAACAACCAACGTTCTACCTCCGAGCCAAATCCACGGTTTCTAGGATATCGACAGCATCATTTTGAAAAATTTGGACCCGGAGGAATCGTCACCCCCTTCACGCCCCAGTCGGCTGGAAAAATTTCTCTACTAGCCACGATTATCCTACTTTGAATCCTTTTCTTCCACGCGACTGGGTTCACCTTCCTCTGGTGCTTATGGTCACGATTATCTTACTCTGAATCCTTCTCTTCCACGCGACTGGGTTCACCTTCCTCTGGTGCTTATGGTTCGTCACCTTTAGGGCGAGACGGGGAGAGTAACTCTATCAACGAGTCCAGTTTGCAAGAGAAGTCGTCTTGGTGAGTTTCCAAGCGAGTGAGGCGATCGTTGTCCTCTCTACGACTTGTCTCTAACGCCGCCAATGTCATCTCCAATCCCTCGATGCAAGACTCCATTTTGGTTGGAATTCACAGGAATTTGGGGCCTGTAGTTGGACCAGTGATGGAGAACAATTCGACACACCAAAGCAATAGACTCAAAGAAAAACTGAGGTCTATATATTTCTACTCAAATCCTGTGTCAAATAAGGACAATGTAATCAAAAGAAGGAAATTATGAGAGAGTCCTCACGCGAAGCTCGACCGACACTCACGTCTCACACTCTTTTCCCCCTCAATATTCCTTTCTACCCCTTTAGTGCGTGAACACTCATGAAATCACATGGCCTTATGGTTAATTCTTGCCCTCCTCACGCATTAGCCATACGGTGTATACCCTTAGAGGTGGATGGCCTCTAGTAGTGCCCCATGAAGCCTTATATTCTCTTTGGGGAATGACATTAACCAAACTTTTTTCGATTTTTTTTTAAAATGTCAATTTAGGTTGAAAGCTTGCTGGTGTTAATTTACTTCCATTTATAATTGTTTCAAATCCAAATAATTTTTGAATTTCTAATTTAATTAAACTCTTACTAAATGACTTCACCTGTGCATCCATGTAAAGTGAGTTGGCCTTTTGATGATTCTTATTACTATGCTTATTAATATTCTACAAAAAATACCCCAATCTCATGTTTGGTTGCTTACTAGAGGACATGGATGACGATGCTGGCACTTCATGCCACCTGTGAGTCATGATGGTGTGATGGAAGCTATTTGAATTAGGCTATAAATGGTAGGTCATTATAGTGATACTGCTGTGTAAGAAGGATAGCAATGGAAAGAGAAAGTGTAGACAGACCAGTCGATGCAGATTAAGAAAATGGCTTACGGGAGAGAAATAGAGAGACCAACAAAAAGTAACCTTCCTGTTTTATTTTTCTGTACTGAAGAATGCTGATCATAGTTTGAATAATGGCAAGTGAATTAAATTGTCAAAAAACAGGAGATAATGGAAAAAAAAGAAGTCCCCACACCAACCCCAATCCGAAAGAGCAGTGAACCTTCTGAAAAAAGATGAAAATGTCACAAAGCATATCAATAGGAATAAGTGCGATGGTGTTTCCTTCCATTTATAATTGTTTAAAATCCAAATAATTTATGAATTTCTAATTTAATTAAACTGCTTAAATGACTTCACCTGTAATGCATCCATGTAAAGTGAGTTGGCCTTTTGATGATTCTTATTACTATACTTATTAGTATTCAACAAAAAAAACCCCAAACTCATGTTTGGTTGCTGACTAGACGACATGATGATGATGCTGGCACTTCATGCCAGTAGTGAGTCATGATGATGTGGCGTAAGTTTCATGTTTGGGCAAGTGAGATGAATAAAAAATCTTCCCACGAGTTGACTCTGATGGAAGCTATTTGAATTATGTTGTAATTGGCAGGCCATTATAGTGATACTGCTGTCTAGGAAAGATAGCAATGGAAAGAGTGTAGAGAGACTGAGTGGTGTAGATTAAGAAAATGGCTTACGAGAGAGAAACAGAGAGACCAACAAAAAATAATAACTCCCCTTAGTGCATGTGCAACCTATGAAGAGAGTAACACTAATCCTTAGGTTTGAGACCACTTTCCAAGTGAATTAAATTGTCAAAAAACAGGAGAGAATGAAAAAAAAAAAGGTCCCCACACCAACCTCCAAAATAACGACGATCCTCCTGAAAAACAATGAAAATGCCATAAAGCATATCAATAGGAAGAAGTACTGCCCAAGAAATTATAATTTTAAATAGATAGATTTAATGTTGTAATTTTACTATCTCATATTTTAATGTTTGTGTTGCCATAATAATATCTTAGAATTTCTTTCATTGTTTAGTTGCTTCATTTCTACATTTGTTTTTATTCGATCATTTTCATTATTTGTAACTATAATTATAAATGCCATCAATTTTGTAAATGTGTTTATGACCATTTCCATTTTAATTTACTATTTCTATTTATTTATTCAATTGAGACTGACAATTTTGTAATTCTTAACATACAGTGCGATTATTTTTTGTGATCTATTTTATTATTGTGATATATTTTTTTCATTATTTCTAATTATAATTATATATTCTTAGCATTAATTTTTTAATGTGCCTATGAGCGTGTTTTATTTTAATTTTCTATTGGTATTTATTTACTCACTTGAGAATGAGTAATTTGTACTTCTTAAGATTTAGTACGCTTATTTTTGGTGATCTATTTTATTACTGTGACACGTTAATAATGATTCTTTATTATTGTGAGACATTATTATTATCATTTACTTTTACTCACTACTTCAAAGCATTGAATATTTATGGTCATATCAAATATTTAATTTATAGTTACTCTATCTTTTGCATTGATCTTTATTCATTTAGTTAAAGTATTTATTGTTAATATTATAAGTTCATTTCAATTATTTGTATTTTTATTACAATAGTTTTGAATTTTGAGAGTGCCACAGTATGTTTTTTGTGATTCTTGTTATTAAAATATATCCCCTGATTAATATTAAAGACCAGTTAATTATTAAAAAAAATGGCTCCAGCCATAGGAAAAATGTGAAAACAAATGATAAGAAGAAGAAAAAAAGTACACATTGCTATTTGATGACATATCTAAAATGTGAAAACAAGAAATGTCTCACGAGAAAATATTGAACCAAAGTTTGCAAATCCGCAAGTCTTTGTTTCGCGTTAACAAAGAATAGAACAACAGCCATGTACGACTCTTAGTATTAGAGTATAATTAGGATTCCTTTTATTGTCTCTATGTTTTTACCTTTTTTTCCCTTGTATTGGTATATTTATATACCTCAACTCTCTCGATAATAATCAAGTCTCTTTCATAATATGATATTGCAGTGGTGGCTGCGACAAAAACCTAGACATAGCCGGCGCCGCTAATGATGGGCTGCTGATCATGTACATCATACTTCTCAATGGTACAGCGATCTTATTCTACCACGTGGTGCACATTCAGTCATCGTGATCTTGAGCAGACTAATCTGTCTCGGGGCAGTAAATTTCTCGATGTTGGTGCTCGAGCACCACTATAACTCCATGACCACCGATTATTCCACCGCCTCGCGATTGGTTATGGTTGCGGATTGGATTGTGGTATAAAGCGGTGTCTCAGCGGTGTGCGCTCCGCATGGTGATTGGCCTCACTCCCCAATCCGGATCTTAATCTTTGGTTCGATGAATGATGGCTTCTCGGTACATTCGTTAGATCCTGCTCTTTCCCCATGGTCATGGTTTATCTCCTACCTCTCCCCGCTGCCGGGTTCTGCGGTGGACTCCTCATAAGAAGACTATCGCCTCTCTTTCGTGAGGGCGGGATCGCTGATCATCTGATCTTGCCGACCCTCAAAGATGATGAGATGGTCCCGTCCGATCATGCGAGATGTCGCCTGACGTTCGACTCCGCCAACCTCGTGGATGTCACTGTTGACGTTGATTTAAATCCGTCGGATATCTTGATTCAACGACCGGACCTCCGGACGTATCTTTGTTGCCCTACAGTTCAAACTCTTTCGTTGGGTTCGAAGTCGTTAACATCATATGAGTGTGATTGTTCGACTTCAGTTTCTTCAACGTTAACGCCGCTCTTTCAACCGCGCCCTGGTTGTGGTTGCCCTTCTTCCATTGTTGAATCTCTCTGGCCGTGGCGGCGAGACCCGCCGCCGATCTGATGTTCGATTTCTGATGCCCGAAACGGGCGTTGTCGACTAAACTCGCTCAACGGCTCAGGCAATTATCGAATAACTCCGACTCAACGACGCGGTATCGCCGGGCGTCGCTGTCCGTGTCTCGGCGTCGTCCGGCTTTGTCACTGGTTGAGGCGACCGCCCTCGCCGCCGATTGTCCGATTGTGTTATAATCCGACGCTCGCTCTTATTGCGCGGTCTCTTTGTGCCATTGTGCGCGTCCGCCGCCCCACGACCTGCCGGGCTCTCGCCCGGGCAACCGTTGCACCATACTCACACTACCAGTCCATTACCGAATCACGGTACCTATCCGTCGAGTGTGATTCGGTGCCTCTATCATGGCGACTTTGGATCTTCTTTACTCATTTCTTCGGCGAGCCATACCGCCTCGGCGGTGTTATCATTGGTGATGGCTCAAGTTTATCAATTGCCAACATTGGATCCTTCTCACTTACCTCTCTCCCTACACCTTTACTTTTTTCCAATGTGCTACATGTACCTGCCATGTCTAAAAACCTTATTTCGGTCTTAACCCTTTGTGTTGATAACCCTATTAATATCATGTTCTTTGATTCTTTCTTTCCAGATGCAGGATTAATACACAAAGTCCCCTCATGTTTAGAGGCGATGTAAGGCAGTGCTCTATTACTAGCCGAAATCGGTCCCATTTAGATCCCTTTGCCACAACTCTATCTTCCTCAGTTCGGTCCTTGCCTTACATGCATCTCACATGGCATAGTCATCTCAGTTATCTATCTTTGCCCATTTTTTGCAAATTTATTAGTGTGTTTTAAGTATTTATTTTCCCGGAGAACATTTATGTTCCTTCTCTTGTAACTCCTGCAACATTAATAAAAGCCACAAGTTACCTTTTGCTACATCAAGCATTACCTCTTCCTCTCCACTTGAGATCATATTTTCTAATGTTTGGACCTCCCCCATTGCCTCTTCTAATGGTTTTCACTACTACGTTATTTTTGTTTACCATTACAAAATGTCATCGCCGCCCGGATCCGGCCTGACTCAGATAGGATCCAAACAAGGAATCATGAGCGATCTTATCTCACCATACTATATCTCATTATCTTGGGACTCTCATTGACTATTATTTCTCGAGCTATACCACTTTGTGGGTATACAAACAATTTACTGTAATAACAAAAATCATTTTACATAGCAAGAACTACCACCGGAGTGGTGTCCATACAATCCTGCATATCACGAGTCCCATTTGCCGCCACGCGTACCAAATTTCTATTCTGAAAACCTCGGAGATTATGGAAGCGTGTTTGGTGAGCACCTATCTCTAAAATGGCCACGTCTTCTTGATGTGGAATGTCACGTCCTCCTAGCCTCCTCTTCGGTACCTACGGATTGAACACCGTGCTAAGCTTTCACGCTTGGGTGAGACATAGCATGGACAACCACCAATGGTGACCGTCCGAGAAACATACTGCCATTTCTTAACACGCCATGTTCTTATAACTTTTCATGTATCATGTTTATTAACATTGCGTAACTCAGCCTTTCCACGTTACCTCTACTATGTGTTTGGCATATCTTTTATCTATACTTTTACTGTATTCCTATACTTCTCATCTTTCTGTTCTATGACTTATTGCATTCCATGTACTATTCATATACTTCACATACATTTGTACATTCTTATTCTATCATACCATATTGTGCTTTCATATACTTTTTGTACTTTTCTTGTGTTGGCTTAAAGCCAATACTTTCATATCATATCTTTATTTTTCGTATTACGTGAATTTCTATCTCATCTTTCATATCTCCCGTAGGAGTATAAGACTTATACTTTTACTATCATATCATATACTATCATATGTTTCCATAGGCACTCATGTGTTTCTCTGCTATCGCTATCACCTTTCTCTTTGTCTGCTTTCTACTGTCCTTTTAATTATTGTGCTATACTTTGTACTTTCCATATCTTAATATTCATCTCTGATTCTCTATTTATTTTCATATATCTATATTCATGTCTTATTCATTTCTATCTGTTTTTCGGTTATGCTTTCATAATAACACCACATTATATTGTGCTTTCATATCGCGCGGTAATATACTTTTCGTATCTTTGTGCTTTTCATATCACGTATTTGTTCATATACTTTTCATATCTTTGTGCTTTTCATATCGTACTTGTTTATATACTTTTAAAATTATCTTTGTGCTTTTCATATCTTTGTATTTGTTCATATACTTTTTCATGTCGCTATGTACTTTTCATATCTTTGTGTCTTATCATATGTGTTCTTATGCTTGTCTATACTATTTGTGATCTTATGTTTCTCATATCGTGTCATATTCTATCGTATGTTTCTTTTAGGTTTCATGTCTGCCGGAAATACCTTGACGGATCTGGAATATATATGTACGAAGGTACTATCCTTTATCTGAGCGGTGATCTCTATCTATTATACTCGAAGGTATCATCCTGTATGAAACGGTGACCTATGCCATCGTCGCTGTTGGTGACCCTTTAGGGACTGCAAGTGATTAACCGGGATCTATGTCGCCGACCAAGCGGGGCCTCGATATGCAGCCTCGTATTTGTATATGTATCTTGCGGCAAGTATGTCCCTGTAGGCATGCACATCTATCCTCTACCCGGGTTCTAAGCGGAGACAATCACCTTTATTACATTTTACGTACATATCTCATAAGCATGAATAACTATTGTTATCATAATTGCTTATACGATATATCTTATCATTACTTTAATGCTGTATTTGTTCTCATATCGTAGATTCATATTCACGGTTCTCATATTTCTCTATAATACATATATTCATATCTTTTATATATTTAGTTTGTCTCCGTATCATATATGTAATCCTATCATATATCATGAATCATCATACACTCTGTATTTATATATTCATATACTGCTTTCTATGTTCTGCTCATATTTATACGTTTCTATCAGGATACTTTCTATATTTCTATCATGTATGCTTTGCTTATTCATATATTCATATCATATACATATATTCATATACTTTCCTATACATGCTACTCTTGTCAGATGCCTTTATGTATTTCATATATTTTCCATATTACTTACTTTGTGTCATGTCTTTTCTTATACATCATTCCTTGTACATGTACTTATTCTTATGCTGTCATCTTTTACTTCTCCTCTATGGATTCTTAGCATTTGTAATTATATTGTTCTTAGCATGTTCTACATCTATTCATTTAGAGCATATCTATCATATAATCCTATATTCATGTGTATTCATGTTTTCATAGAACACATCTATATATTGCATTTTCTATATTTTCATGTTTCATACCTATTACATATGGTACTTCATATGCTTGTAAATATGATGTCTGTAAATCACCTCATTCACTATTCTTATTCCTCTATGAATCTATTTTACTTAGTAATTGGAATTAATTTAATTGACTCATCCAAATCCAAATTATGGCATTTTCATGCCAACTAGTCATTTTACCGATTACACTAGGGACAGTTTGTATTACTCATTTTTCCGGGGTATTAACTTCATATTTGACACTAGGTATTTGTACTCATTTAAAGCTAAGATGCTAGGGTTTTATTAGCTGGAATCACCCGATTCAGGCTGCAGAACTCAGAGTTGCCAACCTAGACACCCGGGACTACTCTATGTTCAAACTGAAACCAGAATTTGGCTGAACATGGCCCACTTTGAGTGAATTGCTGGAGCCATAGAGTTAGGGTGACGATTCCTATTTCTGTATGTTTATTCTCCTTGAGTCTATTTTAATTATCCACTTGGATCACTCAAATCGGATAGGAAATAGGCAAGTTATGGCCAAATACAGCCCGGATCAAAATAGGCGGGGTGTACCGGTACATATCATTTTGTGAAGTGTCACCGGTACATATCTGAGCATGTCGCGGTACATGTTATTCTGATTGACATGTCGGTACATGTTCAAGGTGTACCGGTACATGTCACCCGAAAATTCCCAGAATGTGTGTTTTTCTCCCATTTTTCCATATTTTTTCTACCCAATCAACTCCATACTTCCTACATCAAAACCATTTCCCTATTCTATTGTAACCCCTCTTTTTCTATTCAATTCCTCTTTCAGCCTTATCTTTGCCAAAAATCTTTCATGAATTTCTCCCAAACAACTCTAATATGGGTTATGACCCATACATAAACCAAACATAAAGGTTAATTAGGGTTTGTTCTAAACCCTAACTCAATTACTTACAATTAAACCATGAATCCATCCTCAAAGGGAGGATTCCATACTTTTCTTGTGTCATTTAGAGTTTTACCAACCTTAATTTCATTACATCTTTGGTTAGGATGAAATCCTAACCAAAACCCCGTTGGAACTCATAAACTTTTCACAGAATTCCATACAAAATCCATATGATCCATACCCAAGGTTGGTTCATACCTTGCTGGCTTTGCTTTCTCTTCTTCTCTTCTTCTTCTTCTGCCTCTCCTCTTCTTCTTTCTCCTTCTCTTCTCTCTCCCTCTCTACAGTTCTCTCTCTTCAAATGGGAACCAATTTTGGTCCTCCAGTGGTTTGTTAGGCCATGTTTGGCCTTTGCATTTAAGTTAATTTTCTCATTTTTTGCATGTTGATTGCATTTCTCTCTATTGCACCATAACTATTAAATTTCTATTTTGGCATGGTATCTTTTGGCTTTGTGCGCTGGATCCTCAGTGGTAGATTACCACTTTACCCTTGACTCGAATTAATTAATCTCGTTTTATTTTCGAAAATTCATATTTGGCGCTAATATCACCTAACGGTCCAGCGCTAGGGTATATTTCGAGTGTTCTAAAGTATATCTGGATTTGCAGTTGCATAAATGCAACTGAATGTTGTTCGACCTTTGTCGCCTTCAAGAACCTTGTTGAAAACTATTTCACCACCACCATTACATCCCTTTACACAGATAATGGGGGCAAATTTCTAGCTCTTCGGTCCTTCCTTACGACCCGTGGTATATCCCATCTCACTACACCTCACCACACTCTTGAACATAATGGGTATTTTGAACGTCGACATCGACACAATGGGTCTCACTTTCCTACATCAAGCCTCCATTCCTCTAACCTTCTAGTCGTATGCCTTTACTACAACTGTTTATTTAATAAATAGAATGCCTAAAGTTGGTCTCTCTCTTGGTTCCTCATTTGAAAGGTTATTCAACAAAGCTCTTGACCCTTCCAAACTCTATGTCTTCAGTTGTTTATGTTCTCCTTGGTTGCGTCCCTATTCTTCCCACAAACTCGATCCCAAATCCAGTCCGTGTGTCTTTCTCGGCTATTCCCTTACTCAGAGTGCCTTTCATTGCTTTGATCCCACTCTTAACAAACTCTTTGTGTTCTGCCATGTCAAGTTTGTGGAAACCGTTTTCCCATTCTCGTCTCCTCCTACCTCCACAACACTGGTAATAGACACAGACTCTGCCCTCCCTGCCTCATAGTTCACCTTGGGCGACTTTCCAGCACCATTAAGCTCATCTGAACTGTCGAGTTCATCCCTGTCAATCCCTCTTGAGCTCACCCGAATTGTTGAGTCCCTATCCGATCTCCCACTGATCTGCCTCCCCGATCTCGCCCACTTCTTTCTAGTGGCCTTCTCCATCTGTTAGCCTATTGGGTCAAGCACCCTCCCCACCCTCACATAGACATCCTCCCGACCCCTTATCCATCCCTTCTCCCCCACTAAACCTTCATCCCATGCAAACCTGCTCTAAAAATGCAATCACCAAACCCAACCCTAGATATGGCCTCACCACCATACTTCCCCCTTTCCCTGAACCCAACACTGTTGCCCAAGCTCTCTAAGATCCGAAGTGGGTTCAGGATGTGCAGGAAGAATATGATGCCCTCATTCGGAACGGTACTTGGTCTCTTGTTCCCCTGAGCTCGGGGTAGAATATAGTGGGCAAAAAATGAGTGTTTCGCATCAAACAAAATCCCGATGGCCCTATTGCACGGTATAAAGCTTGGCTTGTTGCTAAAGGCTTTCACTAACAGCTAGGTATTGACTTTCACAAGACTTTCAGTCCCGTGATAAATCCCATCACTATTCATAGTGTTCTTAGCATTGCACTCTATCGCAAGTGGGGCCTTCGCCAACTTGATGTAAATAATGCCTTTCTCAATGGGCATCTCACGGAGGAGTTCTATATGGCATAGTCACAGGGCATGCGCAACATCGATTATCCGCATCATGTCTGTCGTTTACACAAGGCTATTTATGGGCTCAAACAAGCTCCACGAGCTTGGTACCTGGAGCTCTACACTTTCTTGCTCTCTTTCGACTTTGTTACATCCCTTACAGACTCGTCTCTCTTTGTTTATTCCCACGATAATGCACTTCTCTACTTCCTGATCTACGTTGATGATTTGATTATTACTGGGAGTGACTCCTCACTTGTCGACACTATTATTCGGCAACTTGACTCTAAATTCTCCTGCTTGATCTGGGCGCTATCTTTGACACACCAGGCCTCGGGGGACCGTTGACAGCACAGCTCGACCCGTGGAATACATGTAACTATTCCGCAAATTGTCTCGATGAGCGCAAATAGTGTCACTCTACGAGAACAGAACGTGAGTAAAAATGGCCCACGTTGAGCGGTACATCCCTTACTCTTAAAGTCGCCAACAACTATATTACAGTCTCAAGTTAGTACCTCTTATACAAACATGTATCAATAAGAATGTTTCATACATGTTTTACAAAATATAACCAAAGCCCACACGTCTGCTTTCTTTCCTCAAACTACTTCAAGGAGCGCCGCCTCCCGAATACCCCCGTAACTCGAAAGGGGATCCTCACCGACTCCGGGTGAGCAATGCCGCAGTTGAATCCTTCCTACATTGTCATTCCCCACCTAAGTGCTCATGCAATGGTAAACACACACATTCAAGTGAATCTCATGAATCCTACCGAATGTCTACATGTTAATGGATGAATGTAACTCACCCTTTCCCACTTCGAGCCCCCTCACCGACTTCACGCATGCCTAAGCCAAGTGTGAGAAAACACTCATTTTCAAAACAAAAGGTTTTGTTCCTCAAAACATAATACCACTTCCGATAAAATTTATCGACAACCCTCCGAGGTGAATCACCGATAACTCTCCAAACAAATCATGGCCATCCTCCGATACTTAACTATCGACAACTCTCCAAGGCAATTCTTCGGAAAATCTTCCCATGAAACTCATTTGACAACCATATTTTTCATGTCATGCACTCATACCTACTGTTCTAGGTTACCCCAATGCATATGAAATGCAATATGTCATTTCACAATAATTCATGTTAACATATCAAGCATGCATATATTAACAAAACTTTACACACAACAACATGTTATTCATTCATAGCAATGACATATCAACACACAAAGCCACACAAACAGTCCCAAGCAACACAAAACGCACACAAGGTCACGTGAACAGTTCAACCCTTGGTCTCAAAACTGTCCAACGACCACTTTAGGGATTTCCTCACTCAGTCCCAATCTTTGGAACCGAACGAACGACCATTCAGGCCTCAAAACATCCCTATCCATTCAAATGGCTCTTAGCCAAGGAGTAAAACAAGTAGGAGAAAACCCCTACCTCCCGGAGTTTGTCGAAACTCCACACACGGCACTCCACGCGTAGCTTCTGCAAGTGGGGATCAACTACTTTGCCTCGCCGACTCAAGGACAAATCGCCGGGAAATCTAGAGAGAAAGTAGAGCCTCTCTCTCTAAACTCTCTTTCTTTCTCCCTCTTTCTCTCTCTTTATCTCTTTCTCTCTTTCTCCCTCCCAAACCAATTGGGTCAAGGTTGGTCAAGGGAACTTGTCCTCTCATGCCACTTATCCACTTATAATTGGTTCTTTGGATTACACCCTATCCACTTATCCATCTACCATGGATTTCCACCCAATGACATGATGCCACATGTCTTTCATGGGTCCCATTTGAGCTCAATGTTTGACTTGCTCTCAACTTGACACGTGTTTCATCTCGGTACCCACCTCAAATCGCATCGTTGTCACATACTACTCGCTCAAAAACGCGGAAATTCGCTCCGTCTGGAATTTGATGAAATTCAACGTGGTCGCTAGATTTCATGAGACGATTCCAACGATGAAATCCGTTTTGTCATCCGAGATCTAGAAAAATTTCAGATTTTTGACCAAAATTACCGTTTTACTCTTTTTCATAAAATTATAATTCTCTGGGGTTTTACAATCTTACTCCGTGTGCCAGGTTTCGCTACTTCCAACAAGTCTTCTAACGCCCTCAAAAAAGCATGTCATCGATCCGCTAACCAAACATAACCCGCGCTTCTGGCCCAAACCTTCTTACATCACTACCGTAGGTACTGACCGCTTCATAATGGAACTCCGCATGTCAATGCCACCACGCACTCCATCGCATAGTCAGGACTCCAACATCTCCGGATGACTCGATCAAATATTTCCTTTTTCATGAATAAACTCTCCCAGTTTATGCACGCGCCATTCGAACACCATTAGGGAGTGGTCTAATGTCTGCTTCATTATCTTAATGGCACGAGATCCCTCGGTATACGACTTCTTGTAGGCACTCTTCAGACATTGCATGGTTTCTATGATGTAGACTGGGATGGTAACCCTAATTATTGTACCTCCACAAGTGCTTTTCTTATATTCCTTGGTGCTAATCCAATCTCCTGGAGTTCTACAAAGCAACACACAGTTGCTCCTTTTTCCACCGAGGCTAAGTATCATGCTATTGCGGCTATTGCTGTCGAACTGTAATGGGTGAAATCGTTGCTGTCGGAACTTTTTGTCCTAATGTAGTCCCCACCTACCTTGTTCTCGAATAACTTTGGTGTCACTTATCTCTTTGCTAATCCCGTCTTTCACTCTCACATGAAACCTTGTGATTGATTATCATTTTTTTCGTGACCTAGTTCAATCGTCTGAACTGCGTGTTGTTCATATCTCCGTTGGTGACCAGCTTACTGATGCCCTTATCAAATATGTATCTTGACCTCACCTCTTTTCCCTATATAACAAGATTGGTGTTATTTTTAGCACACCATCTTGAGAGGGTGTATTAGAGTATATTTAGAATTCCTTTTATTGTCTATATGCTTTTACCTTTTTACCCTTTATTGGTATATTTATATATTGAGACTTTCTCATTTATATATCTCAACACGCTCAATAATAATCAAGTCTCTTTCATAATACCTAGGACTATCTCAACAATTTAACTTATGCTTATATTATAGTATCTAATTTAAAACCTTATGACCTCACTATCCTTAGAGAATTTGGATTATGGAATTAGGCACGATGACATAGGCCAAAAAGGAAAAGAGCAAATAGATAGATTTAGCTCTTTTGAAATTGGTAAGTATTGTTGTTTCAATCTAAATAAAATTATTATCATATTATGTACGAACATATGAATTTTATTAATTTAGTTAATTCTGCTTGTTTATAGGATCTTCAAGGAAGAACTACAAACTTATAATCATATATTTAATACGAATGATGTATAAGATGTGGCTGGAAAAACAAGAATCCAAGAAGCCCACCCATTAAGCTCAAAGAAGCTTCTACACATTTCCACTGCAATACTCCGGCCCTGCACTAAATTTCAAAGCAGCGGTCCAATTCACTAGCCCAAAATACGATCTGGACAAATTAGGAAGCGTCCATACCAAGTAAGCTCGATCAGAGCCACAATGCGCAAAATTGAATAACCCCTAACAAGACGTCATCCTACCGATCCAATCAAATCTTATCAATAAGGAAAGGAAAATAATAAAAGATCATCGCCAGTTGGACCAGCCCAATAAGGAAGGAAGATTATCCCAGATAAACTGTTCTTTCCAAATACATTACCAAATCCAATATGGGTAATAAGAAAATCCCAACCAATGGGCAGTCCAATCACAATCGAATCGTCAGCATCTACTATAAATACATGACCACCCCATCGGTGAAAGGTACACACGGGGACGCCTACTAAACACCCATAGCCTCTTTCTTTCAAAGAAAAGAAACTGACTTAGGCATCTGAGCTGCTACTTCCGGCATACCCCGCCGACTCTTCTTCGAGCCAGCAGAGGAGTGCCACGTCCGCAGCCTCGCAGACCAAAGACTACAACAACTTACTTCAACCCCGACAACTAGAGCTGCAGATCAAATTTCGCCAAGAGTCTGTGTCTCAAATTTAACGACTACACGCCCAAAATTCTTGGCCCTGAAAAGGCATCATCACTACGCTGCTCAGGAACTACGCTCTCAGACAAATATAACCGATTTCTCGCCATCGATGGTATCAACTCGGAACACAAGCAGGAGCAACATCAATCCACCAAGGATGCAGGATCCACCAGGCGATGCGGACCGTAGGCCTCCTGAGACAGTAGAAGCAATGCAGGCCAATACGAACGAAGTGGAAGCACTCCGCCTCGTCAACCAACGCCTGATATAAGATATCAGCCATCATTGGCACTGCAAAGACTCCACTCGGAGACACCACGTAATCTTAGCTGGGTCATAACGTCCCCCACTAAGGACTATTACTACCACAAAGATCCCCGAGGCGGACGGCGTATAGTCCAAATCCACATGGGCATGGACCACAATTAGCTCCCCACGAGTGAAGAAACTCAAGCAACGCCCGAAGGACATGTCAGAACGAAGAACCACACCATCCCCCCACCTCGGGACTAAGAGCAATCATGGGGAGCGTAGGTTTAAGAGTCTTCACCAGAGCTCCTACTGCAGGAAGGAGGTATGGCGACGCCTGACACTATGTGGATACCTCGTGCAACAAAACCGAATCACTCTTCTTCATACCGAGGTGTTACGCTATCCGCTCCAAAGAAATTCGGGAATGCCACAAGTAAAACTTTCGATGTAACCAAAGATCCGCTTCGACCATCTCAATACTTACAAGAATCAAATGGAGTCAGATGGGTATCAAGTCCTGTGACGGCAAGTGTGGCTTTCACCACCACACTAAAAGGCCCAAATCTTTAGCCTGGTTTAATGTAATCCCCCTTCACTAATCTTCATTCAGAGAACTATCCATCATGCTCGCTTCCCACTCACTCCGAGTCAGACGCACAGGCTGTAGTTACCATCTACCACCATCGCTGTGGCTCGCAGGAAAGCCCAAGTCATACATGCAAAGATTCACGCAAGTCCCCAAGATACATACCCGACGAAAAATTCGCCATCACAAAGATTCATATCGTAGGTTAGGCAAACAAGACCGATGTTTTCCATCTCAAAGAACTCCCAAAGTTAGCATGGCCGAGGTACTCTAAAGCAAGAGAAATATATAAATCCATGAGGAAGCCTCATAAGAGTGAGAGCTCTTCCACCAGAAAGAGAAGTATCGACGGATTAAACTGGCGAGGACGGTCCTAAAAGACAAGACTACCAGGAAAAATCCCCAAGCAAAGATAGAGAACGATCCCTTTAAAAGGCTGGGAATCTCGTGAGACCGCCCGCCCACCATAACTGGAAGACACGACAAGCATTCTCGCCTCAACGTCCCACTCCCCAATGTTCAAGATCGCAGGTCCCGTACGGCGCCGAAACGAGCAGCTTCCCGATACAACTCAAGATGAAACCCGATCCCGCCACAAGAGACAACACCAAATATTACGAGTTCCATAGGATTATGGGCACGTGACCCGACAATTGTATACAACCGAAAAGAAAATGGACATCGAATACAACGCTTGGATACCTCCGACGTTTCATATCTCCAGGGAACCAAACCTAGAACCAAACCCATAATCAGCTCCAAAGTCGCCTTAATCGTAACTGTGCCCCGACTAACAATGTACCTCCTAAGAACTGAATTTAATCAAAGAACCTCTCGAGAAATCCACGTGATCTCGAGGATTCGCAGGAGGAGGAGAATCTAGCTCGTCTCCGGAAGGCCCACCTCGCGTAACACGATCGCCAGGCTGTAAATACAAGCGCATCTAAACTACCGCGACCGACACTACCACGCTCGACTCATACTGAGGATGCCAAAGACCCCCATGACTAATTCATCGGGTACTCGCGCTGATCAGGGCCAAATAATAAATACTCCATCTGGGTTTTGACCGATATCGGGAGTCACCACACTACTCACCACAAAATTCCGCATCGGAGAGAAGATAACCCGCTCAATACACATCTACTTCGGGCTTTCGAGAAAAGGCATACTACTGGGTCGATTCAACTGGTGCCAACCCAGCTGTCCCTTTCGCTGCCACCTTAACAAATCAGCCAGGCTAAGTTCCTCATTGCATGCCTCGTCACCTATAACACGCTATTGTGCGCATCCTCCTCACGTAAATAAAGCCATCCCCAACAGACACATGATAATCAAATCTCCAACCATACATGAGTAGATGGGTCCAGATCAAAGAGGGTCAGGAATGCTACACACTTCATGAAACAAAGAGCAATGAACGTGAATGTAAAAATTTGCTTGATACGCGCTGATACGAGTAGCTCACCCGACCCGAGCCCTGAGGAACTAGAACCCAGATCGCTAGGGTGACGACCAATGACCTCGCCGCATCATCTTCAACCCAGCTTTAAGACCCTCAAAAGCCTCCTCACCCGCTGAGCGTAATAGAGACGTTTCGCATGGAAGCAAAGCGTATACGGGAGGAATCGACCCTATAGTAATCACTCATAGATTGAACACCAACCCATCCTTCAAACATGTCAAGCAAAGCCTAGAGCTTCGCACTTCGCAAAGGAAAAAAGCTTCATCAACGAGGACCAAGCTCCTCCAAGCAGGAGCGACCAGAGATAAGAGAATATCCCGGTGGTCACAATGTCAGACCACAAAAAGCAACGGCAAGTGGCGACTCAGACGACTTCACTAACATAAACAGCATGCCCGAAAGACACTTTGCCAAGAATCGACCTCATCGTGATCGCCACAAATGCCACCGAACTTCTCGCTTTCTTTATGGATCCATTTTCCTGCTACATAACCAGATCGCACGGACCCCGATGACCAAGAAAAGACTCCTGCTCATCACAAAAGACAGTGGAACCTATTGTTATCTGTAATGCCGTTGACTCAAGAACGCAGAGTTTACCTACCGTGAGGTTAGTAAACCTGATGTTCCGTATAAGATGAAGAACACAGAGGTGGTATACGTAGGGATTTATTACATGGCTTCCTGGTAACCACCCCACGCCGACCTCCCACATCACTGGTCTCATCTCTCCCGAGGCGGCCCAGATCCCCATGGAAGCACACTGATGAACCTGAACCCACCAGACTGTAAGGTCTCTCTGGCCAAGGAGCTCTGGCCTGGAAAATCCCCCGGCTCTATTAGCTCAACCTCACAGTGGGAATCGAGGCAAACCCGCATGTACCAAGCACAGTTGTTTCGACATGCCATCACCATCAGAATAAAGGATAATCCAAATGACCGACAGGAGGACTTAGCCTTAAGCCGCTCGTATTCAGTAAGGTGATAAATGCCACCTTCTTCCAAGTCTCAAGAAAGCCTTCAATGGGACCTAAAGTGCGAAGAGGCATTCGACATTGAAGACATACTCAGTTCCTCTCCTATTCTAGTAAGCCCCGTCGTGAGCTCCTCACTCTATACTCAACAGATTTTAATTTTTCTGAACCAAAGTGTCGTCCTCGTCGAGATAAAGAGCGAGTTCAAGATCCACTGATATCGCAACTGGTCAGATAGAGCAAGAGGGAGAGGTACCCAAGAATGGAAAAATTAATCCTGGCTCTGGTGACCGCCGCTCGGAAGCTCCGCCCATATTTCTGGGCTCATATCACTATGTCCCAACAGAGTACCCAATGAAACAAGTATTACATAAACCGTAGACCTCCTACAGACCGATGATGGGCCATGTGAGTCGAGCGAGTTCGACATCGACACAGCCAAAAACCGCAATAAAAGGGCGGTGGCGGTCTCAGCTCTGACTTTGTCGCGGAGTTTTTACATCGGCCAGAACCCTCATAGTGACGCCTGCTGCAAGGATCGAATTTCCACTTGAAGCCTTCAGATGGAGCCTCGAATGCGCAGAGGGGTGGGTTTCGGCAGACTTATCCTAACCTCCTTAAGGAATAGATATCGGTATGCACTCGTGACGATTCCGTACATCTAACAATTAGTCGGTGCACGAGGTCACATACAGCCTCAACCTCGCCCCATTCATTGGGAGGTCGATCACTAGATAGTTCACAAGGACTTAACCCAGTCGACAGATAAGACACCTACGAGGCTAAAGTGAAAGGATGATCTTATACCTCCGTGGTCCGCGATTTGTTAAAGAAATTAGGTAGTTCAGCCAAACATGTCCCTAACGTAGATTTCCTAGAGGAGATTTTTTAAGAAGTTAGCCACGCCTACCAGGTAAGACTCCTACAGATCATCATTACTACGAACCCTCTATCGTATCCCATAGCATGGTGGTCGCCCAGAGAGTCCGTGTTTGAGCTAGATGGACCCCATATGGAATTATATAATGTATCTGGCCAAACTGCATTTAATCTCAGTTAAGCAAAACAAAATAAGTAATGAGGTCACCCAAGTTCACTAATCATAAAGGAAGCCTCTACAAGCTAGGATTTTTCATGCCCTTCCTTAAATGCATCGTGGGAGAGGACACTGCACGCGGCCGAGAGAGGCACACTAGCATATGCTGAATCATATCGAGTTCTCGGCATTGCCAGGAAAAGTTTTAAGGCAGGGATACTACTGGCCAACCATACTCAAGGATGCAACCGACCTAGTCAAGAAGTGCAGAATCTGCCAGGAGCACGCCAAGATCTCACGCCTCCCGTCAAAGCCCTTAACATCGATCACAAGTCCCTGGCCTTTCCAACAATGGCTCGACATATCGGGACCCCGCCCATCGCAAAGGTCACACCCATAATCGCCGTAGGGATTACTTCACCAAGTGGGCGTGTCGAGCCTTTACCCATAATTACGCAGCAAAAGATACACTCCCTGCGGGCGAGCCATCATGCAGGTTCGCATCCTAAGAGCCCCTGTACGATAACGGAAACAACACAACGCTTAAATTCGTAGATTTTTGTGTCGAGCCTCTAATTAAAATTATTACTCATTCCCAAGACACCAAGAATCAAATGGACAGCCAAGTCACTTCATCGTAACCCTTAAAGCCGCCTAAGACCAAGTTGACGACCTTAAAGGAACAGAATACCTCCCGAGGTACTACGTCACAGACAACACATAAGTCGCCAACTCTGAAACCCCGCCGCTTCCTAAATTTTCGCACCGAGGCGTGAGCCCCCGTGGAGGTCTAATAAAGTCTCCCAGATCGAAGTTAAGATCGAGGAGCATACGACAGGTTCCTTCGCCTAAACTTAGAACTCCATGAAAAGCCACGAAAGGTGTTCAAAGGCTGTACCTGAGGAGACACAAAGGAAAACAGCAAGGTACTATAATCAAAAGAAGTCAAGCTCAGGAGCTCATACGGCGACTTAGCCTTGTGTTAGAAGCCCCGGCCATCGAGAAGAATCCAAATATGATGGAAAACTAAATCTCAACCGGAAGGTCCTGTATCATATCCCGATTGTCGACTGTGCAATTATGAACTCCAAACAGAGGGAAAAATCTTGAAAGATACATAATGCGAACACCTTAAGCCGCTTTACCAATAAGTGTCGATTTGTAATATGTACCTCGTTAATTATTAGATGGCGAGTCAAGTATTTGTTGATTACATGTCACGACATCTCATAATGTGTCAAATATACGAAAACTGTAAAAAGGCACATGAGAAGTTCATAGACATAAAAGGAAAAGCTTTATTTCAATCGAACTACATTCGGCCATAATCAAGGAGGTTACTGACAGACCAGTTATCTAGCATAGCTCCTCAAAAAAAAAAAAAAAAAAAAAAAAAAAAAAGGAAAAATGAGTTAAAAATGAGAAAGAGATAATGAATAGACAAAGGAGAAAGACGTAATGAAAAGAAGGAGAAGGAAAAGGAAGAAGTGGAAAAAGAGGAGAAAGAAGAAAAGGATGGAAGGAGTTTATGCGTAAGAAACAAAAGTGGGAGAATGAGATGTGGGAAGAAAAGATGAAAGCATGAGAAGGGAGTAAGGAGGAAAAGAGGCAGGAGTAGGAGAAAAGAGAAGAGGAAAGGAAGAAAAGAGGGGAGGAAGAGAGATTAAAACAGAGAGAGCAACAAGTAAGAGACGACCACTCCTCTCTGACGCATTCCCTAAAGACGGTTGTGTGGAATACCATGACTCCTGGCAAAGGAGACTAGTGGAAAACACAACTCCCACAAGAAGAAAGTCGACAGATCGCCTCCGTAATCCCATGTGGATGCCCAAAGTGAAGACCGACCAAACTCGACACTCCATCTCACACGCCACCCCACATACCACAAAAGCCAGCATTCAAAACGTAAACTCATTAGCAACAGACCTACCATTTATAAGAAGGCCAAAGCACTCAGAAGGTCACCTGAACGTTCCAAATTCTCCTTCAATCAGCATTAAAGACGTTCGCACCTTTCCAAGGAAATCAGAAGTCGACACGCACGCAGCAGATCCAACCCAAACAGGATCGCGGCGCCCAAGAAGCCAAGTAGCCCCACTCGACGAGCTCATCTACTCGCACAAAGCCACGTCGTGAGTTAGACCACCAGTTACATCAGCCGTCAAGGCCATACGCCCGAGCCACGCTCAATTCGACGAGGTGATCCACTCCAAGACAAAGCCACGCCGCTTAAACGAGTCGATCAACTCAGTTAAATCACGCTAAGGCCATTTGGGCTACCGAGCCACTTGCTCAATTTGACAAGGTGATCCATCAAGACAAAGCCATTAATCGCTAAACGAGTCGATCAACTCAGTTACATCGCCGCCTAAGGCCATAGCGCCTGCAGCCACGCTTCAATTTACGAGATGATCCACTCAAAGACAAAGCCACGCCGCCTAAACGAGTCGATCAACTCAGTTACATCACACCAAGGCCATACTACCGAGCCATCGCTTCACTGGACGAGGCGATCCACTCAAGACAGCCACGCCGCTTAAACGAGTCAGATCAACTCAGGTTACATTGCCACCAAGGCCATAGCGCCTGGAGCCACGCAGCTCAATTTGACGAGGTGATCCACTCAAAGACAGCCACGTCTCCTAAACGAGTCGCCACCCAGTTACATCACACCAAGGCCATAGGCCTCTGAGCCACGCTCACCTCGACGAGGTGATCCATCAAAGATGTGCCACGCCTAAACGAGTTGGGATCAACTTAGGCTACATTGCTCAAGGGCCATACGTCCTGAGCCACGCTTACTAATTTACGAGGTGATCCACTCCAAAGACTGCCACGCTTCCTAAACGAGTCAGATCAACTCAGTTACATCACGCCAAGGCCATAGGCCCTGAGCGTTCACCTGACGAGGTGATCCACTCAAGACAGCCACGCCGCCTAAACGAGTCGATCAACTCAGCTCGCAGACTACACCTGGGCCATACGCCCTGAGCCACGCCGCTCACCTGACGAGGTGGATCCACCCATCACAGCCACGCCGCCCTAAACGAGTCAGTCAACTCAGCTACATCACACCAAGGCCATACATCCTGAGCCACGCCGCTTCAATCTGACGCAGGTGATCCACTCAAAGACAGCCACGCCGCTCTAAACGAGTCAGTCAACTCAGTTACATCACACCAAGGCCATAAATACGAGCCACGCTTCACCTGACGAGGTGATCCACTCAGCACAGGTCACGCTGCCTAAACTAGTCAGATCAACTTAAGCTACATTGCCTGGGCGCCATAGAGCCCTGAGCCACGCCGCTTCAATTTGACGAGGTGGATCCACTCAAGATTGTGCCACGCCGCCAAACGAGCCGTAGATCAACTCAGGCCATAACGCCTGTGGAGCCAAGTAGCTCGTGACGACGAGCTCTTCCTAGCACCACATGACCAGGCTCGGGCTTCAAAGAAGCCAAGACCGACGAGCTCTTCCCAAAGAATTCATGGACGAAGCTCGCCCACCGTCTCAACGACGGTTTCAAGAATTCACATGGACGAAGCTCTCTCAATCAGAGCATTGACGAAGCTCTTCAAGAATTCATGGACAGCTACTTCAACTGCTCAGACGGGACGAGCTCTTCTCAGCTCATTACGACGAAGCTCTTCCCAACTGCTCGCGATTGACGAAGCCTCTACCACATGACGAGCGCTCCCGCCAAAGAATTCACGCCGAGCCAGCTCTTCCCATCGCTCACTCTGATGAGCTCTACTCAACTATTCACTCCGACGAGCTCTTTCCATCGCTCACTCTGACGAGCCCCACCACCGATTCACTCGACGAGCCTTCCCCGTCACGTGGACGAGCCCCGCCACCATCCACATCGGGCGAGCTCCACCCACCCACTGCAGATCGGGACGACCTCCGCCATAAGCAGGTCAAGCAACCTAGGAAGTTAGTTCGACTCACACAAGTTAAATACCGATGGTCAAGAACCTCGTGATCGACGACCTCACCCATAAACAGGACGTGTTTCCAAGGAACCAGTCAACTCATGCCGTGACAAAATTGACGGGCGTTGGGGTGGGCCCACCTGACGTAGCTCCATCGGCACCGACCGCATTAACCCAGAACCGCCAAATGAGCAGAACAGCAAACAGCCTCAATGACTCATTGACGAGCCTAATCGCTTCGCACTCACACCCGAGCTATATAGTTCAAGGAGAAAAATAAAAATATCCCAGTGAGAACGCAAGTCTTTAAAAAAAAAAGAGTATTTATTAAAAGGAGGGCTACACAGGCCTTAGGCCCCAGGCCCGACAAAAGAAAACAGGTAAAAAAAAAAAAAACATATATATATATATATATATATATATATATATATATATATATATAAGTCGACATCAAGCAAACAGAGGTGAGCACAGGAGTTCGTGCATCGCATAGAGGGAAATGACGATTTAAGACGGGAAACGGGCCTCACTGTAGAGTACCTGTGATTCGAGAATAGTTCGAGAAAGAGATCTTCGCTCTTCGCGCCGGGGAGGTCAAAGTTGAAGTCCGTGTCCGAGTACTCAATAGCTATTGAAAAGGCGAGCCACCTAGAGCCCACTGAAAGAATCTATTGTCCTCACTGTCTAATAACCTCATCTCTCTGAGCAACCAAACTAACCCGCTGATGAAGATCTACGCGCAATCCGCGACACTCATTCAAATTGCTCCAACAGATCAATAGCTTTCTCGTTTAAAGGCGAGCCACCCAGTGCCCACCGGAAAGCACCTGGGCCGTCCCTCGCCTGTCTAATAACCTCATCTCTTTGAGCAACCAAACTAACCCGTTGATGAAGATCTAAGCGCAATCCGCGACACTCCTCATCTCGCACCTGCTCCGCCAAGCTCATGGGGCCTCGGGAGGACTCACGACGAGTAGTCCTAGCAAAGATTCGACCTCTAAGCTTTCCACGACCTGGCCGCTTTCGAGGTGTGCTCGCTTTATCGCTCAGTCACCATCGTCGCACAGAAATTCCACTCAAGATCCCGTAGCTCGCCTGGATGTGACGAGCCCTCCCTAACCATTCGAAGCCTGGCTAATCGCGTACCCTAAACCCTCTTCTCGAGTCTCGAATCAAATCATTTCCTTGCAAGAATCTCGGGAGCGCAGATCCCCAACCCCTCCCGGGCCTCGCCCGTCGCGACAGCTACTCGAACCTCATCTTCCCTACTTTCTGCCCGAGCGCGAGCTGACGTGGTTATGTTTTAGATCAGATTTAAGTCGCTCCAATTCTTCATTACGCCCCGCGCCGCCCTCGCAAATTTGTCGCTTCGTACGTGAGAGCCACGCCGCCTTATAAATCTGGGTAATTCTCACTGCTTTTCATTTTAGTTTCCGCCTTTCTACAGCCCTTCAAATGAGTGGCTACCTGCATATCAAGCATGAAGTTAATGCTCAACCCGGAATTAGCATGGGAGTAAGCACAATTGGAAACTTACCGATGCAACCCCCTGAAGAGATAAAGCCAGAGCCTCGTCAACAAGCAACGTTTTCGACTTCCCAAGGTCAGAATCCTTGAGGATGGATGAACGACAACCCGCCGCGAGCTCAAGATTAGAGAGATAAAGAGTCCATGTTTTCGCCAACTTGGTCTCTCGCTTTCTTTCTTCAGCCTCCGCCGCCCGTCGAGGAGGTGCACTCACATTCCTCCGGGCTCGATTCAATGGCCATGATAGAGCCACCAACGGTCGTCGACCTACGCACCCAAAAGATTCTTTCGCTACGACAGCTCGGAAGGAGGAAGGAGCTCAAACCACGGAGCTTCGGCTGAAGGCGACTGGCGCCGCCGGTTCCTGGGCAGAGAAGCTCCGAGACGCCCCCAACTTCGAACTCCTCGTCGGAACTCGACTCGATCCTTCTCAAATGGAAAGCTCGATTTTTCCTTTTCACTCCTCCTGGTCAAGACATCGCCCCAAATGAACCAAAATCTCCCCGGTAGGAGTGGCAGCAAGAAGCCCAATGGAGTGAGACTCCCAGTGGCGTATGAGGCGAAGGCCCTCGGGCTGCAGGAACGTATGCACTTGCCAGATGGGCTGTGAATGTCCCACTCTTATCAACTCCGTAAGGACGAGCAGATTAATTCGCCAACGCCGCAGCTACGACATTATCTCTCGCGCTAAGGTCAAGACGAACACCTGGGAAATATGAAGGCAATATAAAACTGTGAAACATTCAACTCTACCTTTAGACAAGTCATGCCCAAAACAGTGCAAATACTCACGAAGATTATCGGGCGCCCGGTCAGTTTAACACCCAGAGTGTTTGCCCTGCCGTAAGAATCGTATTCCCAACAAAACCACGACGAAGAAATAGCGTCCCTTCCATGACCTATGCGAAGAAGGAAGATCGTAGACTCGTATGAGTCTAACGTTCGAGAAATAAAGGAAGCCCTCGTGGTCTCCTTCGACCGAAAAGATAGGAACAAAGGCCACACTAGACGCCGAACCCCCGTCCCTAAAGGCCAATAGCCCACCAAAATACTCCCATCCGTCGCGTAAGTCGAAGGACAAGACGTTGAAGTGTCGCAAGACACCCTTTATAAAAGGATGCATGGTTCAAGACCATTCTCAAAGGCGACCTCAAAGAAACACACCCATCTACGTAAACCACATAAAGGTCAAAACGTCAGGACCATATTCGACGCTGTGGGAGTGCGCCTTCCAACGTTCAACAAAAGTAACCCATACGATATCGACCGCTGCAGGACCCACATTTCATAAATACATGTTTCACAAATAGACGTGAGATAATCCGACCCCTAGATATTTGATTAGTTTTATTATCCCCTTATTTCTTATCCAAAGGAAGCGGAAGCACCTCAGAGCTTCCCACGACAACCGCCACCGGACAGCCGAGCACCCCTAGTCCGTAGATTGGAATAGCCAAAGAGCCATCACCGATACGCAAAGAAGAAGAACGACCAGGTCCCATAGCAAAAACAAACAAGAAAAGACGGGGAAAACCAATAATTTAACCCTAGCGCCTCGTCAGACAATAAAAAGGGGCCGTAGAGAGACGCAAAGAACCCTATAAAGGAAAAAGACAAAAGAAGCACCTGAAAGGCCGAAAGACTCTACGCACAAGAGGTCAAACAGAACCTTTAGTATACAGCGTAAGACCGCGAAGAAGATCGAGAAACCGTAGTGCCACAAGATCTGAGGAGGTTTACGAAAGAAATCAAAAGAAACTAAAAGGGCGTGAGAAACGAGTTTAAAACCAAAGAGTCATCATTATCATAAAACATATTACGGCGAATAAGCCTCAACTAACCCAACCTCAAAGTGTACACGTGAAACCGCACCGATGCAAGAAATAACACAAATTTCGCTCTACTTACACCACACACAAGGCATCAAAACCGATGTGGTTGAAAATAAGAACTAAGTAAAGCCCACTGGGTCAAGCCCAAAGAAGTGGGCAAGACTCATCGTAATACCCCACCCCACAAAACACTCAGCAGCATTCCGCCCGCCAGCCTAAAACATTATCTCACAAATTAGCGTCCATACCAAGTAAGTCGGGATTGTTTTGCCACCGCAAAATAGAATAACCTAACAAGACGCCATCCTACCGATCCAACTCAAATCTTATCAATAAGGAAAGGAAAATAATAAAAGATCATCGCCGCTTGACCAAACTTAATAAGGAAGGGAAGATTATCCCGCATAAACTCCGTTTTTTCCAAATACACAATAAATCGATACGGGTAATAAGAAAATCCCAACCAACGGAGTTAGTTCACACAACTGACACACTCCCGGTTTAGCATCTACTATAAATACATGACCACCCCATATGTGAAAGGTACACACTCTGTAGACACTAAACAATCTGCAGCTCTTTCTTCAAGAAAGAAACCTGAAGGGCCACCCGCATACCCCTCGCCGAATCTCCCTTTCTTCCTTTGTTTTGCGCAGGAGTGCCACTTTTTTTCTGCCCAGAGCCTCGGCACCAAGACTACAATAATCCTACTTCAACCTCGACGATCCAGAGCTCACTAGCCCGTCAGCCAAATTCAAGTCCACAGCCTCAACGACCTCTACATGCTCCTGCTCCTTCGCCGCTGAAAAGGCATCATCAGAAGGTAAAATAATTATTCACACTATATATATATATATATATATATATATATATATATATATGTAGAGAGAAAGAGAGAGAGATTGAGAAAGAAAGAGAAAGAGAAAGAGAGATAGAGAAAGAGAGGGAAAGAGAGAGAAAGAGAGAGAGAGATTCACATGTCCAAAATTCTCATTTATTCTTGTTTTACTGTAGATAGTTATTGCTCAAAAAAAAAAAAAAAAGTGTTCGGTAGAACATAGCTCTTGAACCTAATATATAAGAAAAAATTGATTCTTATAAATATTGTCATGTAAGAAGATTTAAACATGAGACGAAAAGATTTTGTTGTTCTGATGGACAAATATTATTAGTTACAAATGATGTTCCAAAAGAACTTAATCAATTATATACATCAGTTTGTGGAAGCTATTGAATTTCGTAAGTACATTAGAACCTACAATAATAATTTTGCTTTCACTTTATATCAAAAAAAAAAAAATTTCTTTCACATATTTTGGAGTTAAATATGATAAAAATCTATATAAAAGAAATAGAGGTATGTCCACATTTCAAGTACAAGGCCAAATATATAATTTCATTAATAAATTATTACCATCAGATGCCTATCCGTCATATTTACAACTTTATTTTTATGATCCTAAGCATGAGGTTGAAATTGATTGCATTTGTTAGACAAAATGAATCCATCAATTATGGAGAAATTAATTAAGATATTAAAAGTTAATCCATATAGTAACTTCTTTCGAAGTTTAAGACATATATCTAATTTAGAAAATTACAAAATTCAAATAAGATTAAATGTAGATTTAGATCAAAGAGTTTACAATACTCCTTCAACATCAGAAGTTGCTGCAATAGGATAGAAAACAATGAACTTCAAAACAATTTTTGCCAACATAAAATAGACAGAGAAATTCTTGTTTATACCCATTTTGATCACAGCTATAAAGTAGAATATTATTATGTTTGCTACGATCCTTTTCAATATCCTCTATTATTACCATATGAAGATACAGGTTGGCACAAAGGGATTCAATGAATAAGGAAAACAAATTAGCATGGTTACTGTGATGGCAATGCATAATGAATCCCTCTGAAGCAACTTCAATTATAGATCTATTAGACAAAGAAAGAAACATTAAGGACAACTACAATGTCTTTTATATTTTCCTTTTCTATTATGATCATAGTTATGTTACTTCCACATTATATCTATCTCTTTAATTTTTTTACAGTTTTGCAAAGCAAACGAAAAAGATTTGAAGTTTCTTGTCAGGAGTATTATTGTTACAAGCTACAAATCAGAGAGCGTTACAAATTGATATTACTTTATGCTGGTCGTCTTTTACAACAATACATAGTAGATATGTATATCAAACTTGAAACATCAAGATTAGATTTCCTTTGTAACAAACATCATGAGATCTAAGCTGAATCATATCAGGGAATTGTTGATAGTGTTCATGATGGTGAAACACAAGGTAATAAAGTTAGACGACAAATTGTTTTGCCAACATCCTTTATTGGTGGACCTAGGGATATGCGTAAAAGATACATGGATGCAATGGTGTTAGTTCAATGTTTTGGAAAACTGAACGACTTCAATAGCCGGAGTACTCAATCCTCGCTAAAACCACACCTTCCTTGTGGGATCGATATCTTGTTAGCGATTTTCAGCAAGCGCATAAGTCACACAAGTAATACAGTGGACTAAAAGTCCAGATATCGATCCCACATGGAAGGTGTGGTTTTAGCGAGGATTGAGTACCCCAACTACTGAAGTCGTTCACTATTTGAGTGACTCAATGGTTGGGTGAAAAAGGTTTTAAAAAGAAAATAAAATAAAACAAAGTAAGGTATGATCAATGTTCACTTACAAGGATTAGGTTAATCTCAAAGAAAGCGCTCAAGGAAATATATTAGGGTTGATTGCTTCCGTTGATGCATTTGATTTATATTTATGAAGTACTAATTAAGTGAATATATACTTACGTCATTCAAGGACCGCATAGATGTAGGTTTTACACTTTCAGGTCTCCCTCAATTTCTCACACACCAACTACCTATTCTCCTTTGTCCATCTCTGGGTCTTTAAATGCGATACTTTTCTAAGGCAACTTTCCTGTGAATCCTATCGGGTCACCTCTCAAATTCCATACAATAGGACTTCGATCTACGTCGAATCGAATAATTTCAGTCCATACGATCCCCTCACATACGTCGAGACGGTAAGCATTCTTAATGAAATCTATCTAGTATTAGGCATTCTCAATTCCCTAGACTTCTTTGATTAGGTTAACTAGTATTTCAATTAACTAATTCATACCTTAAGAGACCTAGAACCAGATTTTAGGGCGTAATCCAAGCGTCACCAAGGATGCCCTAGTATGGGGATTGAAGACCCAACTCTCGAAATGGATTAATTAGTTAAAACCATAATAATCCTAAGCATTACACCAACCATCATCAACAAAAGCACAAATTCACAAAACCATTCTAAAATATATATAAATCAAGCATCAATTTAAGCAATCAACGCTAGAGGAAAGTTTAGTTATTCGTTGCAACCCCCAAATCTATCAAAATCATGTCTATTAAATCTATAATAATGAAAGAGATGAGAAGAGAGTGAGAGTTAGAGATACAAAACGAATATGAGATGAGAAATACCAAACTCACTCTCCAAGGTTGACGAGGTCCTCTAGTTGATGGGGGGTTCTTCAATATTACACAAAATACAAAGTAAAATGAACAAAAACTCAAACCCTAAAAATGGTGGTTCAAGAAGAAGAGAGGAGAAACCCTAAGAAGGGTGTTCCCTCTCTAAAACAGAATCCTCATTAAGTCTAAAATACATATATTTATATGAAAATGGAAAGTGGGCCAAAGATGAGCTAAAATGCGAGTATTTGATATCCCACTAACATCCGCTATGAATCCAGAGTTATTCCTTACTGCGTTCTTCTTGCTCTATTTAACCCGAGAGGTCCTCTTGTTCGTCTTGAGGCTCACAACGGCGAAGCATCCTTCATTTTGACAACCACTCTTCGCTCAAGAAGTTTCTCACAGAGGATCGCACCTTCCTCACAACTCGTTCTTCCATCACTTTGCTTGATTTTCCTACTAATCATGCAAAAAATAAGCAAATGGGGGATTAGTGTAATCTTTAAGAATATGGGTGTGAATCTAGAATTTAGGTTACAAAAATACATGCAAAACACTCTATAAATGCTAATAAGATCCACACCTATCAAAAACTAAATATTTTCTTGACAATAACATGTAATCCTAATTTGGCCTGAGATCAAAGTAGAACTACAGTCAAATCAAGAGGCGCAAAATAGACTCGATTTAATTGTGCGCATATTTAGAGCAAAGTTAGAAGAACTAAAGGTAGAATTATTCAAGAAACAAATATTTGGATCTATAGTTGCATATGTATATGTAATTGAGTTCCAAAAAAGAGGTCTACCTCACGCTCATCTTTTGAACATTTTAAAGACAAACACAAAATTATTTGCACCTCAATCTTTCGATGAAACTGTATGTGTTGAGCTACCAAATAGAATAAAAAGTGAAAACTTATATGTAGCTATTATAAAACATATGATGCATGATCCATGTGGTGAGCTGAATTTAAACAACATTTGCATGAACAAAAAAGGAAGATGTAGAAATGACTAGTCTAAAGCTTTTTATTCCCATACTACCAAAGGAAAGAATTGTTATCCAAAATATAGGCGACGTGATGATGGTCGAAAAGTAAGAATAAGAAGAGATGATTTAGATAATCGATGGGTCATACCATACAAGCCATATTGACTTACAAAGCTTAATTGTCATATCCATGTAGAAATATATTCAACTATTAAAGCAGTTAAATATCTATATAAGTATATTTATAAAGGACATGACCGAGCTGCTATAAATATAGCTAAACAAAGAATCTCTTGAAACCATAAATGAGATTAAAAACTTCCAGGCGACACCCTGGATTTCTCCACCTAAAGCAATGGGGAGAATTTATAGTTTTCCTCTAAATGAAATACAACCATTTGTGGTAACACTTCAACTACATCTTGAAAACAAACAACTTGTCACATTTACAAATTTGACAATTTGAATCGTATAATAAATAATGACTTCTTCACAAAATCTATGCTTACTGAATACTTCTTAGTGAATAAGGTAAATCATAAAGCTCGAAGTCTGTTATATAAAGAATTTCTAGAACATTTTGTTTGGAGTTAACGAGACAATGTCTGGACAACTCATAAGTAAGGAAATGTCTTTGGTAGAGTTGTCATAGTTAATCCAATTGATAGTGAAAGATACTATTTACGTTTGCTATTAAATCATATTAGAGGTGCAACATCATTCGAACATTTAAGAAATGTAAATGATATGTTAACCTCATCATTTCGTGAGGCCGCTTAATTACATGGATTACTAGATACAGTTGATAATATAGAACTAGCTTTAAAAGAAGCTTTTCTTATCAAATGCCATCTGCTCTGTGACATTTATTTGCAACAATCTTAATATATTGTAAACCTAACAATCCCTGAAAAACTATGGGAAAATTTTGAAAACCCAATGTATGATGATTACATTTTATTATACAATGAATCAAATGATATAAGATTGAACGTACTACAAAATATTAATCATATTTTAGAATCAACGGGAAAAATATACATAGCTATCATTTAAAAAATCATGATGAATGTTTAAATAGTAAAGAAAATATACTCAAAGAAATTGATGAAGAATTACAAATTGTTGTTGACAAAGCAGATATTGAAGCTATAAAGTGAATTCTGAATAAAAACATGCACATGATACAATATTAGAAAAAGTTTTTAATTAAGAATCAGCAACATCATGATAAGGTGTAGCAAAGATCCGCTTTTACCTAGAACGGCCGAACAACACATTGCATTTTAAAATCCCACTCATTGTCAAGATTCAACCTCTTATAATATTACCAAACTAGTAAGATCTAAAAAGGAAAATGGGGCAGAGTAATTTCCCGAGGTATTATGGGCATGCTAGAATCACGCATTGCTAGCACCAGAAACCAGATTCTACTCCAGTTTGCAATCAGGCAGAGATCAAGTCTGAGGTCATTTAGTAATCCAAAGGATCAATCACAAAACATCAACACACCGAGGAGGTTCGCCTAAACCCGGATCTCCTAGAAGAAAACGTGATGTGCAATTAAAGCTGTGACAGGACTATTATCGCAGAAGACAAGAAGGTATTATGACCAAAGGGTCAGTTTCCCAGAGTTACAAGCCAAGACTGTTCAAAAAACTTTGCCAAAGAAGGAATGGTCCCATGATACGAAGTCAATCTAATTAGGAAGGGCCCTACATTGTATCTCACATAATCCGACCTGGCAACTATGAACTCCAAATGGAAGAAGGAAAATCCTCACTTCATTCATGAATCGCCAACACCTCAAATACTGCCATCAAAGACCCCGGAACGTAGTCTTTAATAAACTAGTATGAACTTCTTAAGCAACTCTCATACCTTTTTGAGATATAAGATCATATTCTCACCTCTGGCCTCGTAGGAGTCTTCTATCTATTTACCACCACTGAGTCATTGCCACCTAGCTAACTCGTCTCCATGAAGTGGGCGAAGAGTCCATGAGGACAAACATATTCTACTGCTATCAGGCTGAAGCCTAATTCGAGAGATTCAGATTCATCCCATTCCAGAGGTCGATCAATCCAAGACCGTCTCGGCAGCGCTTGTCGACTCGATACCTCCGCATGGGAGGTCGTGAAAGCGCTAGGGTATTCTCCAGATCGTGGCCGGAATGAATTCCATGATGAAATTTGCCAAGATTTGCCCTTTACCACTCGTCTCTCGTTCAGACTGATGTCAAATTCACCATCATAGCCCACTTTATCACTCTTCCAAGAGGTTTCGTTGCAGATTATTTACCTGATATTCTATTGACTGACTTACGAGCTCGGAAGGCCTGAGCTAGACGTGGTTACCAACGCCAAGATCATCTTTTCCATCTGGGGTACCCTCTCCTCCGTCCTCCCTCGCAGCCTGCTGTAATAAGAGAGACTCAAGGTCGCACCTATCCCCGTTTCACTGTGCGGCACCAGTTGCAAAGTCCGAAACTGGGCCTGTGCAGAGAGGAGGAGTTCTCCCTCTGAAGGGTTTCTACTTAACGGGAGGAAAGCTCATGTAGGCTCTGAGCGCCTGTGAACGCCTCCCAAGAGGGGGTGTGTGCCCACTAGAAGGCCTTTTCGTGAACCCGAAAGAAAGGCCGACATTTGCTCGCCGGCCCTGACACGGCTTACCAACGCAGCTATTCTCCCGTCAGCGTTGAATGTCTTTAATAAGCCTGACTGAGGCAACATATCGAAAGCAATCGCCTTTATCTTATCAGTTTGCTTCATTCCCAAGTGTTAACTATAAACCTAAGAACTTCCCGACAGAGACTAAAGCGCATTCACGGGGGTTTAGCTTCATACTGTAGCTTTTAGACTGTAATGTTTCTACTAAATGGGGTTATGCGAGCTCCTAGCTCATTCGGATTTTACCACATGTCTGCCCATGTTAGCCACTCCTAACATCCATCTGCTCATCTCCAGTCACTGCACTAATATGCACTCGTTCTTGAGTCTGTATATATTGTTCCATAATAGTTATAGTCCCCAACACACTAACAGTACTCTCTCAATGTCAATCACTGCTGAACCCACTCTGACTTGATCATGATCACCCATCACTATGAGACAACCATAGAGTCGGGTCTTTCACACTCAAAGATGCTTTGAGCAAAATCAATGCAGTCGCCCATCTCACTATTTTCATTCAGACAGAGGTCCCAGATATACTTCTGTTAGCTGAACTTCATCATGTCGCCTGAGGCTCAGAGAAGACAGAGTCTTCCAATCATCTCACCAACAAGCACACTGGTTAATTTGCCCAGAACATTCATCTTCACTACACTCAGCAATCCTTCCCACTATGCATCTGCTTCCAAGAGTTTGTTTCGATGTTCTAAGAATGGTCCCGCTCTCGGTCTTCTCCATACGAGATAATGTTATGAGTGTTTCATCCACATACGGGAACACTTGGTTCTGAACGTCACGCTGTTATTTCATGATAATGGCTTCCATGATCATGTTAATTTATCCGTAAAATCACTGATCTGCACTATCTGAGTGGCCCACTGGTCTTTGTTCCGTCGGAACAGTCTGATCTCGCAGATTCCCTCGAACTCTCACGGTCGGGTGCCAAGACCCGACCGTGAGTCTGAGATTCTGCTGTTTGCACAGGCGCCCATGCAGACTGAGCCCTGGGCCCCTCACCGCTTCCTTCATGTGGTTGATTTCTCACGATGCCCCTAAACCTCCGCTCCCACGACCTCTCCTCGCGCGATCCTCTCCAGGCTTGCGGGCGATCATGCTTTCTCGTGTGGCTAGTTTCTCCTTCGGGCCCGTCACGGAGGGTCGAAAAGGTTTCTCCTGCAATGTGGTTCGTCTTTTCGCCCGTCGCGTCTCCCGGGACGCCAGATGGTTTCGATGAGTTCCAACTCTTCGCCAGTTGTCGCGACGCGGAGCGCCCACCTCGCCTATGCTCGCCCCACAGCCTCGCAACGCCGCCTCCGAGGCTCGGCTATCCACGCCGCCACCGGGTCTCAGATCCTCGAGGACTGGCATCGCTTCCCGCCAGGTTCAGTCGACACCATCGCCACCGAGGCCGCTTTATTTGTAAAGGAATTGTCGCTCCTACGACTCCGCGCCAAACCTGATGCTTTTCAACCCACAACCAGTTTCGAGCGTACCGGATTTCCATTTCTACCGGTCCGCTGGGATTTCAGACGCTTGGACTCTCCTGCAAAAACAAGAAACAAAAGGATCGACTGGCTCGCCCGTTGCTCTTCCGATGCCTAAGTCGGCTCTTTCCACGGAAGAGAAGATCAACCGCTTGCGAACGTAAGCTTATGATATTGCCCGCTGCATCTCTTGACCAATGTATACTCCCGGGATTTATAAGTGATCATGATAACTTTCCTACTGGATGATGACAAATGAATACGATTCTTCCTCGCTGAGATAATACATTTCCTCCCCACCGGGCGTAGAGATTTCTTTTCCTTATCGTAAACTATCAGATAATTGATAATTGATGGCAATAATTTGGAAATATCCTATTTTCCTGATGAAATGGAGATTAGCACTCTTCTCTAATATGGATTCATTAGGGCTACCGCCTTAAAGGTAAGTCACCCTCGCTTAAAGTCTCGCATTTAGGGGATATCATGTTTATGGTCATTGTTAAAAGTACTAGGCTCGCTACTTCTCACCGATTTATCAAGCTTGCATCTCAAGGCCTCACGCCTATTATTTCAAAAACCCCATCGTAGAATTTACACAAAAAAATTGGAAGTAGCTTCGTAACAAATGTAATAAGGCAATAAATCTCTACCAAATTTGAACAAGTTTTCACTTGCATTTACTATAGAAACCATGAAGCCATTGCCATCCCAAGGTTATAAATCCTATTAGCAAAATTAAATTTTTGATTGCCTCAAATATTTTATATTTACTAATTATATACTAACAATACAGGTGTTGTGTAAAAGTCAATCTCTATGATCAATTTGGTTGATTGACCGCAACCCTCTTTGGATAGAATGCAGAGAGATTTTTATCGTGTTCTACGAAACAACTAATGGATCATTCTTCTGAGGTAATATCTATTTTCCTTTAAACTCTTCTATTTTACTATTTACATATAATAAAAGAATGGCGAAACCTCAATTAAACTTCTATCTTGCAACAGGGTCGAATTGCTGATATAGCAGATATTGCAACAATATCCAATGACAACATCTTTCTTGTTCACCTCAAAAAATCAATGTTTCAAGTTCGCGAACACACAGTTAACAGGTTTAACATTGTTTACCTACGTGAACAGACACAAACTTAAGATAAATCTTCATGTAAGAAAATGAAGTGACAAGATTATCACTACTTATCATGTATCAGTGTTGTAAATAGCATTTTGTGCCGACTTGCGACAACTTCTGTTTTGTGACTGGCATATTTCAATACATGTTTGTCTCCCTATATATATATACCATAAAATTTAGTTCACTTGTTGCTAATCAGTCGTTTAGTCTTAAGATTATATACAATGTTTGCAAATTTTGAGATATTGGCTCCTCCATGCATTCAATTTCTTAAGCAAACTTTTATTTCTATATTTAGTCTTATTGTAAAATTCCAATCATATATTATGGCGCTCGTTCTTTGGCTTGGAATTTGTGTAGCCAGCACATTACTCAAATGAACTTAATTTAATTTATTTTGGAATTTAGATGGCTAATACATGCTGAGTGTAATTTAAGTTACACAAAAGAGAACAATTCTGCTTAGACTCCTTTCAATTATGATGTGAAGGTTGTATGTTTATTTAGAAACAAATAATCTATCAGTTTGTGGTATTTTTTCTTCAACTGATTTAGTTTATGTTCTATGTTTCAATCCCTTTTCTGTTGTTGTTCTAGGGTTTCTAAGAGAAAATAGTTTCTTTTTTTTATTGGGAAACACAGTGAAAAGAATTGTTTTTCTTGGATTTATTTGAGTTTATGTTTTGGTTTTTTTAATGCTTTTTGTTGTAAGAAAATTGTGTTCTTCTGAACTTCGAAGAAAAAAAAGGGGTTTGTTTTACTGTTGGGCCCATATTTATAGTCTTATTGTAAAATTCCAATCATATCTTATGGTGCTTCTGAACACAGTTTTAATTTTTTTTTTTTTCCAAGTTTAGTCTCTTTGCTTGTTGATCTGATTAATTGAATGATACTATTCATATTGATACTCTATTTTGTTATTCTTTCTTCAAAACTTGTTCAATTCATAGTCTATCTTGGAAAATGACTATATTGATTATGTAATATTAATATTTTTTCAGCTCCACATATTATCAAAATCTACGTAATCTATATAAACATTGTTTATTTTCTTTGTTCTTTGGGCTTCAAAATTTGGTTAGCTTGGACACATTACCCAAATGAACTTCATTTAATTTATTGTGGAATTTAGATCGTTTTTACATATTGAGGATAACTTAAGTTACACGAAAGAAAAAAAATCCTACTTTGACTCCCTTCAATTATGATGTCCCGCTCCTAAACATAAGGGATAGGGAGACGGGCTTATCATATATATAAAAAGGGTTCAGTCCCTTTTGTGTTGTTGTTCAAGGGTTCCTCGGAGAAAAAAGGTTTGATTTATATTGGAAACCATCGTAAAAAGGATTCTTTTTCTTGGATTGATTTGAGTTTATCTTTGGTTTTTTCTGCTTTTCTATTGCAAGAAGTAAGGCAAGAAGTAGTCTTATTGTAAAATTCCAATAATATGTTATGCTGCTTGTGAATACTATTTAATTTTTATTTTTTTATTCTCTCCAATTATGACATCTTTGCTTCTTGATTTGATTAGTTGAATGCTACTCTTCAAATTTGGTGTTCAATTCTTGCTTCCAAATTTGGTGTTCAATTCATTGTCTGTATTGGAAAAAAGACTATATTGATTATGTATCATTAATATTTTTCCAGGTCTACATACTACTAAAATATACATAATCTATATAGACATTATTTATTTACTTTGTTCTTTTGGCTTGGATTTTCTGTAGCTTGTGCACATTACTCAAATTAATTTAATTTACTTTATTTTGGAATTTAATTAGATGCCTTTTACATGCTGAGTGTAACTTGATTTACATAAAGAAAAAAAAACCTGCTTAGACTCCCTTTAATTATGATGGGAAGGTTGCATGTTTTTTTAGGAGGTTGGGAATGACGCTATTCTTCATAACACTAGCCTTATCCAAAACGATAAGGAGAGGAAATTTTTGTTTTTTTGTTGTGGACACAACAGTTCAATGATATTTATTTCAGGACATCAGAAAAGAAAAATTGGGCCATGGGAGACCACAGTGGAGGAAGAAGAAGAGAATAGGAGGAAAGGAAGGAGGATTGTCAAAAAAAAAAAAGGGCATGGAGAGATGGCATAGAAGAACAAGAGAAGAAAAAAAAAGAAGAATAAAAAAAAAAAGGAAAATCCTCCCTTGCCCCTTGTACAAAAGAGAAGAAAAAATCCCAAAAAAGGAGCCAAAATATTGCAAAAGAATTACAGAAAATAAGCATAAAAATAGGAAACAATTATAAAATTTTGATTATATTAAATAGAAATATATATGTAATATATGTGCATCTTAGATAAAAAAAAAAAAAAAGCGTGCACCTTAAGGGTCCAAAAGGTCTTTGCGCCTTGTTGCTTTTTGTGCCTTTTACAACTCTGCATAGAGTCATCTTAGATTTAAAATTCAAGTTACATTTAAATTTTTTCGGCCAGGAATATAACAAATATATTTACAATTTTATTTAAGCATCATCAAAGAACAAAATATTACTTTAATATAATATATTATACAAAAGAAAACTTCATCAAACATTAAATAATAATGTATTAATCTTAAAATGTTCAACTTAGAAAAGTTGGTAGTTCAGATGACAAAGTTCAATCTTATATAGTCATCAGATCAAATCCTGCTCATAGGTATTCTATAGATCTGGAATCTTATGTATTCTAGGCATTTTTTTATCATCAAATGTGTAGGCTTTGAATGATCATTTTTTCTATTAACATGGACGTTGTGTCATCCTTTAAAGTTTTTAGCACTTTTGATTATGTGTTTCTATCCATTGTATTGCTAATCTGAATCAATAAATTTATCTCTTTAAAAAAAAAAACAAAGTTGGTTAAGATGGAGTGGTTTGGATTAGTTTTCCATTATACATTTTCCACGTGCCCGTTAGGCCTGGTTGGACTTATAATATTAACTAAGCATTTATTTGGTAACTCAAGATAGATTATTATAAAAAATAAAAAAAAACTTTAAAAAATGAGAAAAAAAAAAAAACAGTCTCCATTTCTAGAGAAGGAGAAAGCAACCCACCCCCACTGTCACGGTTGTTGTTAGTTCTTGTTTTCAATTCAAATTATCCCGGGAAAGGGGCTTGGCCATGGTGGTTTTATCAGATTGCCCGCGATGGAGGCAGTAGAGCTTCAGGAACGGCGGTACGGGCGGACGGTAAGGCAACATCTAATGCCAGCATGTTTCGATGACGGAGTTGATAACTTGACAACAGGTGGGGCGAATCTCCTGGAAACCCCTTGAGGTGATAGCTCCATAAAACTGCGTCCCACAATCTCCCAAGCCTCCAATGGCTTTCCAGCAATTTGATACAGAACCTACGAGGAAATGAAACATTTCCTGTTCGATCGGTTGTAGGGATAGCCCTATTGGAACGTACGTCGCTATCAAGAACATGGCCACAAACTTTGCACATTTTTCTGCCATGTCTGTGTCTGACTAGTAATTAACAGGCTTAATTGATTGTCTTTCTTATTAAGAGGACTACAGATTTTATACTTGTAGTCTTGTACTCGAAATTCATGGGAAACGTTTTGTGTTAATGTACTAATTTATGTGATAGTTCTAGAATTTATTATTAAACCTGCTAGGAAAGTATTGTTACCGAATAGCAAGAATTTATTGTGAGTAAAGTTCTCCTGGTTTATTTATTTAATTCTTCTTGCCAATTAATATTATATGAATGACATATTAATTGATCAAAAAATCAATTGATATGAAAATTAAGTTCACAATGTTTTTTGAAAGAAAGTTCACAATGTTGTATATAGTATGGATTCTTTTTAATCATATTGTCATATTTTAATACTAGTAAGGTCAGAGAAATTGTAAGCTTGTGCATAAGTTTTTTTTTTTTTTTATATCTATTCACTTTATATATTATGTTTTAATATTCTCTTATTACAAGAATTCGAATTTGGAACCTTCCGTTCCCCATCCCTTTACCCAGGCCCGGTTCTGAGCAAGGGCTGAAGGGCTACCTAGGGCCCATGTGAAGAAAAAATCAATTGAATTAGAAAGTCCAAAAAAAAAAAAAAAAAACAAAACTGATTCAGCTTGTTCCGGGTGATGAATTAAAGAAGCCTCACCTCCTGTACTTTCGACGACCAATTCTCCTACTCATGCTAGATTCTCCGAACCTGACTGTGCACTGTAAAATTAATTTCTACCTTCTCCCTCCTCCTTTCCATTTCTATTCTTCTTCACCTACTCCATGTTTGTTTGGACTAAATCAATGAACGAAAACAAGGAGATCAGAAGTGGTTTTCTTGTGGTGTATGACAGTATATACAAGATGATGTTTATGAAATCATCTAGTGTGTGACCCACCACCTGCAAGTAACATCTTTTAACATTTTCCTTGTAGTGTTTAGAAAAGAGAACAACACTTAATGCAAATTCAATGACTAACACTAAGGTATATTAAGCCTCTTATCGTACTCTTAAAATGTTTGCTTAGTATTATTATGAGAAACACTCTAGTGTTATATATTTATAGTCATATTTGTTTGTTAAAAATAAGTTTGAGATACATATTTTATAATATTTTAAGTTTAAGAATAATTACACTTTTGATTATCCTTTTAAGTGTAAGAAGAGTTACACTTTTAAGCATCTATTGTGTAAAAGGAGTTTTACATTCAATCTTGAAATAAAGTTGTAACATTTGAGAATAAATCATGTTTAATGAGATGATTAAACATATGAAATGTTACAAAACTTATAGGTTGAGGAAGACCATAAGTTTGTAATTGATAGTAAATCATGTTTAATGTATGCATTAAGTATGCTTATTGCGTCACCAAATAATACAAGTTTTAAAAGAAACGTTTGACCAAAGTTTGACCAGAAAACGAATTGAGAGTAAAATGTGGGCTAAGTTGACTTTTTCAGGATGGATAATTTTGGGTTCCAGTTGAACCTTATGTTTCGTAGGCCTCGTCGTCTGAGTTCATAAACGGGTTGAGCGTAAATCCGACTACGGATAAAGTTATAGCGCCGCGAGTTGAATAAATGACATTTTATGGTATTATTTGTCTTGATTTTACACGGCGACCTATTTCTGTAACCTGGTTTTCTGCGTCACCGAGAACCCAGCTGGCCATATTTGAGCTCCAAAACCTAGAAAATTCCCAAAAACCTGTGGACTGAGCTGGTCGTTTAGACCATTTTAGGTAAGCGGGTTTGGCCCGGAGTGGGCGATTCCGACCACCCCCCTTACCTGCCGCCACCAGAGGCCAGGGAGGAGGAGGTGACCTCGCCGGTGGGTTTCACGACCAACGCCCCGGGCGCGCCGGATCGGGCGGATGAAAGCGACGGAGCGGCCACGGTGGATCGCAGATTTGCGTACTAGTGACTCATGACTGCACCTCCCTCCTATCATTTTTGGACCCTCGGGAACTCATATTTCAGTGGTCCTTTTGATTCCTCCTTGGTTGAAAAATCTGTGAAAGCAAAGTTGGCCAAGCTTTGTTGGATCGAGTTTTTAGCCACCACGACCTTTGGACCAAGGTAAAGTGCTAACTGTGTTCACAGCCTCTTAGGGCTTTAGTTGATATAAAGTTTATGAAATTTTGAACATCGTTTGGTTAATTTACCCATTTTTTGGGTCATTTCGAGTGATGCAGAAAGGTTGAGAGTGGGCCTGATTGGTCAAATTAGGCAAAATTGAAGTTGGATTAGTGAGTGGACATTTTATGAGTTATTGGAAGGTTCAATTTTGAAAGATTAGCCTCCGGGTGAAAAGCCCCAATTTTGGGTCAGATTAAAGTAGGGCGCAACTGTATAATTGGACTTGTCGAGGTCCCGATTTGGAATGGTTTGGGACAAAGATTGTTCAAAGACATTTAGGGTGTCCCAATGTCTTATGTTTAGTTAATGGAACCTAAAGTGATGTTTTATTATATTAGAACTCACTTATTTGAGCAAGGCGTTCTGAAAAGGACGGATTTGAGCATATTACTGTGATCTGTAAGTGGTTTACATGTTTAAATGCTGAGATTATTATTATGATATATAATTGTGGTTAATTATTATATATATAACTTATTTAAAAATCGAACCTTGATTTCTGGTTATGCGTAAATATAATTATCTGTTTTTATATAAACGAGTTATCATTTAATGTGGATTTTGTCAACATTTTTAAATGTTGGAAATTTTCTCGAGTTCATGGATAAATTTATGACATTAACATTTGGTACATGGATTGAGGTTTTAAACCATTTTGAAAAAGTTGATTTGAAATGGATTTTGAGACTTTATTGAAATGATTATAAATGCGATATTGTTGGAAGGTTACAATGATTATAATCGGGTTTACACGAAGGTTTTTTATTAGTTGCCACGTGATGTCAGGTTTACCCGAAGGTTTATTAGTTGCCACGTAATGTCGGGTTCACCCGAAGGTTATTAGTTGCCACGTGATGTCGGGTTTACCCGAAGGTTTATTAGTTGTCACGTGATGTCAGGTCTACCCGAAGGTTTATTAGTTGCCACGTGATGTCGAGTTCACCCGAAGGTTATTAGTTGCCACGTGATGTCGGGTTTACCTGAAGGTTTATTAGTTGCCGCGATTAGTGGGGTTGGGTTTTCTGAAGCCGAGTTTACTATGGATATGTAGTACGGTACATTGTGGTTACGGGTAAAGTATAACCCGTCGATATTTATAGTTGTGTATTTCCGCTTGATTTATTTTACGAACATTGATGGTTATATGCTTTATGCTCCATTTTTATGTTGTGAATAAATTCGAGTTATAAGGTTCTTGATAATGATGTTGGTTAAGTTTTGAGCATAAATTTCATATTGATTTGACTTGGGTATAAATTTGGGTTTGAAGCTTGATTCCCGAACGGGAACCATAAAAGAGTGAAGCGTGAGTCTTGAGAAGGAATTTTCAAAAATAAAACATTATTTGCCATATAAATTATACCATAAGGAATTTATTATCTCACGTTTTATTGTTTTAAATCCATCTCTGATCCGGGCGGATCGTAGAGATCTACCTCGCGCTAGCTACGTCACTCGTTAAAGCTGATTTGCATTATTCTATCTTAGCTTTACGCGCTGTTTTGTGGACCTATGTATTTTAAATTTGTACCCCCCTAAATTCGCAAACACTCTTAGAATGCTCTGATCTTATTAACTCATATGAGTCCCTTATCATGTGTTTATAGTTTATTGACCTCTGAGTAAGATGGGTCGATTGTGGATTTTGAGCGGTTGTGGAACTTTATATATATTGGGGTATTAGCAATGTCTGAATTTGTTACTTTCTTTTCTTAAAGTTGGTCCCATTGGACACTCCTAGGGATTGTGCGGAGTGGGGACTGTGCAGCCCAGGACACAGGGAATCTTGGAAGGGTTTCCGGGTCGGGTCTTGTCAGCTTGGTATCAGAGCACTAGGTTCCTAAATTCCTTAGGGTTGTACATTGTTTTGCAACTCATCCAGTGTTTTTGTATACCGCTATACCTTAATCTTGGAAATTAATTATGTTTCATTTATTCTTGAAAACGGTTTTCTTCTGATGGCACAGAGGGTAGGCGTGGGCCCAGCGGGCTACGATTAGAAAGTTCGGATGCACTACTTATGAGAGAATCTTGTCGAGGCGCTGGCTCGTTTCACTCGGAAGGTAGGTTTCACGGGTATTCTTGTTGATCAGGCTCATAGACTTTGAGCAGTGGGTTTTGATGACGCCACGGATCCCATGGTGGCTTTATCTGGCTGGAGTAACCTGAGAAAGATTTCCAGACGAGGATATGCGAGTGTCAGGGATGAGGATGGGAGTCGAGGATAGCTGGTTTTTACGCTGGGGGTGTTAGTGCAAAAGGAAGTGGTGTATAGAGGGACTAGGAAACGTCCTTGCATGAGCTGCAGAGTTCAGATTGCGTTTCACACTAAGTTTTGCCCTCTAGCCTTTGTTGCGACTAAGAAATTAGATTTTGAGGCCTTCGCTCGGGGTAGCATGACGGTTTAGTGTAGGTGAAGTATGGGTTTACGTCCCGATTTGGTTGCGGATGAGGTCAACGGGGAAGGAGGTTTCTCGATGGATTGAGTGGTGATAGCTTTTGAAAAGACATCTCGCAGTTCCAGATCATCCCACGTATCAGTCAATGAGAGACGCTGCTCTAGAGGTGGAGAGACAGACCCTGATACGCCAGATCAGGAGTCGGTCATACGATGGATTGTATTGGGGGAGCCCCAGTGGGATCATCCTGAGAGGTGGTTTCAGCTCACGGATCTTTGGCGGGAGAGGATTCGGTGGGAGACAGGGCGTGGTGCCGGCGTGCGGGTTTCAAAAGTGGACATACTGAGGTTAGTTTCAATAAGTGAGTGTGACGTTAGCCACTTTGAGTCTGAGGCCGTGATAGTTCCGTTCTGACTTGTGGCGTTGTAGCGAGGTCATGATGGGCCATGCCGGGGTGGGACAATCTTGTGCTTTGAGTGGGTGAGGCGGGACATTTCAAGGAGGGACTGCCCTATCGAGAATCCAGGCTGGGCTGGGTGCCAGGATCGATTAATGGGTTCCGACGTGATAGTGGGCGCAGAGGACTGAATACGGGCGGGGGCGGACCTCGGGTGGTTTCCTTTGTACGGGACGGTGCAGCGGCCGAGAGCGGGCGGAGAGGATGACCACACTGGGCGAGTTGTCGCCGCCGAGCGGTCGGGAGGCCTGGGCCACCGGCGTCGTGGCGGTGCATTATCTAATGCAGTGAGCAATGCGTATACTCCCGTTGGCCAGTACATATCCTTTTATTTCACGTGGTATGTTGCAGTCGGGATGACTCGATTCCTTTAGGATGTAGTTTAAGTGCATATACGGGAGAGTCTCTTGGCTGGTTAGATGCTGGTGGCTTAACCTATTGAAGGCGATTTATGACATATTGATATTAATATATCTCAGGGGTTGGATGGTTCTTGAGATGATTGGCTTGCTTCAAACATGACACAATGGATTGTTTTCCATGAGGAGGTGATATTTAGAGCATTAGGGACTACAGTGGTAGTGTGGAGAAGCGGGCGACTTTCTTCAGGTTGATTTCTGTGGAACTACTAGATGTTTGCCCAGGTTGTAAAGAGTATCAGCTCCGTGGTTGACACTCATTAGTAGCGAGGTGGGATTAGAGGATGTGATGATGAGGGACTTCCGGATGTGTTTCTGGCGATCTTCAGGGTTTGCCTCAGGAATAAAAATAGATTTCCCATTGATTTAGTCCACTGATGCGACTCCTATTTCTTTACCACCTTATAAGGGTGCTTGTTGAGTTGAAAGGATTTGAGCTGGGTTACAAGAGTTGGTGGATAAAGGATTTATTAGATGATGTTAACCTTAGGGAAGTAGCAGGTGTTATTTGCTTTAGAAGAAGGATGATACTTGAGTTATGTGCCAGACTCACGAATAGTTGAATAAGGTCGCCATTAATAATGAATATCTGTACTCAGGATTGATGATCTATTTGATCGCTCCCGAAGAGTTGCGAGGTGTTCTAAGGAGTTTACTTGAGGTCAGGGTGCCATCGGGGAGGATTAGGGGAATCGGACATTCAGACGGCATTAAAGGGGCAGAGATATGGGCATTATCAGGTTTCTAATGATGTCTTTTCGGACTCACGATACTTTGGCGGCTTTCATGGATTTGATGAGCGGGTCTTAGTCCGTACCGATCGGTTTGTCATTGTCTTCATCGACGATATCTTAGGGTGTACTGAGAAGCAGGATTGGGCAAACATTTGGTTTGGTGTTGCAGAGACTTTAAAGCGGTATATTCTTGTGTAAATTCAGCCAAATGTATGATTTTGGTGAAGCGGTGGGATTTCTGGACATGTGGTTTATAAATTCGACTATTTATAGGATCCTCATAGAATTAGAAACGTGCGCATTGGGAGCAACCAACCTTCAGGTGTGAAGTGCGGAGTTTCTGGGATTAAGCGGGTGTGCCACGAGGTTCATGAAGGAGGTTCTCAGGATGGCAGGATATGTTGTTTGGTAGGAAGGAGTTCGATTTGAGTGGGCCAAGCGGGTGTGAGGAAGCTTCGGCGCGAAGGAAAGTTGACGTCAGCTCCTGTTTTGACATTGCCAGAGGGCAACGAGGCGTTCTAGGTTTATCGCGGCTGCGTAAGGTTTGGGTTGCGTGTTGATGCAACATAAAGAGGTTGTGGCGTATGCTTCCATACGAGTTGAAGAAACACAGTGATTATCTCTCATGGCTTAGAACTGTTAAATTAATTTTAGCATTGAATGCGGAGGCATTACCTGTGGGCTGACTTGTCGGATATTTACCGACCACAGAGCCTTAAGTATTTGTTTACTCGAAGGAGTTGAGCTTGTAGAGGAGTGGATGGTGCCAGGATTATGATTGCACTATCAGTGCATCCAGTGCAGGCAAATGTAGTGGCGAATGCCTTGAGCAGGAAGTCTACAGGCTCTTTGGCTTATATGCAGACAATACAACTTCCATTGATGGTCAAGTTGCGAGAGTTGGGTGTTGAGTTGAGGATGCATGCTTCAGGAGCACTTTTTGCTAGTTTCCAACTACGACCGATACTTGTAGATCGTATTCTCGAGGCCTTGACTAGAAGATTCCCTATTTGATGAGCATGAGAAAGAAAGTCGAGGAAGGAGAACAATCGGATTTTGCTACGGAGCCTTGGTGATTGGTTCTGGCTTTGTGTTCGACAAATTCAGAGAGTTAAAAAGCGAATATTGGAGGAGGCCCATAGTTACCTTATCTTTGTGCACCGGTAGTACCAAGATGCCATACCGCTGAAGGAATATTATTGGTGGTCGGGAATGAAAGAAGTTGTAAAAGTATGTATCCAGGTGGCCATTACATCCTTGAGAGTGAGCGGAGAGACAAGAAGCCTTGGTTGCGACCCATACCCATTCGGAATGGAAATGGAGCGCATTAAATAGATTTTGTATTCAAACTCCCTCCCACAGCCCAGAGGCATGACGACATTTGGGTGGTAGTTGATCGACTCACAAAGTCCGCGCATTTCGCGCTATTAGTGAAGTTTTCCTCACTCGAAACTAAGAAACTCTTTATGAATCATGAGTGGGTTTGCATGGGGTGCGAGTGTCGATCATCTGCGGTAGAATCCACGATTCACTTAGGGTTTGGAAGGTTGATGAAGGGCGGGTGTGAGTTAAATTTGATCTGGCTTTTCACCTCGGGCCCAGATGGAGCCGTCCCCGAGAGGACCGGACCTTAGAGAGGATATGTTGAGGTCATGCGTACTGTAATTCAAAGGACATTGGAATGAATATCTACCTTTGGCAAAGTTCACTTATAACAACAGCTATCACTCAAGCATTGAGATGTCTCCTTATGAGGCATTGTATGGGAAACAATGCTGCACTCCACTATGTTGGAATGAGAATGGAGAAAGGAAATTACTAGGTCACAGTTGGCCTGGCTTGATGGTGGACAAGGTTAATGTTACCTCAATGCCCATTGGCTTGACTCGGGATAGGCCGAGAGCTATGTGGACAAGCGTAGAAAGGATCTTGAGTTTAGGGTTGAAGGTCCCGAGTATTCTTGAAGCTCTCTCCTTGGAAGGGCGTGGTACGCCTTGGGAAGCGAGGGAAGCTAAGTCCTCACTACATTGGACCTTTTGAGATTATTGAGAGGATAGGTCCAGTGGCTTATAGATTAGACTTACTACTTAGGGCTTCTCGATCCATAATGTGTTCCACATCTCCATGTGCTACGCAAGTATATCTCAGATCCCTCTCATGTGTTGGAGATACGGAGAGATTGGCTGAGGATGACTTATCCTATGAGGAAGCGGCAGTCACCGAGATTACAGGTAGAAGAGAAGGGCTTCGCAGCAAGACAATATCCTTAGTGAAGGTTCTGTGGAGAAACCACCTGGTTGAGGGGGCGACTTAGGAGCGGGAGGACCAAATGCGGAGCTAATTGTCCTCATCTCTTCCATGGCTGTGATACGAATTTAAGTGGATGAAATTTTCTTTAAGGGGGGTAGGTTGTAACGACCCGTACCAAATAATACAAGTTTTTAAAATGTTTGACCAAGTTTGACCAACAATTAGTATGTGGGCCCAAGTTCAATTTTTCAAGGATGGATAATTTTGGGTTGATTAAGAAACCATTTCGTAGGCCTTGTCGATACGAGTTCATAGACAGGTTGAACGTTAAAATCCGACTTACGGATAAAAAGTTATGGCCTTGGGGAGTTCAAACAGCAACATTTTATCAGTGTCCAAAGCTGTCTTCAGTTTTTATAAACATAGTTTTGCCTACCAAAGAGAACCCTAGCCCCAACACACTCATTTTGAGCTCCAAAACCCTAGAAAATTCCCCAAAACCGGTGGACCTCGGCGGGTCGTTTTGAGCGATTTTAGGCCAAACGGAGCGATTCATTACCCCCTTGCACACGCGCCGGCCAGGGAGGAGGAGGAGGAGGAGGCGACCTCGCCGGTAAAATTTCTCGGCTAACCACCACCGGACGCCCGGGATCGGGCACGAAGATGCGTGGCAGCCATCGCGATGGATGCGGATTTTCATATTTCCAGGCCATTCGGGCCAACGCCCTTTACCCTCACTCCTACCATTTTGGACCCTCTGAACTCGTCCCATGGTCCTTTTCCCAGATTCCTCATAGTTTGAAAGATCGTAATGAAGTTAGAGCACATTTGGATTCGAGTGAAGCCACCAGAAACCTTTGGACCAAGGTAGAGAGATCTTGTTGTGTTCCTGGTCTCTTGGGCTTTCCGTTGATATAAAGTTTGTAAATTTTGGACGTCATTTGGTTAGTTTTCCATTTTTGGGTCATTTCGGGTAATTCCCGAAAAGGTTTGGACTGAAATTGGGCACAATTGGTCAAATTAGGCAAAATTGAAGTTGGATTAGTGAAATTAGACATTTTTATGAGTTATTGGAAAGTTCAATTTCGAAAGATTAGCCTTCGGGTGAAAAGCCCCAATTTTAGGTACTGGGTCCGTAGGGCACATTGTATAATTGGACTTGTCGGGTCCAATTTAGATAGTTTCACAGTTCTAAAGATTATTCAAAGACATTTGGGGCGTCCCAATGTCTTTGGTTTAGTTAATGGAGCCTAAATGGTATTTTTATTATATTACGAGCGCTCCATTTGAGCAGGAGGCGTTTATGAGAGACGGGGCGAGTATCGTAGTCTGTGAGTGGTTTACATGTTTTAAATGCTTTGGGGTATTATTATGATATATAATTGTGGTTAATTATTATATATATAACTTATTTGATCGAACGGTTGGTTATGCGTAAATATAATTATCTGTTTTTATATAAACAAGTTATCATTTAATGTGGATTTTGTCAACATTTTAAATATTTGGAAATTTCTTGAGTTCATGGATAAATTTATTTGTATTTAAACATTTGGTATGGATTGAGGTTTTAAACCATTTTGAAAAGTTATTGATTTAAGAATGGATTTTGAGACTTTGTGAAATGAATATAATCGCAATTGTTGGAAAGGTTACAATGATTATAATCGGGTTTTACACGAAGGTTTATTAGTTGCCACGTGATGTCGAGTTTATCAAGAAGGTTTATTAGTTGCCACGTGATGTGGGGTTGAAGGTTATTAATTATACGTGATGTCGGGTTTACCTGTCGCCACTGACGTCTACCCGCGTTTGTTAGTTGTTACGTGATGCTCCGGGTTCACCAAGGTTACAGCTGCCACGGATGTCCTGCTACCGAAGGTTTATTAGCGCAGGTTGGTCGTTTCATCGATCGCTGACATGGATATATGGTACGGTACATTATTGAGTTTCAGCAGCGTATAACCATCTCAATATTTAAGTGTTGTTGTATTTTCACATTTATTTTTACGCATGATAGTTATATACTTTATGCCCATTTTTATGTTGTGAATAAACGTTATAAGTGGCTCTTGATAATGATACACAATTTTATACTAAATTTCACATTGTTGGATTTGGTATAAATTGGTTCGTGAAACGAATGGTAAACGGAACTTTATAAAAGATGAACTGGAGTCTTGAGAAGGAATCTTTCTAAAATAAAACATTATTTTCCATATAATGAGCACCAATGGTAGATTTATTATCTCATGTTTTATTGTTTTAAATCCGCCTTCTAGGTCCAAGCGGTCCTCAGAGATTCAATTTCTCAAAGCGCTTTCCGGCAATGTAAAGATTCATCTATCTTTGCCTGTTTTACGGACCTATGTATTTTCAAATCTCAAATTCGTAAACACTCTTTAATGCTTCATCTGGGGTATTGAACCTCAGGCGTATCCTTACCATGTGCCAGGCGCACCACGCGAAGATGGGCCTGCCAGGATTCGTCGCTGCGGAACTTTATATATGGTTATGGTAAAGGTTTGAGTGCTGATATTAACGCAGTTACTTTCTTTCTTAAAGTCAGGGTCCCATCGGGACACTCCCTAGGATTGTACAAAGGTGACTTCTACTAAAGTGGACCACCTGGGCAGTCTAAGATTTCCTGCCCGTCTCATTATTAAATGTGATGTTCCCAAAACTCCGGGGTCCAGATATTCAAATACCATGCTGTGACACTCCAAAATCCAAGGGTCCGACCGATTAACTCGCCAACCCACTGAATATTTGTGGTCGCTTTTGCATATTTTTCAAATATACAAATTAATATTGGCTAAAAGAGCTGATGTAACTCCTTTATGACTCCTTTGCATTGCCAGGTTATGATAAAACTAGATTGAGCTCAACATATTTTTTTACAAAATATTCTTCGTCGCAACCGCCTTTCTTTGCGACTCACGGCCTCTGGCGACAACAACCCGCCTTCCTGTGCTTTGAAAGGGTATCCACCGGGTGAAAGCCCGTGAGATAGACTTCCTACCGCTACTCCCCACCTAAGAGCAACATGCAAATGCCAATACATACAATCCCACTTCACGATCTGGCACGTATACTGTTGTATTTGAATGTTCATGATGTCGCGAATGCGATGCCCTCATGACTCAAATCATGTCCTCACCACTTCACACCTGATATATCATATGAAATGCCAAGGGCGCCTTTCGTCTCTAATTCTTTTAGAAAACAAAAAGCTTTTGCTTTGTAAATTTTAAGACATCGGATACCCCCACGTTTACTTATTTTTACCAGCGACTGTGTTATATCAGGGTCAATGGATTTGGCTCACCGCAAGACTCAGACGTCATGGCAACATTTTTGCGGATTTCACCAATGGTTTCATGTCTAAACCAGATACCGTGTTTTTCTAAATTAAGATGTGTTCATCTCACTGCTAACCCATTTACACACGCATTTCATGCCATGCAACGGAGTTTCAATTTGGACGTTGTCCCATTTTACTGAGCTCACCATCGAACGCCAAACAGCGGCCGACAATCCATGTCCCTCATCGCATGATACATCGGTAAAACCGCCAACACGTTGTCGACACCGAGAAAACTCATCGAGATACATCGAACACCAAACACAAGTCGATTACTCATTGGCCAAATACCAAACATAAGTGTCGACCCCCAACTATGCACCACACCCACTCGAGGTATTGTCCCATAAATGCAATGCAAATGTCATTGCATGTCATTTTATGCCTATATGTAATGCCACGTGTCACATGCAACATATCTATTACACTACATGCCAGCACGCATAAATTATATTTAATACGATAATTATTTCCATTTATCATTGTTATGGATCACGATAATTTACACTCTTCTGTGCACGTTATTCAATCTCTACATCAATAACACACTGTTGGTCCTCGCCATAAATACGCTTATTCTTGGCCTTGTTATGGATTCAGTCCGTGAAGTCCGCTTTTATCAATACCATACAAACATCCAACACGCACTTACTCAGGCCATACAACCCTAAGCATTTAGATACAAACCACTCCAAAACAAGTTCCAGAACTTAATCGACCTCGAACTTTCAAAGACCACTATGGTTGGCCAGTACTTCATCTTATTAAATTCTAGACTGACGATTTTTCAGAGTCCAAGAACGCGCAACCCAGCTCACGGAGTTACGCCGCCCGGTTGGATGCGCCACCGCAAGGGTGTTTGTACTTCACACGACCCCGCTATTACTCGCCAAGATTTTTGCCATCTAGGAACACAATAAACGCCAACAGCCCCGAACCCCGAAAACCGGGTCTTTGACTATCACACAACAACAACTAAAACCACACACATCTTAAATTCACCCTGAAATGAGAAACCTAGCCACATATGGCCCCTGTAGCGTAAAAAATAACGGGCAGAGGAAACCTACCTCTCGTAGCTCAGTTTTGGGTCCTTTTCCGTCTGATTCTACTCCCTACGCGACATTTGTTCTGATTCCCTCCTCTTTCTTTCCTTTCTCTTTTCTTCTTCTCACTTTTCTTCCTCCTTTTTCTTTTCTTCCATCATTTTCTTTCTTTCCTTCTTTTCTCTCCTTCCTTTCCCTTTCCTTCTTGTTGCACTTCCACACACCTCCTCTCCCACCTTTTTTTCCGTTTGGCTTTTTCTCCTTTCTTTCTCTCTTCATATAGGCAGATTTATTTTATTTATTTGTTGGAACGGTAAGTAGTCACCTCGCCTCCCATGCAGCCCCCCCCGTAAGGCCGCTTCTCAGCAGGCCCCACGACGTGGCGTGCCAGTGTCCTAACACCGGGTGTTACGTGGTCACTGGCTCATTATAAATTTTTCATAAAACGCGGAAATATGACGCTTTTCGAATTTATCAAATTATCGAAGGATACCGTAAGATCGACTGTAAATGGTGAACCATTTCATCATCCGAGATATAGAAACCCACCTTCTCCTAGGAATATTCCCAAGCAGTTACCGCTGTGTCTCTTTTCTCAAAAATTAACACTGTTTTACATTAACATATGAATAAAGTTTGAAATGTTACAAACTGAAGGAAGAAAAATGAATTTGTAACATTTGAGGAAATCATGTTTACTGCATTAAACATAATAAAGTATTAGATTGTTATAAAACTATGAGGTGGAGGAATATCATAAGTTTGTAACATTTGAGATTAAATATATGTTTCATGTGAATTAAAACATATATTTATGTTTTAGAACTGTATAATTTCAAGAGATTATGATGACAAAGGCTTGTTTGTAATCACTCTTCAACCATGTTCTCATAAAGTATGACTTTTCTTTTCTTGAAATCTTATGCGTAAAAGTAAAAGATGATCAACTTAGATTATTTCCATCTTACTTCCCTAAAGATTTTTAGAGATGGGAGGAAATAGAGTCTTGGACAAAGTTTTAAGAACCTGTTCGAGCTTCTTCTGTCTTTCTTCTTCTCTCAGTTTCTAATTCTCAATAGATTGTATGCTTAATTTCAAGTGAGTCTGTACAAAGTGAGAGTTTGAGTGGGTGTTTTCCATTGTATTCATTCCATTTTTTCCAACACAAAGAGACTTGAGACTTCAGTCTGGAAGGAGAGACTATCAAGAACAGAAACTAAGACCTTGTGATAATGGACCATTTTCTTTGATGATCAAACTTCACTAGGTGGAAAGATAAGGTGAAATTCCTGCTCACGATGCTCAAGATCTTCTACATCCTTGATCTGGTCAAAATTGGTCATTCCACCTGCAATATGGCATGCCCGAGGAAGTGTGAAAAGGCAGAGGCAGAGAGGAGTCGTGCAGGGGGGTCATATTCTAAATGCTCCTTTATCCAATCGTTATATGACCTTTACACCAATACTCATTCCGCAAGGGAGATTTGGGAGGTTCTTGAAAGCAAGTACAAAGCTGAGGAAAAAAGTACCAAAAAGTTCCTTATTTCTCAATACATTGATTTTAATTTTTTTGATGAAAAGCCTCTCTTACCACAAATTCATTAGTTACAAGTGATTTTGAATAAGTTTAAAGTTCTCAAAATTGAACTTCTAGAGGCCTTCCAAATTGGTGTTATTTGATAGGGGTGAATCATATGTTGTTTATGTGTTTCATATATGTAGCATAGATGCTAGATTCACACCCTGTTCGAATATTATATCTAATCCCTTATTTGTTCGGAAGTTTTGCAAGCATTGAGTAAACTACAAAGAAAGGCTAAAAGACAAGAAGGCGAATTCTGATATCGAAGGCACTACTTCGCATGTAGAGAGCGCCTCTGCAGTTTCAGACAAAATGAAGCCCCAGTCCACCTCGAAGGAGCACAACCAGGTAAGGATGTGTACTGTGGCAAAGGAGCCCGTCACAATGGCTTATTAAATAAAGTAAGAGCACCGTTCGCATGCAAATACCTTCTGAAGGTGAATGATATTTTTGTAGAATGAAGAGAATTATTCTTCATCATAAAGACTATTACTACATGTCATGAGACAAAACATTCCATTTTGCCTCAACTACCATTTTCCAATGATATAAATACCATATTAGTACAGCTTTTAGGGCAACTTGAAAAGACCTGAGCGAACATTTTCCAGTTTTGGTTTTCCTCAGTTCATTTTGTGATTTTATAATATTTACTTGATTTTGGCTTGTTTTGGTTTAATTGCAAGATCCATTTGTTAGGACTTCAGAAAATACATTGAAGCTATAGGTCATACATTTGCTTTGTATTCAACCTCTTTCTCTCTCCTCTTGAATCTTTCTCTGATTATGTGTTTATAAACATGGTTTATTGCTGGCCTTATACTCACATGAAAAGGCAAACCTCCTCTGGGCTAATGTCGGAAGACTTATGTTGGGGTTATATATTGTCTTGAATTATTTGCAATATAACTGTTGAGTTTTGTATGATGGCTTTATGAATTCCTGTGTTTATCTAATTTATTGTAAAACGTTAGTAGTGATTAATCTAGAGTCAAATGTTTGATTGGATAATAGAGCACCTTAGCTTGATTTTCATATTTCCACATTATAATCATAAACCAATTAATAATCAAAGAAGTCTAGAAATGCTAATGTCAGTACTTTATAATTTTATTGGGGGAGGGACATCGCTTAATCTATGTATAGATCAATATGGACCCGGGAGGTGATCATCTAGCACAATCTGTAAAATTACTTTGATGGACCTATAGGTGACTTAATATAGACTTTAAGAATGATTTCATCTTTGAGCACCTAATAATCATGACCTAAATAAGAATAGATTAGGTGGAGAAATGGAGAAGACTAAAAACCAAACTCATATAGTCTCCTTAGTGAGTACAATATATTACTTAATTAATTAATAGAAGAGGTTTCATAAATGCATCATTAATAAGATTAACTGACACTTGTGACTCTATAATTTGTGGAGTTTTGGTTGGTTTTACCAACTTTATATACCATAAAAACAACCAAACAAGTTTTTACGCCACTAAGCCGAAGTGACTACTGTTGAATATCGAATATTCCAAATAAAGATATATTTTCATCTAACAATCTTGTGTCTAGAATTTACATTTCCTTATTTTCCTTTTATTTATTTATTGTATTTTAGTTTTACCTGCTCTGGTGAATGTTTGCAATTATAGTTTAGTTGTATGCTAGAAGACTACATCTAGATCATTACCTTGACTTGTGAAATTTGAAGAAACCTTATTCAATAAACATAGTCCATATTTATAGGAATGGAGGAACAAATAGAAGATCGATAGTGAAAAACCCCGTTGAAATATAACCCACTCAACCTTTTTTGAGTAGAAACAATGAAATTAAAACCAAGTTTGATGCAAAGGGTCAATGCATTATAGATGATTGAATCAAATGGGATCTGCCACTTTATGTCTCAAGTACACCTCGATCACTCTAAAAGTAATTGAAGGATAACTGGATTTAATCTAAAATATATTGGCATTTTTAATCTTAAGACTTTATTTGCTTTGAAAACCGCAGACACTTAGACAAATCTGCATTTAAATTTTTTCAAGAGTATAACAAAGATATTTAATAATTTATTGCACTTAACAAAGAACAAAAGATTACTTTAATAGAACATATTTATATAAAAGAAAATCTTCATCAAATTGAATAATACACTTAAATGTCCAATCAATTGTGTTATAGATTATGCTTTATAGAGTCATCAGATCGGGCCTCAATCCAATAGAGTCATCTTGACGTCAACTCATGCAGTTATAGATCCGAACGATTGATTCAGGTTTGATAATCAGAAATTCTGATTTTATTATTTTTCATTAACCTTGATGTGGTCTATTTTCAAAAAATAAACAGCGAAGTTGGGTTAGATTTATTTCCATTATACATTTTTTGACACAGTCTTGATTTCAACAGATAACATGGACCACTATGGGTTTCCATCAATCGTGGTAAAGGATGAACGACATATGACTAGGCTTGAACCTATAAGAACATGTTATAAATAAATATATAAATCAATGGATATAGAATGATAATGAATGATCATTATATTAATCTGCTATTTATTTGGTAACTTCAAGATAGATTATTATAAATAAAAAACTTTAAAAAGAGAAAAACGTTTCATTTTGTGAAGGAGAAAGCAATAATCTCAACATGGTTGTCGTAGTTCTTGTTCTTAATTCCAAATTTATTCTGAAAGGGCTCGCCATGGTGGTTTTATCGTCGCCTACCGTGGAGGTGAGTTTGCATTGAGGGATGGGCGGACCGTAAGGCAACATCTGATGCCAGCACTTTTGAATGACGAAGCTGATAACTTGGCAACAGGTGGGGCGAATCTTCTGGGAACCCCCTGAGATGATAGCTCCATAAAACTGTCAATCCTCCTGCTTCCAATGGCTTTCCAAAGACTTGAGGCGTAACCCACATGGAAATAAAGATTTCATGTTCGACGGCTGTAGGATGGTCTTATTGAACGCAGACGCTACTATCAAGAACATGGCCACAAACTTTGCACATTTTTCTCATTCGATTCTTTAATTAGTAATAATAAAGTTAATGATTTGTTTTCTATTAAGAGACCATGATTTTATACTAGTAGTTTCTGCATCAAAATTCTACAAAACGTTGTATTATCAAAAGTAATTCTAGTGTGATAGTTTTAACTATTATGAAACCTGCTTGGAAAGTATTGTTACAAATAGCAAGAATTTATTGTGAGTAAAGTTCTCTTGGTTTATTTATTTAATTCTTCTTGCCAATTAATATTATATGAATGACATTAATTTATCAAAAAATCAGTTGAAATGAAAATTAACTTCACAATGTTGTGTAGTATGGATTCTTTTTAATCATATGGTCATATTTTAATACTAGAAAGGTCAGGGAAATTGTAAGATCCTCCATAAGTTTATCTTTTTCTTTTTGTTTTATATTTATTCATTTTACATATTACGTTGTAATATTCTCTTCTTATAAGAATTCAACATTTCCTATCCCATCCCTTTACCCAGGCCTGGTTCTGAGCAAAGGTCGGAGGGGCACCTACCTAGGGCTCAAGTGGAGAAAAAAAATCAATTGAATTAGAAAGTCAGAAGAGAAAAAAAAAAAAAAACTTGGTTGAGCTTGTTTCGGGTGATGAATTAGACAGGCCTCACCTCCTGTACTTACGGTGACCAATTCCAAGACTCCTGCTTGATTCACCAAACCTGACCGTGCACTGGAAAATTGATTTCTTCCTTCTCCTCCTCCTTTCCATTTATGTTCTTCTTCACCTACTCCATCGTTGTTTGGACTGAATTAATGAACGAAAACTGTGAGATCAGAAGTGGTTTTCATGTATATATTTAACACTTAAAAAGTAACATTTTTTTTAACATTTTCCTTGTAGTGTTTAGAAAAGAGAACAACACTTAATGCAAAGTCATTGACTAACACAAATGTATATTAAGCTTCTTATCGTACTCATAAAATGTTTGCTTAGTATTATTATGAGAAACACTCTTGTAAAGAATAATGTTCATGCTCCTAAGTGTCATAAACAGGGGCGGAGCTACATAGAACTTAGGGGGGCAAATGCCACCCCTGAAAATTGGGAAAAAATTGTTTGAAAAGGGGTTTGACCCATGATCCCTAGTTTGGAAGGTATTGGAAGGTATGATACTTAACCATCACACTACCATGACCCACCCTGAAATTGTTTATAACCCCTTCATTATACTTTTTGGCTCCACCATTGGTCATAAATGTTATATTTGGTTAATTCGAGTTTGAAATTCTTGATTAACTTTAAATTATACTTTTTTTTAATTACAACTTTAAATTATACTTAAAAAGACAATAAATAAAATATTACTATATAACTACTTTTGTGGTTTTAGCAAGAAACCTATTTCATCCGTTGTACCATTTTCACCTTCATGTCCTTACAACTTTGTCCTTTTTGAACCATGAATTTGTCTACTATTTTTACAAGAACTTCTTATGTTTTAAAAAACTCCATTAAAAATGTAAAAACTCGTGGTTCAATAGTATTAAAAAAAAATATCAATTGAACCAATAAAGCTACCTAGTTCATACTTGAAACCAAGGATGACAATATTGGTTTCAATAGTTATATCGTTACTTGAATTTTACAAATATATTGAATATATCGGAGATATATGGGTGGATATTTTTACATAAATATTGGTAAAACAAAAATATACAAAATTCATGAAAATACTTTGAAAAAGTTTTAAATATTTTTCTTTTCTCAAAAGCACTTTAAAAATTGATAAGATAATACTTATCTCTGGAATAATTATTATTCAATGAAAATAATTGTGATATTAAAATTTAAATATGTATTATTTGAATTTAGCCATTAATATTATAATTATAGTAATTACGTGTTATTTAAAAAAAAAAATCATATAATGTTATCTTTTAGCAAATTATCAAGTGAAAATAATGTAATATTAAATTTTAAATATAATATATATATATATATATATATATATATATATGGTATATATATATATATATATATATATATATATATATATATATATATATATATTATTGTAATTTTATCCATTAAAATTAAATTATTGTAATTATTATTATTATTATTTTATTATTTATAATTAAAAATATATTATACTTTCTATTATCAATACTTAATATAATTTATAAAATATTACAATTTTATCAATTATATATTTTTATATATATTATATTTTTAAATACAAAGATAATATGAGAAATAAAAACAATGTGGATGGTTATTTTTGAAAATAAAATAATGTAATAAAAGTGAGATAATTTATTTGTCATATTATTGAATGTTTTTAAAATTACTTAATAGTTCAAAGGGATAATAGGCTTGTTGTTTAGGAGTTTTGATCGAAAGGTTTAATCGCTACTAATAACCGATATATCAACAAATACCATATCATGAAATTCTTTAAACCCCATTTAAACAAAAACCAAGTTAACTTTCTTGTGTTCAAAAATCAATGTGAATTAAACCAGCTTGATCAAAGTTAGTTGGGTGCATTGTAGATGATTTATCAGTTGAATCCAAGTTAATTTATGTCTTAAGTACACCTACCATTTCCTGAATTATAATTGAAGCTTTAACTCGATTTAATTTGAAACCCAGAAAATTCTACTTTCTAAAAATGGTAAATGGTAATTTTGGTCAAAATCCGTAATTTTCTTAAATCTCAATATTAAAACTGGACTTCATCTGCTTAATTTGCCCTATTAAATCCAAAATTTTATAACGCTTGACTTCATCAATCTCAAGACTAAGCACCCCACGTTTTATACGACGAGGCAGTATCATTCGGGCACATCAGAGTGGTTAAGAAGAGTGGCCACATGTCAAGCTTCGCGAGCAGCCAAACAACAGCTTCGCGGTGTTTCATAGGTACATGGCATCATGTCATTGGAAGTGGAACGATATTAGATGGATAAGGGATAAGGAAATCCAAGGAGCCACTTAGAATCGACACGTATATCGGTAATGATGCCCTTCGTCTCAATCTTAACTAAATGGTTGGGAGAGGAGAAGAGAGAGTGAGAAGAGCAAACGTGAGGGGAGAGAATTAGAGAGAAAGTGTCTACCTTCTCTCAGATTTTCTCACATCAGCCCTGAAAATCCTCCTACGGGCAAGAAGCAAAGTTGGTCTACGCCTGATTTCTGAAGGCCGTATGCATTTAGCTTTGTGGAGTTTTGATTGTCCTAGAGAGTGGTGGGTCTTCCTACTTGGTTTATTCTTACAAGACTTATTAATGATTTGGAAAAGAGAGGTCAGAATGGCTATGGATTTTTGCCTAAAGAAAGGGACCGAGATTACGTATGGTCACCACTTGATGCTCACTGCATTGTTTCGGGGACTGCCTCGATTTGCATGTTGATCAAAACGCCATTGTGATTCTTAAAATGAATGGTCGTGAACAAAGGAAACACATGTTAAATGCATGTGAATTAATGTATGATGATGCTTGAATTATATAATATAATCAGTGGTTCATTGAATTAAGGCTGATACCATGGAGTTAATTTTATGTTATCACAGAATAAATAACATGGTTATATATATTAATATATAATATCGATATATTGGTGCTGTGTTGTATGAAATGGAAGGCTACTTATATCGAGGCAATGAGATCAATAGGTGTGAGCATGACATGAAAGAAATGAAATATTAAAGGAATTTCAAGTGAAGATTTTCAAGAATTGCTAGAGTTTCGTCTAACAAGCTTCACGCCGGAGGGCCTATGATCGCTTTCGAGAATTACCCAAACACCACCTCGGAGGGTTGTTCAAAGATTTTACCAAACTCGTATGTTTTCTAAACAAAACCTTTGTTTAAAAATAGTGTTTCACACTTGGCTTAGGCATACAAGAGATTTATGGTCTTAAAGGGAAAAGTGGGTGAGTCATATTCTCATCCATATCATGTGGATATTCAAGTAGGACTGTGGCATTGTTTGACGCTATTACACATGCATTTGTGTTGAGTAACCCACAGGGAATCTAACTATTTATACCTTCACAACTCACGAGGAAAATTATTTGATACAGGAGGTTTCCATAAATAATAAAGGTCACTTAGAGTCATTGAAAGAAAAGCCTAATAGGCTGATATTATTTTTTGTAAAAGTAGAAAAATTTGACTAATATATGTTGAAGATAGATACAATCTTAAATATTGTGGATATAGTTACTTGATTTTTGGTGAGAAAGGATGTGGCAGTCAATGTAAATGGTTTTTATCATGGGAAGGGTCCACATATGAGACATACTGTGTTTTTCGAGGTTGTCGTGTAATAACTTAACCCTGGTTTTAGTACACATAATTCAAAAATATATTTGGCATCTTTTTTAATCAAGACTTATTTTCTTTGAAATCATAGAGCTATATCTAGATTTAAAATCAACATTTAAATTTTTTCACAAAAGAATACAACCCATATTACAATTTATTTATAATCACCAATGAAATAAAGATTACTTTAAGAATTATTACATAAACTGAAACTGATCTAATATGGAATAATAATGTATTAATCTTTAAACGTTCAATTTGAAGGAAGTTATAATATATATTTGTATGTTCGATCCTGAAGAAGTCATCATCAAACTTTGTTTATCAATAATGTTATAGATTCAACTTGATTATCAATATATGTTTTTGATTCACTAGTTTTTGATAAGAACCCAATATTGTTCGCCATCCTTAAAATTTTTAGTATTTTGATTTTTATTTCAACAATCAGATTGTAATCTGAATTAAACAATTTTATCTTTAAAAACAAATAAATGAAGTCATGGTTAATGGTTTTCCATTATACATTTGGTACACGTGTTCTTTACCTAATCGCATAACACACAGACTCGTGTTACAGTCAGTTGGAGTGCAAGATAGAGGCAATGGGATCGAAGTTTGAATCTTTATAAGATTTATGATATATATATAGAGATATATATATATATGGTTATATATATATATATATATAGATATAATCAACGTAATAATTACAAAGAATTTCATTTAATAACTAAGCATTTATTCGTAATCCTTAAAGATGAATTATTACAAAAAAACATTTTCCATTTAGTTTAGAAAGAAGCCACCTAAAGTAATGCCAGTAATTTTGTTTTCAATCATAAACTTTAAAGGGGTCAACAGCGGCTAACAAAGCTACTGGCGGTGGAGGCGAGAGCTTAGTGATCGTAATGACCTCATCAAATATGTTGGTGTTTTAATAAGTTGACCGCCAACTGGTTGAACGTTGACAACCAGTAGGTGGGGCCAAGAATTTTTTTCAAGGATCGAATTTTAATAATTGGCGATCATTTACAGTCACGATAATGGTTTCACACAGTGAACTACCAAAACTTTAATACGACAAGTTATATCCGCAACAAAACGCGAAGATTTTATCGCCGTCGTTCAATTTACCAAAGCGAATCAGGCCTTATAAACATAACTTCGATGCCAATGAAACCTTAGCCCCGCAAACACCATTTTGAACTCGAAACCCGAGAAGTTTAAAACTCGTGAAAATCGAGTCAAGTCATTTTTGGTACGCAGCTGGGAGCGATCCAACTGAGGCACCACCGCCACTTAATACGAAAGTATTGCACGGCAAATTTACGGCTTCAAATGAGGGAGGATTCGGGACGGCCGCCACACTCATGGCTAACCGCTCCGTGACGCAGCTGACTGGCCTTGGCAGGCGGAGGCGCCACCAACACCGTGAAGCTTTGATTTTCCACATTTCACACATTTCGCCAGTTCAGTCAACCCATGGTCTTTCTCTCAACAGCTTTCTGATCCTCTGAACCTATTTCCTGCGGTCTTTTCTCCAGATCTATCACCGCTGAAAGATATGACAAAAACGCACCGCTGAATGTTGGATCGCTGCCACCAAGACCTGGACCGTACCAACGATAGAATTTCGCCTCGCTTTCCATCGATACGCCGCTTGTAATTTGTGTGTCGCTAGTTTTCCATTTTAGCCGTTTAATTACCAGAGCCTAATCAAACAGAGCACCACCGTTGGTCAGATTTAGTGTTCAGTTGAAGAAAGGAACCGATGTTTTAGAATTATTGACGCCAATTTCAAGAAATAGCCCCGGCAGTGCTCCAGCCGGTACGTGCCTATAGGCTCATCGTGTAATCGACCTGGCTCTGGAGTCCAATTTGGGATGTCCTAGTTCTAAAAAGTTATTTTAAGGCCTTGTGACAATCCAATGCTCGTCCAATTATCGAGCGGCGGTATTTACGACATACGTGACCACAACTTGTCGGCACTCCTGCCAAGGACAAGACTCCAGCCGCCTCAGAATGTTATGAGTACATCTGGTTTGAAAATACTTGAAAAGTACACATGGCATTGTGGCTTGATATTTTCATACAGCAACGCTGACTAAATACTGGTTGTTATAAATGTGGCTTATCGGTCCGTATAAAATAAGTTGGTCACTTATGAACTCTGGTCAACATTTACCGCTAGAAGTTAAAATCGGCTTTTGAATGATATGTTGCTTAGATATTTTAACAGACGGCTCAAACCCTCGAAATTCCATTGTAATGACTGGTACTATATGAGCTGAAAATAGCGGGCGAATATGGTCAATGGTATTGTTCAAATTTCGACATGGATTGGAGCACCAAAGATCTTCAACGGGTTGACGAAGTCAGAAGTAAGTTCAGAGTTCTTAACTTTCAAGACATGTGACAATGCGGCGTAACGAGTAAGAATGGTTGGCGCCATGGGCAGACAAAACAACAACGGCATCGTCCAGAACATTGCGTAATCGACGCACGACGCCGTGGAGGCTCGCCGAACCTCGTCGTTGGGTATTCGGGTTTTACCACGGTCGCGGAGGCCTGGGCTTTGATCCCCGGCGTCGGCACCAGGTTTTTAACGACGTCGAGCCCGGTTTACCGACGGCCAGATGATATATGTATGGTAACGACGCGGTTAGTCGCCACGTCGCGAGGTTGGCTCGAACTTCACTCGAAGCGATTTAGTCGCCAATGGCGTGGCGATACCGTCACCAACGTCGGTATCGCCGCTACGCGACGAGGCCCGGTTTCGGACCAAACCCGGCTGGTATTTCGGGTTGCCATCGGTGACGCGAAAGGTTTGATCCAACCGTTATATGTTATTCCACTCACGGAGTATCTTCGCTTAACAACGTCAGGGATGACACATTGTTATGGCAACAGCGCATTGATGCCACTGTCGCGGAGGTCGTTACCTAATGTCAGACATAACATTGTGGCATGACGTTGACTAGACGCCAAATGTGATGCCCGGGCCAACGAATTTCGCTTGAGATTGGTACATGAGCGGTAATTTGCGAGGTATATATGAAACGTTAGTTGCGATATGAAGGTAAAGACTGGGCAATACGTATGGTGCGCGGTAGTTTGATTTTATATGGGTAGGGCACATTTGTTTAGTTTCCTCGAAAAGACATGAACCTTTAATAAAGTCACGATTATCAGATTTTCCATGACAATCAATATTGACGTCGCCTGATATGTTTTATATCAAACAACTGCAGAAAAACGCGCTTTCATGTTCTTAATGAAGAGCACCATTATACACCTTCATATTGTCGGTTTGGTAAAGTTAATCTTAGTGAATGTTTGCAAACCAAACCCTTTACAAAGGATATCTGAGGTCTCAGAGGAATAATTTTCAAAATTTTAACATTATTTTCCTTACAAATTAAGCCACCTTCAGATTTTATTTTCATGCTTATTGTTTCTAAATATGTTCCTGAGGTCCATAGTCAGAGGGCTTCACTGCCATATCCAACATCACTTTTCACCTATACACCATGTGTATTCTATCCCAATCGATCTACTTTTGTTTTGTTGGACCTATTATTTTGAATGAATCCAAATCAAGAAATACCTAGAATGCTGATATTAGTACAACTGAGTATGGTCCCATTATGTATGTCGCGTAACTTACTGATAAATTACTGTGGGATTTTCTCATATAATTGAGGTTGTGGTACCACGTATTTATTTTCTTTTAGGTGGGGTCCTGAAAATTTAGATCATGAAGAACTCCACTATGGGACACCTGGGGAACTGAGGGTATCCACCAGTCCTCATCAATTCGCGACCGCATGCAAGACCTGATGCACTTAACGATCGGAAGATAAACTTAATGTTGTATATTAATCTCAAACATAAAAATATAAGGCGAGGGCTGAAGCAGAAATTAAAGGTTTCAAACTGAATGACTGAATAAACTTCTAATCGACCATGTGTTCCCCGGTCTCTCTTTGAACAGCTTTCCAACTGGAAGTGGAAACAAAATAAGAGGAATACGCAGAGCCGGCCGATGAAGAGCACAATCTGAATGAATAACAGTCACAAAGGTTTGCAATTTGATAGATTTGGTTGATATCGCAAACGCGAACGTCAAACGTTAAATAAAGATTGAATTTGACTCATGGCGCCGCGCGATTGCGTGGGGTTGAAAACTTGATAAGAACTTTGAACAAACCAAACCATACTTGTAATTTTTACGATACTCGCCAACATCTAATATTGGCGAATTTTCCACAAATCAGGCAGCTCAACAAATAAAGTATTAAATTGACGAAGATTGTTGGAAAAGCCTGAATTGCTAAAGCCGAACTGAGGATTTGCCAAAGATTGAGAGATTTAGCCTGTTGTTGATTAATGTTGTGAATGACTGAATGATTGTCCGCCCTCTCGCCTTTGAGACATTGAAGATCACCAAAGTCCTAATTTTCCACCTTCCACTTTCATGCAATCAACCATGTTCTCATTAATAATGGTTCTAAGCACTTCTCCATCACCTCATCAGGAGTCTCTGATCCTTAAGAATTTTCATGTTCCATTAAAGACACTTAATTCTCAAGCATATCCATCAACCAGAACGCTCCACTTCTTCGCCAATTTCAATAATGTTTGAGTTTACTTTCCAAAATTTTAAAATTAATAATACAATCTGACTTCTTTCATGGGCTTGTTCAAATGGATATGTTCTGACTTTATTCATGTCGCTTAGGTCAATCCGCCATGGATCAGCCAAATTTTCAGCTAGGTATACAACACGTAATCATTATGTGTTAAACCAAAAATATTCTTCTAGGCTGATTTCAATCAATATGGAAACCCAAAATCCAACTTTCATTTTAAGATGTTGAGGTTCAATAGTAAGAACTGCCTGTCTGATCTGGGCAAAGAAGCAATCATTACCTCCCAAGAAAAAGTTCCCACCATCACCAAGTTAACCGTCTGTCTTCATCAAAGACGGTTCTTCCGTAGAAAATCATATGGGACTCTCTTCCCTTCAGAAACCCTGATAGCAATCACGATACGTGTCGGGAACCCGGAAAATCTCAGATTCCTACGACGACATGATCACGCCATGAATTCGTCTTGCGAAATCTAGCTACCTAGTCGAATTTAGTTTGACTGGTATACCAATTTCACATTTTGGCGGTGAACGGACAAATTATAAAGATGACCGTATGAGGGAATGTTAAGGTGAGCACTGTAGAGAAGATAATTTGAACAGAGCAGTCAAATATACTCAACCATTGCGTATGAGTCATATTTTTAGAGAATGCGGAAACATTTATGGTCTAGAATAAAAATATGTCAACTATTTGTGAGGTCACCTAACTAAACTGAACTAGTGGTCACTGGAGGTGTGTTGGAAAACCGTCAGAGACAGAGAGAAGGGGAGAAAAGGAGAGAAAGAAAGAAAGTAAGAAAAAGTATAAAGAAAGAAGCAGTTGAAGTAACATATCCAACGTTGGGAAATTCCCACTTCAAATGAATTCTTATTAAGAGCTAAGGAAATGGCCATGAAAGTGTGAAGCCTTAGTCGTTGTGGCTTCACATAAGAATAGCCATACGTAACCTGACGGCCAACCGTCAACTCGTAATTTCCGCACTTCTCTCGAATGACCTTTATTACGTTGGTTTGTATGTAATTTTCCGGTTTAATCAAGAGATACTGGCTTAGTGGGTATTGATCGAATGAATTAACATGCAGAATTTATGGTTTTTTGCATCAAGAAACATCAGTTTGGTATTGCAGCTCAATGAAAAACATGCAAATTTTTTCGGGTTTTAGACTCAAGAAATATCAGTTTGGTATGGTTGCCATGACTGGGCCATGCAGAATCCTTTCCAGCTTGGGATTATGAACATCGCTTTGGGTATTATTGCTTGCATGAAAAACATGCAGAATTTTCTCTCTCGCTAGACTCAAGAACATCGGGCCATATTATTGCTTAATGAAACTATGCATCGTGTATACATGTTGATATGTGCATGTTGATTTGAAACACCATGCAGAATTTTATGGGTTTTTAGACCGGAAACACTGGGTTTGGTATTATAGTTCGAATGAAAACCATGCAAAATTTTCTCCGGAGATATAACAAGAAATATCAGTTTATGGTTGCTTGCATGACTAAATATGCAGAATTTTCTGGGTTTAGAGTAAGAAATATCGTTTTGGGGTATATTACTGGTGGTGAAAACATGCAGAATTTTCTGCTTCTTAGACTCAAGAAACATTAGCTTTGTATTTATTGTTTGAATGAAAACATGCAGAATGTGTAATATACATGTTGATATGTATGTTGAGTTGCATGACTAATATGAATTCTTGTGGGTTTTTAGACCCCAAGAAAACATCAGTTTAGTATTATGTTTGAATGAAAAACATGCAAGTCTTTCCGGGTTTTAGACTGAAGTAAAGATCATTGGTGTAGGTTACTTTTTGCATGACTAACATGCAGAATTTTCTGGGTTTTGTGAGTAAGGAATATCAGTTTTGGGTATTATTGCTTTGCATGAAAACATGCAGAATTTTCTGGGTTTTTAGACCAAGAAAACATCAGTTTGGTGGCTGGTTGTTTATGAAGGAAAACATGGAGAAATGTGAATATACATGTTGATATGTGATGATTGCATGACTAACATGCAGAATTTTATGGGTTTTTTAGACTGAAGAAAACATCGTAGTTTGGTATTATAGTTTTGAATATAAACATGCAAAATTTTCCGGTTGCATCAAGAAATATCAGTTTGGTGTATGGTCGTTGGTATGACAACATAATTTTCTGGCTTGGTGTTAAATACACAGCTTTGGGGTATTATTGCATGAAAACATGCAGAATTTTTCGTTTTTAGACTGAAGAAAACATCAGTTTGGTAAAGGTTGTTTGAATGAAAAACATGCAGAATGTGGAATATACATGTTGATATGTGCAAGTTGAGTTGCATGACTAACATGCAGAATTTTCTGGGTTTTTAGACTGAAGAAAACATCAGTTTTGTATTATAGTTTGAATGAAAAACATGCAAAATTTTCCAGGTTTTAGACTGAAGAAATATCAGTTTGGTGTATAGTTGCTTGCATGACTAACATGCAGAATTTTCTGGGTTTTAGAGTAAGGAAATATCAGTTTTGGGGTATTATTGCCTGCATTAAAAACATGCATTAATTTTTAGCTTTGAATTGAAGAAACATCAGTTTGGTATTGTTTGAATGAAAATATGGTGGTGAATGCTGAAATATAGACAGTTGATATGTATGCTGATTTTCATGACTCATCATGCAGAATTTTCTGGGTTTTAGACTGAAGAAAATACCAGTTTCTGAGGTATTATAGTTTGAATGAAAAACATAAAATTTTCTCCGGGTTTATGACTGAAGAAATATCAGTTTGGTGTATAGTTGCTTGCATGACAATATGCAGAATTTTTCTGGTTTTAGAGTAAGGAAATATCAGTTTTGGGGTATTATTGCTTGCATGAAAAACATGCAGAATTTTCTGGGTTTTTAGACTAAAGAAATCACATTGGTATTATTGAGTTTGAATGAAAACATGAGAATGTGTGAATATACATGCTGATATGTATTATTTGCATGACTACATGCAAAATTTTCTGGGCTTTTGACTGAAGAAAACATCGCTTAGGCTATTGTTTGAATGAAAAACATGCAGAAGGTGTGAATATACATGTTGATGATTAACATGATGCTGGCAGATGGGGTGCATAAATGATATATTTTGCATGAAGTTATTATGCATGTAACATGAGATTTTTATGCAAATGCATTACATTGCATGCACTGTGGATGACGTAAAACGGGTGTAAGTGCAATGACATATTTGAATGTAACAATTCTGAGGCTCATTCCAAAAAATATTAATTTCTCGAGGGTTGTCCATTATATTTAATTTCTGAGATTGTCCAAAAGAGAAATACTGAGAATCAGATCGTGCAGTGATAATATAATAATATCTATTTGTGGTTGTTCAATAGATACAGGATATTGAAATCGGGAGGGTTGTCCACTTTATTATAAAATCGAGAATGTCCACGAGTTTCAAAAACAAAAGATTTGTTTTGAAATAGTTTTCATGATTTATGATGAGACTGTGAGAGAGTCTAAGGAGTGACCAAGATATGGGCATGGCATGTAGACAATCATAGGATATGCATGTTTTGCAGAACATGAATGTGTGTGAAAACATGTATCGTGGTCACGCACTTTGGGTGGAAGAGCCTTGGTAGGAGATTTCATCGAATGGCCAAGCCACCCGCAGAAAAAAACACACGAGTGCAATCGAGGTATTAATCGGCGACTCGAGGCTCACACAGGAACCCCTAGTCGTGAAGAAAAAGGCTAGAAGTGCCTTAGTTTTGTATTTGCATTTTTGGTTGAACCAAGTTTTTGTAATATATGGAACCAAAAAGTTATTTAATTTAGTTTGGTACTAAATATATTTTGAAATTTTTCCCAAGTTCTATCTTGCAGTAACAAAGTTGATTTATAAGATTTTAGAAGTGTAAATGCATTAAATAATAATAATAAATAGTAATAATAATAAATAAATAAATAAAAAAATTTTGTACAAAAGACTCCCTGGTTTTAAAACATCCTGCTAACCAGAGTTTCCTTTGTTTCCTTCCCCAAAAATTATTTTCTTCAACATAAACCCTAATTGCTTGGAAAAGAAACTTTTTAGTTTTACCTCATCTTCTCCTCCTTCATCGTCAGACCTTCCGACGCATCACCGTCGCTGCTGGTAAATCAAGCATGGTTGCTTCTGATCGGCCGGCTTTCACTACAATCGATTCGTTGTCGCCATCTAAGATACAGGCTTCACAACCGGATCCCACCATCTGAGAGCACATCAATCTACTCACGGCGGCGCGCATTCGCGCATGAGCTCATTCTCCCGACGCTTGTTCTATCTACGCCACTACAATACTACCTCTTTAGCCGCCGATGCCCTCGCTTAAAACTTTCACTCTTCACATCGCCGTGCAAAAGATTTACATAGGTAAGCAACTTTTCATCTTTTTGCAATATAGATCTTAACAAGTACGGCTGAAAAATGAGACGATGTATCATATACTTTATTACTCTCTGATGTCAAAATGTGAAAATTTTCTGAATGTTGTTAGAAATCTTTCCGGTAAAGCGTATTTTCAAGAATCATCTTGAAAGCATTATTGAAAATTCTGAAGCTTGCTTGTTTCTAACGCTTTGGGTGTAAAACACAATCACAGTACACCCTTAGAAAAAAATTATTTAAGCTGCAAGTTATTACAAAAGTTTTCTTGGTGTAAATTTGGTCAGAGTCAGAATACACCTTCCATAAAATTCTTAGCCGCTTTGGTTATTCGAACCTTTCGCAGGGTATTTCTTCAAAATAATCATGCTAATCTCTTTGAAAAATCACCAAAGCTTTACTTATTACTAAGTTTTTAGGTATGACTTCATCAGAAGTCAAGAATACACCTTCAAAAAAGTTAATGGAAACCGTTTGGCTATTCTAAATCTTTCTTAGGGTGTATATTTTAAAGATAATCATGAGTACACCCTTCGAAAAAATTCATTAAAGTTGTTCGGCCTATTACAAAAGTTTTCTTAGGTGCAGACTTTGAAAATAGTCTAAAATATACCTTCGAAAAAATTCTTAGTAGCCGTTTGACTGTTTTGAACTTTTCTTGAGTGCCTATTGAATGATTTTCAACAACCTTAGGTTGAATGGACTAAAAATTGAGCTTTTTTCTTTAGCAGATTGTAGGTCGTGTTTTGCCAAAAAATTCGTTTTGTCTATCGGCGGAAACGACTTAAAGGTAGCTTTATGCCAAATAGATTTATGCTATGTTGAATATTTCTTGGCCTTGCAACATAAGATTTCATCTTGGTATCACTGTAACTTTTTTGTTCTTATTTCTTTAGGAGCTTCTTATGCTGGTTCTATGGCTTCCAACTTAGTTCCATCTTCATCGAGGTAATCCAAATATATGCTCTTTCTTCCTTAATCTGTGTTAGCTCTGACATCTTTTTTTTGCTTTGTATTACTATTATTCCCCCTTTACTTGGGCTAGAGTTCACACATTCTCTTGGAGAAGCATCTTCTTCTCCACCTAATTTCCCTTTCCTATTGAGATTAGTGACCGAACTACTCCTTGGAAAGAAGTTACGGCCTATGGTAAACCCGGCCAAATCATGGCCAAGGGCTTCGGAAGGATGGAGTGCATGGATTACTAGGTTGTCCCCGCATTTTAGAGGACTTTGGATGGCATTAAGGATTGAGCGATTCATTCATCTTACTATTGTAAACAATTCTCTTGACGTGGAGTTGATGAGTGTTGCACTAAAATTTTGGTCCAAGAGTATTAACTCTTTCCTGCTCCCTTTTAGCCCCATTCCCATCACATTAAGAGATATTACCATTCGCACAAGCCTACCTATCCAGGGTGTCGATGCATTGTGTCTGCTTGATATTCAGGACTCTTCTCTCTTGGTTATAAAGGTTTCTTGTACCACTCAAATTTCATACTATACCATTATCCGAAAATGGCATAATGCCATTAAGGTTCCATCGACAGCTGGGCAGATTGAGTTTCTATGGGTTCTCCTATGCTGATATGTGTTTTTTCCCAGCTCTAGAAAACCCGCCATGGAGTACTTACCATTGGTGAAGAAACTTATGCCTTAGGCACTTTACTCTTAGCCTTAGTTTATCAGGCCATGAGTAAATATGTTTATGATGAGCCTTACCATAAGGTTGGTGGTGCCTTGTGGTTTGTACAGATGTGGTTCTTTGCATATTTTCCAGAGCTTTCAAACATGGAACCTACCTCCTACAAGACTTTGGGACTTCATATCACGCATTCTCTATGTACGATGCCCTCTGATAATCTCATGTCGTTTTTCTTGGGTTTGGTAGACCGAGCATTGGTACACTTATTTTTGAGGCCTGATTTTGTACATATCTCAACTTGGAATCAAATTCTAGCTTCATCTCAGTCATATCTATAGGACTTTGAGAGTCCTTTGGCCTTTGCTAGCACTGCTTGTAGAGTACTTATTTCAAGAGGTTGCTTCGTATTTTCATCTTCGATGTCTACATCCTCGGCTAGTCTTTAACCCTACCTTCCTTGTCTTTGGGCCCACCAGTTTGGTTTGTAGCAGTTCCTTCTAGTTTTACCTCCTTTGCCTTCTGTTCAGCTAGACTTGGAGTTTGGACAAACACTAGTTAAGGAAAATCACACTCTTTCATGCTCTATTGAGATTACTCCTCTATCCATGACTCCATCCTTCTCCACTTGGTGGAATATCATATTTGATGAGCTTCTCAGTTCTTGCTCTCCCACTACAGGTAAAAGAATCATTTATTGCATTTTTATTCATAAATTTACCTCATGTTGATTTCCTCATTTTTCTACAAGATTGACTTTCTCTCTAGTGAGCCTGCAAAGCTCAAGATGGCAAAGGAAAACTACTTTAATGATTGGTCTAAAAAGCAAAACTTTTGAGGATGTAAAAGTTCTTCCAATCTCTGGTACATTAAATGGCACAAACTAGCCACTCCAAATTTGATTTCTCCAACCCAGTTGATGATTCCATTGAGATTGAAGGGAGAGGAAGGGGGTGAAATCCTCTTAGGGATAGTAGGCAAGGTTAGCCCTATGGAGAAAAGCTTTAGTGAGATAGTTCCCAGGATAATAGCAGTGCACCTGATGAGACAAAGACGACAAAGGGCTCGTTTGATGAAAGGGCTACCACTGTTGGAGAAGGCTAGTATGAGCATACTTCTCGGCCTACTCCTTCTCCGGTTAGTTCTTCACCTTTATCGTTCTCCCGTATTTTCTTCTTTGCCTTATATTTTCCACTTTTTGCAAGTTTCATCGAGATCAACTTTCCAGATAGAGGCAAAGACAAATTTATCTTTGAACTTGTCTTTCCTGGACCATACTATTCTTACCCCCTAGCCCTTAGTACGTCCTCCTAATGATTTTGACGTGGTTGTCGCTCACTCTACTGTAAGCCATTTACTTGTCTTGGACCTTCTTTCTTTGTCTACCAGCCAAAAGGATGCTTTTTGTGAGGTGATAGTGGGAGATCCTTTAAGCAGATGATGGTGGCCACATCATCAAATCACTCAGAGCTTATAGCAATTCATGAAGCAAGTCCTGAATGTATCTGGATAAGATCGATGATTTAACATAGCCAAGAATAATGCGGACTCCCCTTTATCAAAGCCAATCTAACAACATTATTTGAAGATAATGTTGTCGCATTGCACAAATTAAAGGAGGTTATATCAAAGAAGATAGAACTAAACATATTTCAACAAAGTTCTTTTATACACATGAACTCCAAAAGAGTGCTGAAATCAATGTTCAAAAAATACGCTCAAATGATAATCTAGCAAACTTATTCACAAAGTCATTGCCAACCTCAATATTCAAAAAGCTAATATACAAGATTGGAATGTACCAATTGAAGGACATTGACATAAGGGGGAGTATGCTTATGACATGATGTTAGTGTACTGTACTATTTTTCCCTTCGCCCATGTTTTGTCCCACCGGGTTTTACTGGCAAGGTTTTTAATGAGGCAATCCTAACAAATTATGAAGAATCTACGACATCATAAGAATATTGTATTATTTTCACTTCGCTAGGTTTTTGTCCCACTGGGTTTTACTAGCAACGTTTTAATGAGACATTTTTTATGGTGGTCATTCTAGGGGGAATGTTGTAAATGAGGGTTGTAAAGGATAACTCATTATGTATAATGAATGACCACATTATGAGGTTTATTCATTTGATGAATGAGTTAAAGATACATTCATGTATCTTCTTCATTACTCACATTAAGAGTAAGTAAATAAAGCTTAATTAGGAGCCTATAAAAGGCAGCCCCTTCTTTGTATTTCGATATCCCGTTGTGAAAGAAATCCCCTTCCCTTTCTCTTTCCATATCTTCCTCTCTCACTTCTTATTTATCAAGATTCTCTCTCTACCCCCTCTCTCTAGGAAGAGTAATGCACTACTCTTCACTTTTGCATTTTATAATATTTTCACAACAAATTATAATTTATTTGTTATTAATTTGTAATTAAAAATATATTAATACTTTATCTTTTCAATTACTACTAGTTTATAAAATATTATAATTTTATTAATTATATATTATTTTTCGAAAATTTCAAAAGATTAATATGAAAAAAATAAAAACGATGTGATGGTTATTTTTGAAAATAAGATTAATGTTATAAAAAGTGAGATAATTTATTTCCAATATGTATTATTTGAATGCTTTAAATTATCAATGGTTTGGTGGATAATTTTTATCTTGCTTTAGAGTTTCGATCGGCGTCGACCATTACCGATAACCAATATATCAATGAAATATCTTCGATATATCACAAAATTTTAAACCCTATTTGAAACAAAACCAAGCTAACCTTTTTTAGTAAAGGAAAAATGAAATGAAATTAAACCAAGTTTGATTAAAGTTAGTTCAATGCATTATAGATGATTAATCAATTGGATCCAAGTTAATTTATGTCTTAAGTACACCTCAATTACTCTAAAAACTAATTGAAGTGAACTTGGATTTAATTCAAAATATATTTATATAATTTAATCTTAAGACTTATTTTCTTTGAAAATTCATAGAGTATGTCGTCTTAGATTTAAAATTCAAGTTACATTTAAATTTTTTCAGCCAAGATTATAACAAAGATATTTACAATTTTATTTAAGCATCATCAAAGAACAAAAATATTATTTTAATAGAATATATTATATAAAAGAAAACTCCATCAAACATTGAAGAATAATGTATTAATCTTAAAATGTCCAACTTAACAAAGTTGATAGATGATAAAGTTCGATCTGATCGATTCATCAGATCAAATTCATCCGATAGAGCTCACCGATCAAACCATGTTTATCACTGGTGCTGATGATTCGAATCTTGTATTCTAGGCATTTTGGACACTGAATGTGTAGGCCTTGAGCGAAATATTTTGCTATTAATCCGGATGTTAGCTATCTCTTTAAAAAAATAAAATAAACAAAGTTAGTTAAGTTAGATTGGTTTTCCATTATACATTTTACATGGGCCCTTTACTCAACAAATATACATGGACTTTGTCGTTGCTTCCAGTTGGAGTTGTAATGTAACGCCCCTGAAAAATAACTCAATAATTTTATAAATATGTTTATAGTAAAATAAATTAAAATTATATTTTTCCGTAGTTTGAGCCTGTTAAAACGAAAATGATAAAAACCCGAAAAATTTTTAGGAGTCAAATAAATTTGGAAAAAATGTCAAATGAGGACCTAAGGGTCATAAATGAGTAAAGTAAGTGCCAAGTATAAATGAGATGAAATGAAGCTTTAAAATGAAAATCAAAATTGAGAAATGATGAATTAGTGAGTAGCCAAACATGGCCTTAGTCATGTATTGGACAAAAGACCAATTTTTGGTCTTTGAATGCCATAACCCACATTTTAGGCAAAGGGGAGAGGAGAGCTAAGGCACACTATGGTTGAGGAAGAAGAGAAGAACTTGGTGATTTTCCTCCATAGGATCAAGGATTTAGGTGATCAAAAAGATAAAGAAGAAGAAGAAAGAAGAAGATTGAAAGAGATTTGAGGTAAGTAAACCAAACCCTAACCCCCTTTTTCATGTCAGTCGGGAAAAACCCCAAATTTGAATAAAAGTGTTTTTATTGGTTGCCTAAGTTGTTTGATTGGTTGTGGTCCTCAAAATGATAATTTTTAAGGCAAAGGAAATGTCGGGTTTTTAGGAGATGTTAAGTCAAAATTTTTCCAAAACCTACGCTGCTTTCTGCATTTATAACTTAACCATCACTCATCCGAATTGAGTGATTAAAATTTCTAGGTAAACTTTACTTCTAGGAGAACAAATCTCCCTAAAATAAGTGTATTCCACTCAAATCTCATCGAATCAATTTTTTTTTTTTTTTTTTTTTTTTTTTTTTTTTTTTTTTTTTTTTTTTTTTTTTTTTTTTTTTTTTTTTTTAAAAATTCACAAAAGTGAGGCTCTATTTTCAAGTCAATTCTAGTTCATTCACATATAGTTTCGTGTTTGTTAGGCTTTAGATGTAGTTATAATCGCATCCACTCATCTGTAACCGAGTGATTCATACATTTCTGCAACTAGACTTCTAGGAGAACAAAAATATCCTTGAAATAAGTGTATTCTAAATTTGTAATTTACTAACCTTAAAATTGGCCAAATGAGGCATATCGATGCTTAAAATGAATGATAAGAATGTCTAAGGATGAGGAAATGGGGAAAAATGAAAGGAACAATGTAGTTAGAAATAAGACCTAAATAGAAACCTTAGAATACCCAACTAATATATGATTGACATTTGTGATGGATTAGGGGCTAACGAGGAGAAAAGCCTCAAGCTGGTGGCCTAGGATTCGAGGGACAGGAATCAAGGACGATAATCTTTGGTTTGTTCTCCTTACTTCTCTCTCTAATTGTACTCTCAATACAATTCGACTTAATAAAAATTCCGGGCCACAAATTTTTGATTTCCGATTTAGAATTCGTCACAAAAATAGTGACGAATATGATTTTCCATCACTATTCGACCGAAATGTAATCCGGTCAAAACAGTGACTTTCTAACATAAAAACTGGCCAAAATTTTGAAATCGAATCCACTTTCGTCACTATTTTGTAATGGAAAATCATCCGCCGTGAAATTACATTAATAAGGCTATTTTATTTATATCTCCATTTAGTGATCGATTGCTTTCCCATCACAAAAACTACAAGTTGTCTAAAATCCATCACTAAAATTTTTCATGCGCCATCTTCCCGCCATATTTTATTAATGTGATTTCTTTTCTCACAAACTGGCCACAATGTTCGGCCACAACCACTACAAATTACTAATACTAATTTCCTGGGTCACTATTCCTGGCCACAAAATTCTGCCGGGCAATTCCAGACGGAAATTTCGGTCAAAAACCTTGTGTGTGACACACCTCACTAAACTTCCTTTCCCAGCCACTCAGATTTCTCACATGTACGAGTTTTACTACAGAATCTGCCACATCCCGAGATCTGTGAGAATTTTTAGACTTCCCTAATAATTTATGATAATTTATTATTTTTATTATCATTTTATTATTATTAAAAATTTTTAATTTTTCGTTTTGTTAAAATCATAAGCACCATGGTTGCACAATAAGACATTTATACCAGGGAGCCAAGTGACTACGCTGCTGGTATGTCACTTATTTTCTACATCGTAAATTATGAATTTTTCTATTTTCCTTTAATGGTTTTTATTATATTTGATTAAATATATAAGAAATGATGAAAATTAGGTGCCGTCTCGTGCGTTCTGTAGCCGTCTCGCTTAGTCCCGTCCCATCACACAATTCATAAAGAGAGAAAATAAAAAATCAAAGTTGGTAGCCATTTGAATATTAAAGACAATTGCCTAACGAAAAGTGATGAGAGCTGACCTTTGATTTGAATTTGGACTTGGATTTTATAAGTGATAAGGTGACTTAAGTTCATATCCTGAAAAGTCAAGAAGTATACAACATGGAGATAAATAAAGAAAACGTGGTCCAGTAGCGCATGTCTAGCCTATAGGTAGACTTTCACTGACGCTGACTCTCTGCCCACGCAGCTCCTACTCCTCGTCAAATCATAGCTTCCAAAAATTATAATATATTTATAAGCGAATAGTTTGATTCGGGTGGGAAACTTATTAAAGTAGCTAGCGCATAATTCGCCAAATATAAAATTATTAAAAATTCAATTCGATTATGAGATTGATACAGTAAAAAATTAACAAAGGAAAATTGGAAATGTAGAATAGAATGATATTATAATGGTGTAAAATACAAAAGAAGGCGCCAATGGTGAATGTTGGATGGGCTTTGAAATTTAGAATCGAGGAAAGTTGGGGCTGAAAGGTCAGCCAGTGAATGGTATGGATATTTGGGAGATTTTCTCTACTTTTTACGGCCGGGTCGTTGAAATATAAAATAGGAGAAGCGGCGTAATAAAGAAACCCTTTTTCCTAAATCCAAATCAAGGATGTAAAATGGGGGCAAGGAAAGGAGAAGAGTCCGAGACAAAGGCTACTGGCCATGACTCGCCTCGCGACGACGCTATACAACTCTACTGAGCTTTCAAGGGTATTATTTTCTTTCCTGTATTTTCTTTCTATTTCATATGAGGTTTTTTGCTTCACAATTTAAATAGTAAATGTTGTATCTCCCGATTAGATTCTATTCTTTCTTTTAGTTTGGTTTGGCTTGGCTTGAAGGATGATTTTAAAATATTTAATTATTTGCTTCATTTTCTGTTAAGGCAGATGAGGTTGTAATGGCTTCCCTCAAAGAGAATTCCTGCCATAAGAATTTAAAAGTTTACTAGAAATACTTGAATGAACTGGATTTGTAATGTATGATGAAGGATATATTGTTTAGTTACTTCTTACAACTTGGGAGGTTGACATGATGGTTTTGTAGTTTGTGGTAACGGTCAATCTTTGTTTGCACTTTGATAACCCAAAAAACGACCAAAATATCAATGCTCAATCTATTATCAGATCAGATCCAAGGTGCCTATGGTTGACGAAATAAGTTTGGAGCCAATAATTTTATTTCTTTAATCGACTTACACCCTCAAATATTTGAGTAGATTGTGCCTTTAGATATACATCTTTGACTTAAAATTGCAATATAAATTTAGATTTCAAATGCCTAACAATGAAATATCACAAAACATGAAAATAATTTCTTCTAATGTTTTGTGAATCTAAATTAATGGATTACAACTTCAAATATCTGCTTTAATAAATGCAATATGGTGGTGAATATGTTAATTATGAACAGAGCAAATTCCTCCATTTGTTTTACTAGGGATTTACTTTGTCGCTAAAACTCATTTCAATTGGTTAAATGAATGTGAAGATGCATCCTTAATCTCGATCCTAAATCTGCACTTGGTATTTTCTCATACAACTCAATGCCCATTAAATAAAATTCATTATAATTTTGTCATTATACTTCTTGAAGGGCTAACATGTCTCCTAAGTCAAAATTGAATCTTTAGATTTAGTCCATTCCACCTTGGCATTTAGTGAAGCTCGCCATGTCTCTCCTCGATGGTCCATTCAGTCATGGAGGACATAGGATCTAAAAATCCAAATGAATTATAATACACATCAATAGATAAATAATAGGTCACTTATATTATCTGAAATGCATTGGTTTTCTTTTGGGCCATGTTGCCATAGTGCCATAGTACACACCAATAGATAAATAAATTGAGTCATGTTTTATAGATTTGTACATGTTGTATTTTAGGTAGAACTCCCCATACAAAGGAGACTCTACCGATTTTGATAAATCATGAGTCGAGAAGGGACTCGATGGTGTCAGTGCCAGTTGCAGAGCATCCATGAATCTTACACAGCCAAGTTGACGGGTTGTCAACGGACCCCCGGGTTTTGGGGCGTCACATTGACACTATTTCAAAATATTCTAATATTTGAAAATATTATAAACTATTTGAAATTTTATTATTAATATATGTTGTGCTATATTGTGCAATTTTTTTAATTTTTAAAATTTGTGATATTTCCAATATTATGAAGTATATATAATCTATAGTGTTGTAAAAATCAGTATTTATACTTGTAATATTGTTATTTTATTAAATTGTACACAGTATATAAATTGGAGTACTTGAGCTCGGTGTGACATGTTGTAGGAACTTGCTGGAATATAGTAGTTGTTGCTTAATTTGCTGCGTTATTGCGTCATCAATTTTTTTGAATTTCTCCGCGACAAGAGGTATTTTTATATTCAAAGTTAATGGTATACTTTTGTTTATTTTAGAAATTACGTAACCAGTAAAAAATAAAGTACCTTTAAATCATTTGAACAAGTGGCTATGTTTGACAATATATTTAAAAACTTGATTATTATTTACATTCGGATAAATATAAATATGAGTTCGGATAGACAATGGATGTATGCTAGATTGGATAATGGATGGATAAAGCTGGTATAATAGGGGTTGTGAGTTTGTGGGAATTTGCAAAATGCTTCGAATGTGAATGAGTGAAAAGATAAAGTGTCCATGCCAATCATCGCAGAGTGCCAAATAGGAGCCATTTTGGAACGAGGATCTTTGTTAGAGTGCATCTTGGAAGAAATGGTTGTAGCGATTATTATCGTTGGTATCATCATGGAGAAACCTATTTGCCTACGACCAATAGAACAAAATGTTGGCCGATTTGATGCTTTTACCACATCAGAGCATAGTGAGACATTCAATGCAATGCAGTCCCAACGGTGTATGATCTTTCTGAGTCCCTCTTTTAATTAGGTTGAAGTAGAAGGGCCGAATCCCACAACACAACATCTTTTTTGATATGCTCAGAAGCATCAAAGCAAGAGGTGTGGAGTGGGGCCGATCTCAATATCTGCGGTGTCAGTTGTTGAATATTAAAATTTGAACACCATATCTCTGAAAGGTCTATGATGAATTTGTACATTATTGAAAGAAATTGCTTAGTAGGTAATCTAATGGCCAGTCTTTGCACAAAAGAAGTTAGTGCGGTTTGATTACGATTCGAGAAGATTGATTGTTGTGAGAATAATTGTATGCTATCTTTTGGGGTGAAGATAATGACTTAAGTTGTTGCGAATTTGTTCTCATCCTCGTTTTAAAGAAACAAAAAGTATGAATCTTCCGAAGCATAATAAAATGTTTCGAAGTATAAGAAAATGTACTATTTTCTATAACTCACCGTCTACGAGAGATTATATGCATCGATGCAACATGAAGCATATGAAAATTGGCATGTAGAGCAACCATGAGGAGGGTGGTATCATGCGTCATTGTTCAAACTCTCTCCTGGCAGAGCATTTCAATTTTACTCATCCATCATTTGCATTTGAAAGTCGAAATGTGAGGTTAGGTTTTGTGCCTTTGATGGGTTCGACCATATGGGACGATCGGTCAGCGATATTCATGTTGGCTGTAATATTAACTCCAGCCTGAATTTGCCACCTTGGATGTGTGTGAGGAAAGTATATGTTTTTTAAGCGTCATTGTTCTGGGCAATCCTAAAAGCAAGTTGGATGTTTTTGCAGCCACTCATTTGGAAGCGAGGAAAGAATTATAGGAAGTTAGGGTAGAAACATGTGATGTTTCTAAGAAAGAATTTTCAATTCTTGTTTGCTCTTATGTGGACAATAAGTGATTTCACCTTATTGATGTTGTCAGGTTGAGTCTTGGGAAAGTATGCTTGTCCTTATTATGGAAGATTCGGATACATTTTCTCTTACAAGGAGAAAAATGTCATGGTTTTGACAATCATCGAAAGTTTTTGCCGAGAGAAGATCATTTATAGGCGAAGGAATAAGAGATGGTTTAGGAAGAGACCAGGCTGTTCAAAGTGCACCACCTATATGGTCAGGTGTGGACCCTAATTAATAAAGGAAATTGATGATTTTGGGTTTAAGAAAGTGATAGAACTTGGTGGAGAAGAGATAAATCGTAGAATCCAAAAATCATGTGGATGTGGTTGGAAAAAACGAAGTATCTTTTGGGACTTACCTTATTGGAAAACCAATCTCATTAGGCACAATTTGGATGTTATGCACATTGAGAAAAATTTTTTTGATAATATTTTTAATACGGTGATGAATGTTAAAGGGAAAACCAAGGATAATGCGAAGTCTAGGGAAGATTTGAAGGAATTTTGCCATCGTCCTGAGTTACATCGGGATGAAAATGCAAACAAATATCCTAAGGCTTGTTACACATTGGATAAATATGGGAAAGAGCAAATTTGTAAGTGGATTGAAGTTGAAATTTCCGGATAGTTATATTTCTAACTTAGAGAGATAATGTTGATTTGAGTGGGAATAAAGCGTATGGAATGAAGAGTCATGATTGTCATATTTTATCACGGAAGTTGAGTAGATTGCATTTAAGTGATTATTACTTTTACCAAATGTGTGCGAAACTTGTAGCGAGTTGAGCATTTTTAAAGATTGCTTTGCTATAGTCATAGCAGGAGGATGACATGAAGCGTTGGAAGAAGATATTCCCATTGTGCGCTATGTAAGTTAGAGCGCATATTTCCACCAAATTTTTTGACTCCGAACATCTTCAATTCATTTAGCTTATGAAGCGAAAGGGATTCTTGGCAGGTGTTAATATAGATGGATGTATCCATTTGGCGGTGAGATTTAAAAACTATTATGTATTGATACATATTAATAAAATTTATCTTATGTAATAATTAATATCAATGCTTATTTTTAGGTACCTTACATGAAGTTAAGAATAATGTGGGAATAAAGCTAAAGTTGAAGGTCAATATGTAATGCATGGTTGAAGAAGCTTCATCATTTTGTGCACATTATTTTCTTCAGCCTACTGCGACATCGAAAAGTGCAGCGCCCAATGGCGTGGTTGTGGTTTGAGATTTGGAAGAAGATTAGAGATGCTTTCCATATTTAAATGTGCTGAGTCGATCATTGGAAAAGCAAAACTCAGACGTTTAGCGATATGGAGTACAATGCGGCTGCGCACGTACTATATTGTTAAATTGTGATGAAGTAAAGCCATACATTCAGTAAGTAACTAACTAGGTGATTCTATATTTATATACATTTTTTTTAAATTTTGCAAAGCATAAATATAATATAAAATAATAACACTAAATTTACTTTATGAACATAGAATCTTTGAAGCGGGGTGAGCAATTTAAACTTTGATGAAGCTTGAGTGATGCGGGAACTTGAGAGGCAGAGGAGTTTACATTGGACAATTATGTAAGTAGTTAATTTGTAGAATATAAAGTGAAACAATATGCAAATATTTCTATAAGTAATTAATTTCTTATAATTGTTATATATAGGCAAATCTACAATCATCTGACATCCTGCAAATGATCAAAGACCTTACACCAAAGGACCATATAAGAATTGAAATCACGTTTTGGGGCATTATGTTAATGGATATAAGTTTCACACGAGAGGAGCGATGGTTCAAATAGTGGAATGAATAGTGGAGTGTGCATAAAGGTTCTAGCCATAGTGTAAATGAAATTTAGAAGTATGAAGATCGATTAGAAATTTTGGAGTTAAGGCTTACTGCTCTACCAATAAAAGAATTGTACTACGAGGTGTTCATGGTTTGATCGATCTTGAATCGTGGTACAGAATTCCACCTGATGCTAACGTAGATGTCAGGTGGAAGAGTATTCAATAAATATGAACCATTTATTCTTTGGCATGTATTCTTGTGAAATGTATTTTGCATCTTATCCTACTTTGAAGAGAAATGTGAATGATTGGTTAGTTGTTTTTGCAAAATAAAAGCAAGAGGAATTGTGGAGGTACCAAAGTCAAATGCATGTCTACCTTCTGATATGATGGCATTTCAAGAAGATGTTAGCGATCAACATGGAATTGATGCGACACTGGATATGTGAGACATGAATCTGAATTGATGAAATATGGTTCATTTGTTTACATGGATAATATTGAAATTGAAGAAAAATCTTTGAATTAGCCTTGCAAGTGGAGATGATAGAAGACATCGATGTAAGAGCAATTTGACAATGATGATGAAGACAGGATGTGAGCAAATTTGATGATGATGATGATGATGAGTGAGGGAGACCAAGAATTTAATGATGATGGCGATGACTAAATAATTTATATTCATATTTTGTTGTAATTATTTCAAACAATATATATGAACCTTACTATTTAATGTTACATAATTAATGTAGGCTATGTTAATATTCTTTACTTAAATTTAAGTATATTCACTCATATATTTTTCATTTAGCTATGAAGCGGCATCACAGGCCACTTCAGCGGAGGTGCACATGGTGAAGATATCCTCACCACTGCAGCTATCTCCGGCCACGTACTCTGAGCCTGATTCTTTACCGCGGCATCATCTGCGATGGAACAAGCGAACTATTGATTGAGGCTGAGAAAGCTCGAAGCAAGGACATTACCTGTTTTGTACTCTCACTGTAACCATGCCGGATGTAATACTTGTACTGGCTGTGTGTGCAATTTGCACATATTATGATATTATCATTATGTTCAATTCTTGTTGGCTGTATTTAAGATTTTTTTTTTAAGTTGGTTTCTTTATAGATGACCACACATTTTCTTTCTCAGTCAGCAAGTATCTATGCATATTGGAAGAAAAGACTTGTTGAAGAACGAAAACGACTTTCGTGTGTTGGGAGTATCTACCCAGTCATGAAACTTTGGCGGGAGGTTTAGATTCGATCATTGACAACTCATTGTGTGGTACCAAAATGTCAGTTTGTCCATTGCCGGGTTTCTGTTTCAGTGTGTCATTTCTAATGTCTGTGACAATCAATCTTCATGCTATTATTCTCTGTAATCATTTTTCATTAGAAGGAATTTATGGATTGAGATGGTTGAGACTGTATCAGTATTGAGTAGCTTAATATCATGAATGTCAACGACCACCAGCATCACCTCTGCACATTCTGATGTTAAGGAATGTGATGGAATGAACGAAGAGCTGGACTCGATAATATGTGGTTAACTGCAGAATCGAAAGGAGAAGCTAAAGGCTCAAAAACTGAGGAAGTATCCCAGTGAAGGATAGTGTCTTCATTGAATCAGATAACCTCCATTAGTAGTCAGATCATGATGGTGTTCTTCATAAAAATATTATTCTCTTATTCTTCATTACCCAAACTTTGGTTTTCCGTTCACTGTTTTTCATTCAACCTTTCCAACATGTTACCTGCTTATATTTGTATGAGACTAGAAGAAATTTGCATTGACCAACCTCTGATTCGAATTATTAAAGTACCTCAGAAAAACTGGAATATTGGAGATCTTGAAATAATGTGGGATATAGGTTCTTTCCACCGCTCCATGCCAACATGACTTCCCGAAATTATTTATATTGTGAATCTTTGAAGTACAGCCTATAACTTAGTTTTTCTGTTGGAGTGTGCTGAGGGAGGTTGTTGCTCTTGAAACTCTGACACTGAAGTGTGTTCAGCTGGCTTCGGGATTGGCTCTCCCGGCCTTGCTCTTTACCTGTCACGGCCACAGTGGAAGGAGCAGAGGCGTCTCTGCCTTGAACTCTCTTGGCTTTATTTCCTCTCTTGCCTCCTTGCAGAGCCTCTAGAACTCCCATTCTTAAACCTGCAAACTTCAGTGAGGGTATGGGAGCCTGATCAAAAACTACAGATCAGATGGCGGACCTTTGGGATAACTTCTTGAAGAAGTTTTCATGAATCAAAGGAAATGACGAAAATTTCTTAGAAGGTAACCCAAATCTAAATCTTTATTAAATGGATAAGGATCTGCATTTCAGCTTTGGCGATGACAACAGCGAGAGAGAGAAAAGAAAAAAGAATACAATCTTTGTTCTTATAATGTTATATAAACTTCTGCTTCTTGCCACCTCCTTTTATACATAACTATTGGCTTTGTTTTTGTACCATGAAAATGTTTTTATTCTTAGCCGAACTCCATTGCTCGTTATGACTCATATCGAAATTATTCTATTAAGCGCTTTAGTATGACATAGAAACCATATGATACCACCTTGTCTTTGGAGAAAGTAAATAAGCTGTCAAACAGAGTGTTAACGTTAATGTGGATTGCTTTTATCACTAATAATTCTAAAATTAACAAAGGGACTACCTGCTGACTATGAACCAAGCAGGTTGCATACTGATCGTCCTGACCTTTGGATAAGATTCTTCTGTACTATTGATCTGTTGACCAGTTTTTTGCCTCCTTAATCCCATGACATTTGTGAACAATTTTGCTCTCTTAATCTGTTTACCTTTCTGAAACGAATACACCTTTACTATCATGAAAGTTGCTTTAGTGGCGAGAGGCTCTTTGATACAATTGTTTTTTGGGACCGATCTTGACCATATCACTGTTTTATATGTGTCTTTCTTCTGACCAGCATAATAAAATCCATCTCGGATATCTTGATGTTGTAAGTGGCCCAAGAAATTATGTGAAGCTCATTTGTGGATAGTGGATTATGATGAACTCAATGATAAAGCAGCTCTCTTTTATGTAGGCTTCTTCCCGCCTGAGAGGGATGCTTTTTGTGCAGACTATTTCGTGACCTGTGAATTTCAGTAAATCAATCTGGTACATGTGAATCTTCTATCACTACAAAATTTGTGGAATATTTTAATGCAAAATTTAATGACTTGACCAATATTGTATTGACGAAAATTCCGTCTAGAGTGCGTCACTAAGCTGTGTGACGGAGATGACGAAATTTTAAATATAATATTTTGGCTTGTAGTGGCCGTGTCCTGGTCAGGGTTGACCTCAGGGTTAGTCGGGTATGACGACAGCCGTCACGATGTAAAGTAGGGAATGAGCTCACGAGGATCCAGTTCATATATATATATATATATAAATCAAATGGGAATATAATAGATGTAAATAAAATGGACTCATCATATTAACTAAGCATTTATTTGGTAACTTTAAGATGAATTATTATAAAAAAAAAAAATCTTTAAAAAAAGGAAAAAAAAAACGAAACATCTCATTTGAAAGGAAAAGCAAGCCACCCCGAACTAATATGGTCGAGCCAAACTCATTTCGGGCCACGAGACTGCTCAGTGAGGACTAATCTAGCCCATTTCTATTAGAGACTAGCTTTCCTTAAGTCTAGTGACCCATGCGGTTACAAGAAGCCGAATCTTATATGAAATATTCCAAAAAATAATTTTCACAAATTTTACAATTCTTCAAGTAATAAAATAAATAATATATATAAATATATAATAATAATTAATATATAAAATGATTGAGTCTAAACAAATAATAATAGTAAAACTAAATTTAAATAAATTAATAATAAATAAGAACATTCATTACATATGCTAAAGTATCAAACTAACTAGGTAAATAGTACCAAAATAATAAAGTAACAATTTAATAACATCTTCGAAAAAACAAATTCAAAGTATCAAATGGAATCTCATATGCCTCTAATCTTCATCTTCATACTCATCCTCATTATCTCTAACAATAACATGTGACTCCACATTAAATAGATGTTCATCCTCGATGCTTGTTGAGTCATCATCATCATCATCATCTATTAATTAAAATTAGCATAAGTTAATAGGTAATTGTACAAAAGAAATGCTTCATTATAAATCCTTAATAAAAAAAGTTAAGCTTACCAACAAAACCAAGCAACCAATTACGTGTGCATATGAGAGCTTGAACTGTTTCATCAAGCATAGAAATTCTATACTTGCTTAAAACACGAGATCCAATACTAAAAGCAAGCGAATTCCGATGCTACAGTAGTTATTGGAATGCTTAAAAAATCACAAGTCATCTTTGCAAGATTACCAAATTTATTGCTTCTATCTCTCCAATAACCTCACAAATCAAAATTTCCCGAGAAGGAAATTCTTGGCTCCTCTAAATAAAGATCAAGTTGAGATTTTCCAATATTGTTAGCTTCTTGGTAATCAAATTCTTCAAAATCCTATCAAATGACCAAATAGATGATTAGCTAAATAATACATATATATATATATATATATATATATATATATATATATATATATATATATATATATATATATATATATAATTTAAAAAAGAAAAAAGACAATGGATTTATTAGAAAGCAACTTACATCATATGTAGGCAACTTCTCACTTTCTCTTCTAATAATACTTAAGGTTGACTTACATTAGAAAAACAAGAAGCCATAAAAGTTGATGCACCTTTATTGCTATACTCCTCAAAAAGTTTATACAAAGCCTTCCTTACTCTTTCTAATTTTTTTTCTATAGCCATATGAGTCAAGTTTTGAATAAGTATACTTCAAGAAATTAAGTTTCTTCGTTCGATCAAGAATAGTACTAAATGAAAGAACCACACTATATTCACTCCAATATTTATCAAAATTTTCCTTCATTCTATAACACATACTTTGAATCAATAAATCCTCATTTGTCAAATTGGATGTCAAGAGAATCTCTATCCTCCAAATTTTCCCAAAATACAAATTAGAAGTAGGATAAGATAATCCATAAATCAAGTTAGCTATTGTATGAAATGGCTTCAAGAATTCACATATTAAACATCCTCTTGCCCATTCATTGTTAGATGGACACCACTTATAATTTTTATCAATCAAACTCAAACTATGAAAAGCCCGACAATACTTGATTGCAATCTCAAACATTTTATAAGTAGTGTGACGCCCTAAAGCCTGCAGGGTCCAGTTGCTACCGTCAACCTGTAAGAGCTGTCATGGATATCCTCGTGCACACTCCACAATACTGAAATGGTGATCTATCGATAGGATAGGCAAAACCCGGTAGAGATAATTTCTACATGGAGTTCTGCCCATCTATAAGTGCACATGCCATGGCAAACAACAATCATTCAAGCAATTACACATGAACCTACTCGAATGTCTACATGACCAATCCCATGTTCAGTCCTCATGAGCTCCACTCACATATACACAAGTAGAATGCGAGAAACAAAATATCAAGTTTTCAAAACAAAAGCTTTTTGTTCTCGAAAACTCACTACCGAGATTCGGTAAATATTTTGGACTACCCTCCGAGGCGAATTTCTGGATAACGCTCATGGGTCCGCCTTCGAGATGAACTATTGGACGACTCTGCAATTCTTCAGAAAATCTTCCGTCGAAATTCCTTTCACAAACATTTTCGTTTTTCTTTCAATTTCATGTCATGCACTCACTCCTAATATTCTAGGGTGCCCCAGTGCATATGGAATGCATGATGCCAATCCCAACAAACTCATACTAATATATTCACATGCATATATAACATAATTAATTCAAACAAATCATGTGTTATTAAATTCATCAATAACACCAAAATTAGCTCGCATGGGCTAATTAACGAAACCTAAACAATTCATTCTGAATCACTTAACATCATAAAAATCACGCACACCAAAAATCACGTCAACGTTCCAAGTGAGCGGTGAAACCCTCCCAGGTGTAGCATTCGAGGCCACCTGAATAGGAATTTTCTCCACTCGGTTCAAAGCTTTTGAGATAGAATTTACGGCTAAAACAAGCCTCAAAACATTCCTAACCATTTACATGACTCTTAGCCAAAGAATAACACAAGTAGGTAAAGATCCCTACCTCTTGGAGTTTTCAGAACTCCACCAAATCGGTGTCCACGCGTAGCCCTCACCGCGTAGATTGACTTTGCTTCTTGCTTCGTCAAGAACCGACGGTCTGACAGAAATCTGGGGAGAGTCACGCTGCTCTCTCTAGATTCGTCCAGCACCCACTGCGAGATTTTGTTCTTCGGCGGAGAGGGTGACACTATTCTTTTGTCTTTATTCTCATTAACTTTCCTATAATTCCATTTGTGTCCCTTTTTTCTTGATTTTTGACACTTGGCACAATCTAGGCCATCCATTTCCATCATCTCTTTAATCTTGCAACATCTTGTCTGAGTATGTGGTATGTGACTTTTGTCATAAGCATCTCTCAAACCTGTTTCTGGCACTCGACACTCGGTGCTAGAAAAGCGTGAAATTCAATGTCTCGAAATAAACGAAATTTTACGTTGTTAGCTAGATTTCGCGAGACGATTCCAATGGTGAAATTCATTTCGTCATCCGAGATCTAGAAAAATTTTGGATTTTTACCGAAATTATCGTTTTACTCTTTTTCAGAAAATTTGAATTTTCTCGGGTTTTACAAGTAGAGTTTCATCTAGTAATACATTCTAATCTCAAGCTAATTGATGTATCAATTCCACCAACTTGTTCAACACATTGAGAGAATTGTTTCATCCTACTTTTTGATGCCCTTACATAATGAAGACTTTACCTAATTTTGTCTGATATATACTTTCTAGCAACCTTGAACATCATGGATTCAATAGTTTAAAATATAATGCAGGTATTAATATGAAAGATTCCACATGAATATGACTGTTCAGATTGTTTATAATCATTCCTTGATGTTTTGTATGTTTATCTTCAGAAGATGCGTGTATATTAAATATAATAAAACAAACATTTTCTCTACATTATTCTTTTAAAAATTAATTATTAGATGAAAATGATCATTTCAGATTACAGCGAGTTTTATATGACAATACTAAATCGTGCTAGCATCAATGTTATCAACAATACATGATCTCAAAGATATATAAACTCAATAACAGGACCACTGCAGTCCAACGATGAAGTCAAACACTCAGTATGATACCATTATCACCATAAGTGTGAGCTGGAAGTTGGACCAAATGGACTCTTATGGGTATTCAGACTCTTACCGTCATTTAATTATTATGAATTCTGCATTCCCACTAAAGAATCGTTGTTTTTACCTTCTTTTATTTGTGAAAATAAGAAAAAGTCAACTGCAGAATTATGTTATTCTCTCCTTATTTGTTCTATAATGTTGCATTTTCAAACTATTGAAGCTAGAATAAGTGTATGACTGAAGTGTTACTCTGATCTGTGGATTGTCTAGATCATGGACTGATTAATGGACGATTATCAACTTACAGGAACCGTGAATTTATCCTTTATGCAGCTCTTAATACACACTCAAGCATGTAATATAAGATATCTAAATTGTACTCAAATCAATGCATAAAAAGGATAACAAAGGGATAGTCAAGTCTAACTTTTTTACATCGCATCGTGCTTTGAGGGGCTCAATCCCAATAAAAGGACTCTTTTTAATATACTTCTTTTTATTGATAAAAAAAATCCCAATAAAAGGAACAACAAAGATGTTAATTTGCTTAATCTTTGTCTTTACCAATATATTTCACATTTGAAATATTTGGGTGTAGTACTCTTAGTGAAGTAATGAGGTCAATCCTCCTCCATAAACCATCATCTAGTACCTATTACCTAATACAATTGTATGGCCCATTAAAAGTGTAAACCAACATAACTAAACATGAAAATAAATATTGGTAACCTTGGCTTTGAAGATGAGCCTTATTTGAAGTTTTAGCGTTCAATTTCTTCTATGTAGATTTTTTCATCATAAACAAATATGCTATGCATCTTTTCAAGCATGGGTTAATTTCAACAGTAGATTGTATCGTTTATTTGCTATCAGATGCTAACTGTCACTTGCGCATGCTCCAATTTTTAAGATTAGAAGATGATGCAAACAGAAATCACCAAGAATTTCGAAGTAGTATGAGTGGGATGTTCCACAGGCGCTTGCATTGAATCCGGCACTCATTGAAGTGGTGCGATGGATTCATTTGAATGTGTCATTGCTGTAATTGTTCATATTGGATCAGGAACTATTGTTGGGCCTGATGTAAAAATAGGTGAATCGACAAATGTAGGGTATGCTTCCTTGTTTATTCAGCAATAATTGTTTTTACATCCATTTGATTACAATTATTTAGTAAGATTTAAACTGTAGATTAAGGTATTAAGGTACCATTTGTGCTTGTTCATTTGTCACGAGTTCCGTTAGAGCATTGTTCCCATAAGGAGTTGGAACACAAACATCTACTTTAACTGAGTTTTACACATAAGATCTTCAGATTAAAATACGTTGACAATTTGGTGATACCAAGAACAGGCCCATTGGCCTTTGGTTTTTTCTTTTTCTTTCTTTCTTTCTAGGTTACTTGATGTTTCAATGTTTTCTTTCTATTTTCTCACATGCTTACTTTCCCGAACCAGGTTTATTTGTCTAGGTTTCTAGATGAAATAGAATGATACAAGGTAGATAGATGAGAGACACTAGGCTTTCACTTAAGATTTTTATCACCTCTTGAACCTAACCATTGTATCTGGTATACCTAAACCTTGAAATAGTTCTCAATATAGCCTTTCCTCTTTTAATAAGTCTATGCTTGATGTAAACCTACTGTTCTCAATTTTACATTTAATGTTATTTTCTTCTTTTCTACTCCTCATGGAGCTCTTGTATTTTACTATTGGGTAATGTTTCACTCACTAATTCTATAATAGGTGATGCTTGTTTTATTCACAATGGAGTACTTTGGAGTCGAGATGGTAAAATTTGGATGTCAAACTTGGTATATCTAATGTGAGTGCTAGAGGCTTAATGGATGCATTGGGTTCCCTAAGCCAAAGTCTTTGAGAATACCTGAGCATCCTTAAATGCGCAACAATTTTGGTATGTTTCACTTCTATATATTCCAAACTGGATGCAATAAAATAAAATAAAAGGAAAGGAATGTATATACTTTATCGTTTGGGCATAAAAGGTGAAACCTGAAAATGCTATGAGGTACATATTGACTATGTAATTTTGGTTTTGGAGTCCACGAAGGGTGCCTTGTTTGCCCCAAAGATGGCTCAAATATCCTGTTCTCAATTTGCATTGATACAAAACAATAATTTTGTATGTAAATATTTTAGTGTATATAGGTGGTAGAGTTACGCCAATTCCTTACATGATTAAGCGCATATCAATACCGATGATTTTCCATTCTGACATAAAATATTCATGGTCATTGGCATGCAACATATTTAATGGAATTATTTTTATGTTTTTTGTTTTAATTGAATGTTTTCTTTTTGTGAATTTCTGATTAAAAAATTCCGCAGATCATCATAAATCATCATCATTGGCAATTTACCTTTGGGACTATCATTGAGAGAAATAAAGGAAGCGAAAAAGCATTGAAGCATGCAGTCTTGTATATTCTAGGCACCCTGAGACCTATACAAAAGAACAAAAGCAACTAGAGACTCACCGGCCCCAACCGCCTCTTAAGCGATGCAAAAGTTGATTGCATTGAAGAATCGAAGTATGAACATTAAACTAAGACCAAGAAAATGAAAAAGTAAAAATAAAAAACAAAGCCTTTGGAGTGAAAGCACTTCATTGTCGGAGACGATCCTATTTCTCCCCCTCTAGATCGTCCAAAAGAGACAAACGAGGGCTGTCATCGGTTCTTTGTGATTTTTGCATGAAGGATTCTTGCGACTAAGTCAAATCTACAATGGAATAAGGAAGAAACGAACAAACGCCATCGAGGCAAAAGTAGAGTCCGCGACTCCTGGTAACCATAGAAGCCGTTGAATTGAATACTGCTCTATTCTCTTTTCCACTACGACCTCTGAGAGAAAACATCTATTGGCGAGCTCTTCCTCTTCTCATATGATCTGATATCATCACTTTACCACACGAAAATCCTTATAAACAGGAAGAATTCCATATGATTTTTCATAAGCTTTGTGTATACCAATGAAATGTAATATGTGTGCACAAAAGAGATCTCAAAAGGGAAGAGAAAATTTAGCTTTCTTTGTCATCTTTATTTGATGATCAGCTAATCTCTCTTATCTTCATTGTAAACAGAAAATATCCATGTGTTACTTTTCTTGCCTTCTGGTTCTAGAATCTGCATCTGAGGTAATGTATTATGCAATAAAAGTTTTTAAAGTTTATTGAGCTTAGAAGTCCATCTTACTCCCATTCAATTCCCCATCATATCTTCCCAGTTAAAGCCTTTCTAATTGCTGTATATAATTTCTTAAGTAAGGTCCACCATTGAACAATAGAAATATCCTTCACCCTTTCCTTATATTTATCTTCCGAATTACTTTGTGTTCTTTGAATCATGTTATTTGAAATATGAAATTACTCTTTAGGATTGCATTTTTAAATTGGATGTAATGTTTCCTTACAGGATTTGCGTTCTTTGTGGATGAGCATGGGAGCATGAGGAAAAAGCTTCAAGTTGGTGATAATTAGATTTTGGAATCAGAGTTTTAATTTATTATGGTTCTTTGGCATTTCTCTATTTCAAATGTAGATTTAGTATGAAATAATAAGTAATCTCTCTTAAGCAGATCATTGGTAGTTTGAAAGGCTCATGTGAGTTATATTCATGCTTGTGAGATTACTATTATTAGGTGCTTAGTGCGAGATGTGGAATCACGTGGAGATGAGTCTGAAATACATGCATAGACAGAGGCAGGTGGGATAAGTGTTGCCTTTGACTGCTCCACAGGGGTGTGACAAGTGTTTTATTTACTATTTAAGTCAGTTTGCCTTTGCATGCTCTTCAAGCTAGAATCCTAACAACACTCTTCATTGATTATACAGCCGAAGAGATACAGTAATAGGGGATCACTCAAAAATAGATAATTTAGTTCAGGTTGGTTCTTGACTTCCTTGATTGTTGGTTAACTTGTTTGGGTTTTGAATTGCTTGTTCATTTCACTTTGCAGATAGGTCTAGCGTAGTAATCGAGGAAGAGTTGCATCCTTGTGGACAAGTTGGGATTGCGGGGTTCGATGGCGTGTATATTTTCGAAATATGTTTTTTTATAATTTTTTAGAAGAAAGGAAAAAAGGCATTATGTTTTCTATTTCTTCTCATCCAACTGAATTAAGGATTTGGTGAAGTTTTTCAGTTGATGAGAGTTGCCATATATTCTTGATTTCATATAGGATAGTGATATGTGTGGCTTTAGGAAGGTAAGCGATTCGTGACCATGTATCAATTGTATCAAAGGTAGAATTAGTTTGAGCTAATTAAGAGAGATTAAGTCAAGTCTTAGCTTCATGTTATTGAACATTGTGCATTACTTTGATTTTTTTTTTTACATGTAACTTAATGGAAGTGCACAATGTCATGCATTGAATTGTTTCTTAGTGCATATGTTTTTTATTAGGATGATCGTAGTTGTTGGAATAAGTTTTTGTTGATATACATCCCATATGAGGACATTGGTTTGTCTCCATCAAGCCTGATGTGAGGTAGCATAGAGTTTTTGGAAAATCTGGTACAGCATGAACACTAAGTGAAGACTGGTGTTCTGAATAAACAGTTTCATGTGGTGGTGGATATAAAATGCTGTGGATGATGAGACCTATATTGAAGCTTCTTTGGATTGTTGGTTTATGTAAACTGCGAGAGGATTATATTTCTGCGAATGTTTCCCTTAGAATCGACTCATAGTCCTTGCATTGAGGAGGGTGGGTAAGCATATCTTTGTTTAGAATTGCATGGACTCAATAATTGTTTAGCTACATTCCAATAATGGACCACTGCAGAGTATTGGACCTCTTTGTATTTTGTTGATATAAGATATCATCTTTGGATGGGAGTTCTGGTCGGGCTTACGGCTAATATTAAGCTGTCGCCAAGGACATCAAAGAGTCTGGGGACTATGGTGGCTTCCACTGCTGTAAGAACCCGTAAAAACACATCGGATAAGATATTCGAGTTGATACCATTGTGATATGATCAGCTTGACTGAAATTTGGATATACATTGAACATAAGTTATTTCACCAGGTGTCTTTGGGGTTCAGGATTCATGAATAAGCGAAAACAAGTTGCAACTGTTCAAACTTTGAAGAAGTGGAGTCCTCAGAGTTGCCAAGAGACGAATTCGTAACATTTATTATTGTGATGCTGGGGTAGCAAGCAAAAAATGTTGAGAGATTAAAAAGGAGCTGCATTAGGCATTATGATCGGGTATCTTTCAGTGCTCTGAATATATGAAATTTTGAGCTAGCCAATTATTTGTCATCATTCTAGATGTGATTCTTTTTCTATTTGCTACTGATAAAAATATACTTGGAGGTAATACAGACCATTAGCATTTGTTTCATCTAGCGAAAGCATGATGATATATATGATGTATCACGAGTACTAGAAGAAATTTATTATTGGATAAATTATGATTCACTAAATTGTACAAATAAATTTTATATACACATAAGGCCAAAAACATTTGCATTTATTCTAAGTCGGGTGGCCCTTAGTTTCCATTTCTTTCAGAAGCATAGATTGAGTTAACCTTTTTTTCTTCTTATCCAAAATCTTCCCATCTGAGCCAATCTTTATAAGACCTTGCAAGTTCATCCGATGGGGCTTACTCTTATGATCCAATGTTCAATATATAATGCTAGTTACTAGACAAACCTTCATCTCAACTGTTGCATTCTGAATTGAAGCAAGAAGAGTTTTCCATACCTGTCCATTTCCATCTCTACAATCAACTATTTGGCGGGTTTCATCCATCCCTTGATAAGCGAACATGATTTTCCGAAAATGGAAGTACTTACTAAATACATCTTCAAAGGCCCATGAGAATAATTGTCATAGATGTGGTATGAAAGAGCATTGGGCGTGTACCTTTCGTATGCCCAAACATTTGGCTGATCTATACCAAGCATCAATAAAAGAAAAAATAAATAAATAGAAATGAACTTTACTGAAAGAAATGGACTAAACTTAACTTACTATGATACTGATTTCTATGGAGGTCCTAGTGGAAAAAAGGGACTATTTGGTGAAAGATGAAAATACTGCTATTGAATGATGCTTATTATATCAAAATTAAATAAAATATCATTTTGTTATTACATCCATTACATTCTTATTTATATTATCTATAGTTTTACATTAGTTTATCTGAAATCCATATAATTATGAACTCTTAGATGAATAAGGGTAATGTATGTTTCTTGACTATGCAACCATACTGTTCTTTAGAATGAATACTCTAGATTTGACATTAACAAATGCTAAAGTGAGTACCATATATGGTACAAAAAACTTAATTGAAGGCTCCGGAATAGCAAACATAATGCTACCAAATGGAACTAGGTTCCATATAAGTGATGCATTATATTTTAGCAAATCCACAAGGAATTTGCTCAGCTTTAAAGATATCCGTAGAAATGGATATCCTATTGAAACTATGAAAGAAGGTAATATAGAATGTCTTTACATTACCTCTATTGTTTCTGACAAGAAACTTATAATGAAAAAACTCTTAGCATTCTCCTCTGGGTTATTTCATACAAATGTAAAGCCTATCAAGTCATATGTTGTTGTGAACCAAAAGTTCAACGACCCAAAGACTTTTCTTCTTTGGCATGACATGCTTGTTCATCCTTTGTCCTCAATGATGTGAAGAATCATAGAACACTCACATGGGCATCCACTAAAGAACCATAAGATTCTTTTGCCTAATGAATACCCATAGGCTACTCGCTCACAAGGTAAATTGATAGTCATACCATCCTTTAGCAAAGTCACATTTGAGTCACCGGTCTTCTTAGAAAGAATACATGGGGACATATGTGGACCTATCCATCCATCATGCAGACCTTTTCGTTACTTTATGGTGTTAATAGATGCCTCTACTAGGTAGTCACACGTTTGTCTCATTTCGACAAGAAATGTTGCCTTTACTAAGCTCCTCGCACAAATGATCAAATTACGAGCCCAGTTTCCTAATTATCCAATTAAGGCCATCAAACTTGACAACGTCGGTGAGTTTACCTCCCAAAATATTACTGACTATTCCATGTCAGTTTGAATAAACATTGAGCATCCTGACCCAAAACAGTTTAAAAGAGTCCCTCATCAAACATCTTCAATTAATAGCTCTGCTTTAATGAAAACCAAATTCTTGACTTACGCATGAGACAGCGCTGTTACGATTGACATGGACAGCTATTGACGACTGTTTCATGGCTGATATCTGTTACCCAGCATACTGATAATAACACGTGTTTTCAAATGTTCTGACGTAGAATGGTTGTTCAGTCTATATACCAATTGCACCTACACAACACACTAAAATGGGTCCCCAACGAAGACTTAGGATTGATGTAGACTTTGATTCTTTGTCTATCATAAAATATCTTGAACCCTTAATCCAGATGCTTTTATTGATACAAAGAAAGTGATAAAGTTACATATCTCGGTTGCAAATACTTTAGCATGGATTGATGTCCTTGAAGGACAATTAGCAAATGAGTCTAAAATACGCCTGAAGTGTGGGACACCTATTAACTCAAAATATATAACTCCCCGAAAGATGAGAACATAAATGAGATTGAATTGATACCCCTGAAGAGGTACATGATAAACAAAAGGCCCTTGTAGAGGCATATGATAAACAAAAAGTCCCTAAAGAGGTATATGGTGAACAAGAGGCCCATGTAGAAGCATATATTGAACAAGAAACCCCTGAAGAGGTTCGAGATAAAGAAACAGCCCCTAAAAAGGCACAGGTACTTGAAAATTATGAGGTCTCAATGAGTTATGTGCACAAGGGATATAAATGGGATTGAAATGATATTGTTATCAATAATATTTTTGCTTTCCAAGTGGCCTTCGACATCATAAGAAATGATGAGGATCCCAAACCACAAAATGTGGAAGAATGTTGTGAGTAATTAGAAATGGAAAGAAGTTATCTTGAGAAGAAGAATTAAACTCGTTAATGGGACGAGATGTTTTTGGACACATGTGAATACTTAGAAGTGTAAAAAGCCTGTTGAGTACAAATGAGTATTATTTATACGGTAGTAAATAATGAGATCATAAGATATAAAACGCGATTAGTAGCACAAGGTTTCTTGCAAGACACAGTATTGACCTAGGAAACACATTCTCACATTGTAGATACAATCACTTTCTTTTTAATAAGCAAAACAGTCTACGAAGGAATTTGGATATGCATCTCATGGATATCATCACAACTTCTCTATATGGATCCATAGGTAATGACATATATTGAAAATCCCTAAAGGGTTTAAATTGCCTAAAGCAAATAATACAAAGTCACATAGTATGGGCTCAATCAAATTACAACGATCTTTATATGGATTGAAGCAATCTGGGCGCATGTGGTACAATCGCCATAACGAGTATTTATTAAAAGAAGGGTATGCGAACAACCCTACATGTCCATGCATCTTTATCAAGAAATCAGAAACCGGATTTTCTATTATTGTTGTGTATGTTGATGATTTAAATCTTGTTGGGACTCTTGAAGAGCTTACAAAAACAACAAAATATTTGGAAAACAAATTTGAGTTGAAAGATCTTAGGAAGATAAAATTTTATCTTAGCCTACAGATCGAGCATTTCCCTACTAGAGTTTTGGTTCATCAATTGGCATATAAAAAGAAAATTCTAAAGCTTTTTTATATGGATAAAGCACACCCTTTAAGTTCTCCAACGGTTGTCTGTTCACTTGACGTGAAAAAGGATCCTTTTCATTCTTGTGAAAATATTGAAGAATTACTTGGTCCTGAAGTACCATATCTTAGTGTCATTGGTGCACTTATGTATCTTGCTAACTGTACTCATCCAAACATTGTTTTTTCTGTCAATTAATTAGCTAGTTATAGTTTCGCTCCAACCCTAAGACATTGGAATGATATTATCAGTCACATATTGCGGTACCTCCAAGGAACAATTGCTATGGGTCTATTTTACTCAAAGGAATCAAAGCAACAATTGTTTGGATATGCTAATGCAAGATACCTGTTAGATCTACATAAAGCTAGATCACAAACAGGGTATGTGTTTCATTGTAATGGAATTGCTATTTTATGGAGATCTTTTAAGTAGACAATGTGGCCACGTCATCCAATCATTCAGAGCTTATAGCAAGTCGTGAATGTATATGGCTAGATCGATGATTCAACATATCCAAGAATCATGCGAATTCCCCTCTATCAAAGGCAGTCGAACAACATTATTTAAAGATAATGCTGCCACATTGCACAAATCAAAGGAGGTTATATTAAAGGAGATAAAACTAAACACATTTCTCCAAAGTTCTTTTATACACATGAACTCCAGAAGAGTGGTGAAATCAATGTTCAACAAATATGCTCAAATGATAATCTAACAGACTTATTCACGAAATCATTACCAACCTCAACATTCAAGAACCTAATATACAATATTGGAATGTGCCAATTTAAGGACATTGCCTCAGAAGTATCTTATGACATGTGATGTTATTGAGTATCTTGTACTCTTACCCTTCATCGAGGTTTTATCCATCGGGTTATGAGTTTTTAATGAAATGATCCCCAACAAATTAAGAAGAATCTACAACATCATAAGAATATTGTACTCTTTTCCCTTCGCTAGGTTTTTGTCCCATTAGGTTTTACTAGCAAGGTTTTAATGAAGCATATTCTTGATGGTGGTCATTCAAGAGGGAGTGTTGTAAATGAGGGTTGTAAATGATAACTCATTATGTATAATGAATGACCACATTATGAAGTTCATTCATTTGATGAATGAGTTAAAGATACATTCATGTATCATCTTCATCACTCGCATTAAGAGTAAGTAAATGAAGCTTAATTGGGAACCTATAAAAGGCAGCCCCTTCTTTGTATTTCGATATCTTGAAGTGAAAGAAATCCCCTTCCCTTTCTCTCTCCATATCTTCCTCTCACTTCTTATTTATCAAAATTCTCTCTCTACTCTCTCTCTCTCTCTAGGAAGAGTAATATACTACTCTTCACTTTTGCATTTTATAATATTTTCATAACATATTATATTTTATTTGTTATTAATTTATAATTAAAAATATATTAATACTTTATCTTATCAATTAATAATAGTTTATAAAGATATTATAATTTTACTAATTATATATTATTTTTTGAAATTTTCAAAAGATGAATATGAAAAAAGTAAAAACAATGTGATGGTTATTTTTGAAAATAAGATTAACGTTATAAGAAGTGAGATAATTTATTTCTAGTATATATTATTTGAATGCTTTACATTATCAATGGTTTGGTCGATACTAGCTTGCTTTTTTAGAGTTTTGGATCAAGTGTCAACTATTACAGATAACCAATGAAATATCTTCGATATATCATGAAATTTTAAACCCTACTTGAAACAAAACCAATCTAACCTTTTTTGGTAAAGGAAAAATCAAATGAAATTAAACCAAGTTTGATTAAAGTTAGTTCGATGCATTACAGATGATTAATTGGTTGGATTCAAGTTAATTTATGTCTTAACTACACCTCGATCACTCTAAAAACTAATTGAAGTGAACTAGGATTTAATTTTAAAAAATATTTATATATTTTAATCGTAAGACTTATTTTCTTTGAAAACTCATAGAGTATGCTGTCTTAGATTTAAAATTAAAGTTACATTTAAATTTTTTCGGCCAAGAGTATAACAAAGATATTTACAATTTTATTTAAGCATCATCAAAGAACAAAAGATTACTTTAATAGAATCTATTATATAAAAGAAAACTTCATCAAACATTGAATAATAATGTATTAATCTTAAAATGTCCAACTCAACAAAATCGATAGTGCAAATGATAAAGGTCGATCTGATAGAGTCATCAGATCAAATTTCGATCGTATAGTCATCATATCAAAACATGCTTACCGGTATGCTATAGATCTGAAATCTTATGTATTCTAGGCATTTTTGGATCGAATGTGTAGGCCTTAAGTTTATATTTTTGCTATTAACTTGGATGTTGCTATCTCTTTTAAAAAAATAAATAAACAAAGTTAGTTATGTTAGATTGGTTTTCCATTATACATTTTACATGTGCCCTTTACTTAACAACATAACATGGACTCATGTCGTTAAGCTTGGTTGGAGTCGTAAAGGAGTGAGAATTAGCTACGGGGATCCAGGTTTGAATCCTTATAAGAACAAGCATTATAAATAAATAAATAAATATAAATTAAATGGGAATCGAATAGATGTAAATAAAATGCATGGACTCATCATATATTAACTAAGCATTTATTTGGTAACTTTTAGATGAATTATTATAAAAAAAAACTTTAAAAAAAGGAAAAAAAAAAAAACAGGCTCCATTTATAGAGAAGGAGAAAGCAAGCCACCCCCACGGTCACGGTTGCTGGTAATTCTTGTTTTCAATTAAAATTATCCCGGGAAAGGGACTTGGGCATGGTGGAGGCAATAGAGCTTCAGGGACGGCGGGACGGGTGGACCATAAGGAAACATCTGATGCCCGGCCTTTTCGAGTAGCGGAGGAGGCGATAACACGGCAACGGGGTGGGCGAATCTCTTTGGAAACTACGAGGTGATAGCTCTGAAGCTAGCCCCACAATCTCCTAAGCCTCCAATGGCTTTCCAGCAATTTGATACAGAACCTACGGGGAAATAAAACATTTCAAGTTTGATCGATCGTAGGGATAGCCCTATTGGAACGTACGCCACTATCAAGAACATGGCCACAAACTTTGCACATTTTTAGCCGTAATGCAGATCTTATTAATGATGCTGGAAGCAATTGATTGTCTTTCTTATTAAGAGGACTGCAAATTTTATACTAGTAGCTTTGTACTGGCAAATTCCTACAAAACATTTTGTGTTAATGTGCTAATTTATGTCATAGTTCTAGAATTTATTATGAAACATGCGAGGAAAGTATTGTTACGAATAACAAGAATTTATTGTGAGTAAAGTTCTCCTGGTTTATTTATTTAATTCTTCTTGTCAATTAATATTATATGAATGACATATTAATTGATCAAAAAATCAATTGATATGAAAATTAAGTTCACAATGTTTTTTTGAAAGAAAGTTCGCAATGTTTTTTAGTATGGATTCTTTTTAATCATATTGTCATATTTTAATACTAGAAAGGTCATAGAAATTGTAAGCTCGTGCATAAGTTTTTTTTTAATATCTATTCACTTTACATATTACGTTGTAATATTATCTTCTTACAAGAATTCGAACCTGGAACCTCCTGTTATCCATCCCTTTGCAACGGTTTTGGCTTGATGGCCAGAAGGGAAGGGCACTTGCCTAGGAGCCAAATGTGGAGAAAAATCAATTGAATTAAAGTCCAAAAAAATAAAAATAAATGATTAAACATTGGAGTAAATGAGTCAGCAGACCTCACCTCTGTACTTTCGGCAACCAATTCTTCTATACATTAGATTCTCAGTTTATTGTGCCTTCAGAAAATTAATTTCTACCTTCTCCTCCTTTCCATTTTTGTTCTACTTCATCTGCTCCATCTTTGTTTGGACTTAATCAATGAATGAAAACAAGGTTATTAGAAGTGGTTTTCTTGTAATTGTATAAACAATATATACAAGATGATGTTTATGAAAAGCATCATCTTGTATATATCTTGACACTTAAAAAGTAACATCTTTTAACATTTTCCTTGTTGTGTTTAGAAAAGCAAAAAACACTTAATGCAAAGTCAATGACTAACACTAAGATATATTAAGCTTCTTATCGTACTCTTAAAATGTTTGCTTAGTAGTATTATGAGAAACACTCTTGTAAAGAACAACGTGTTATATATTTATAGTCATATATGTTGGTTAAAAATAAGTTTGAGATACATATTATATAATATTTTAAGTTTAAGAATAATTACACTTTTTATTATCTTTTTAAGTGTAAGAAGAGTTACATTTTTAGGCATCTATTGTGTAAAAAGAGTTATACATTCAATCTTGAAATAAAATTGTAACATTTGAGAATAAATCATGTTTAATGATAATATTAAACATATGAAATGATACAAAACTTATAGGTTGAGGAAGACCATAAGTTTGTAACATTTGATAGTAAATCATGTTTTGTGACACCCCAAAACCGGGGTGTCCGTTGACAACCCGTCAACCCGCGGAATACTCGTGGATGTCGGGTAACCTACCAACATTCACGAAAATCGGGCAGAGTCTCCTTTGTACGGGGAGCTCTACCCAAATACAAAACACATCCCGAAAGCAGGTTCCACCCATTAAACTGCCGAAGTGCACATGCGAGAGTAATATAATGGCCACTTGGCCACGGCAGTAACACTCACCATATATCCCAAATACATCAACTATCTACAACTAGTTCAAGAGTTAATAAATTACTCTTTATACAAACATATATTAAAATTACCCACATTCTAATACATGTTATACAAATCAAACCCTGAAGTGGCTTTCTTCATATATCTGGAGTGAATGCGGGTCAGCCGTTTGCACGACACATTACACGAAAGGGGTCCCACGGCGAGGGTGGTAAAGCCGGTAGAGATAATCTCCTACAAGGGCCTCCCACCTAAGTGCACATGTAATGATCGCATAATCAAACACATCAAGTGAAACATACACATGTCTACTGAATGTCTACGTACCATGGACTACTCACCATGCCCAATGTATGTCGATCTCTGTGGCTCCACACGTCAATATGTCATTGAGTGTATATCTGATCACTTTCGCCATTTCGTCTCACATGCATACACCGTGTGACAAGTATCTTGAGTATTACCAGCGGCTCAAATATCGAGCCTCATAGGCTCCATTACTGTCTGAAGTGTCAATGGGCAATCAATTACAAGTCAATCCCGACTTCTATCACACTAGCCGATCTATGTGATAAAACATGACCGTGTGTCTTCTTTGGGCAACATAACTTCGGGGTGATGCTTTGTCTCTTACCCATACGCCTCGAGTTCTCAGCTGACTCCCTCGAACGTACGTGCATGCATGAATGAAGGCCATTTCCAAACAAGGTCTTTGTTTTAAGCGTGGATAACCCTCCGATATAAATGAGTGGACATACTCCGATAGTAATCTATTTTGTGGACAACCCTCCGATCATATATCATTGGGCGGAACTAGAAGCGTTGACAGTATGGATGACCCTCAGATGTTGTAGTGGAACACTCCAGATAAATAATATTGTTGGTCAACCCTCCAGGCAATTCTCTCAGAAACGCCGCCTCATGTACTCAACTCCTATTGATAAGGGTGCCTAGTGCATATGAAATGCAATGAGCCATTTCAAATTTCTTAACTTAGTCACGACTCATTTGGACGTTATGTAGTAAGTGTCGAGCCCAGCTAATCAACACCACTACTGCGGTGTTGATCCTGCAAATGTACTCTCGACACACCATCAAACACCTAACACAATGTCGATCTCAACTATGCACTCACACTAATTTTTAAGTTACAGTGCATATGGAATGCATGATATAATTAGCGTTAAGTGTAACATATATTCACATGCATATATATTAACATAATTAAATCACATAAAACATGTTATGCAAATTCACAATCAATTACACGAAATTAGCTCACATGGGCTGAATTTTCTAGGCTCACGATCAATTCATTTTCTAGTAATAACTTACACAAACAAGCCCCAAATCTCGGACCCATATAAAACAAGGCACTTCTTGGTCCCTTCACGGTTCATCACTGAATATTGTGATACCAAAACACACCACAAAACCCGAAGACATCAGTCCCGGGAGCAAAACCAAACCTCAATATAGTCCGGGACTGCCTGAAAATAGTCCCGAAAATTCTGTCATGACTTGCTAAAAACAGTCTCGAAATTCAGCCTTATAAAGCAGTCGAAATTCAGCACAGATGCTAAAAGCCTGAACAATCTTAGAAAATTCCTAAAAATTCTGCAGCTTAGTCCTAAAAATTTGAGGACCCCGAAATTCTACGGCCTTTCACGCTTATAAATACAAACAAATTAAATAGCCTTTAAATTACAGAAATAACTTCTAGTGGAAAATTCCACTGCTCGTGGAGTTTGAAACTCAGATTTTGGTGTCCATGCGTAGCTCTCGGCCGTGTAAATCGACTTTGCCTTGATCCAGAAGCGAAAACACAACGGTCCGATTTTCATAGATCTCGAGAAGAATGAAGAAGAAAAATAAAAAAATATTCTCTACTCCCATCCCGTCTTCCTCCTGACGCCCTCTCCCCACTTTCAGATTGATTTTTTTTCATTTTATTATTATTATAATATTATTATATTATTATTATCATTTTGAATACATAGTTCATATTGCCTTTAGTTGAATTAAGTTTTGCCAGAGTAATTTATTATTCTTTTCAGTTCAATTTATTTTAAATGAACTTAACCCAGAATCATCCTCGACTTGAGATTTTTCGTAAAAATCTAGTCACAGAATCCTTTGGCGACTTATCACGCAGAAAATCGTAAAATATTTTGATTGTCTCAGAGTAAACAAAGAAACTTTTCTGAGTCACTAGATTTGCGAAGGGCGAATTCTTGGCGTAGTCACATTTAAGTCATCCGAGATCTAGAGAATTTACGGTTTCAGCCAGAAGGCTCTTGTTTACCATTTCGAAAAATTGATTTTTCTCGAGTTTTATTCTCCCCCTTATGAGAATTTCATCCCGAAATTCACTCACGTACATATGCTACCTTCTACAACTCGAAGACCATATCGGGTATGATAACACCTTAGGTCACAATCCTTTGTAGATGGATTATTCGACTCATCTATGTAAGAAGTAAACATCAGCAGAATGCTCTTCACCCATATCAGGCCAACTCTCACACAGTCTGAGAAATTTTCCCACATTACAATGGCTTTTTCAGGCCTTAACCTCCTAAGCCTAAACTCGAAGAAGAGCGAGATCCTCAGCCTTTCTCTTCCACCGACACTCGCATCTCGAGATGTATTAAGTCATCCATCTCTCTCTCTATGGCGGTATCAGGCCATAGAGTCAGTGTTTTTGTAAGGCGAGCCCACAATCTTGCCCGAGATGGACAACTTAGGTCTATTCTCAAATCTCTTGACCTTATGCAGCGCATAAGCAGCCACATGAGTCATCACCAAAGGCTTGATGCCAATTCGGTGATAGCTGTGTACTCATCAACATCATCGTTCTTGCCTTAGCTCTAGGAACTCTTGGGCCTTGGCAGTAATACAGCGTGGTAGGAAAATACTTGCTCATAAAGAACCATGGAACTCTGTCAGTGTTTGCCTACAAATCACTGGGGTCTTGATCCCCACACTTGGGACTCACCCTCCTAAATTGGAGCAACGGCTTGCGATCTTGGTTGCATCGGAGGTAATATCCATAGCCTCGATACATTCTCAATCTTCGGAACAATGGTCTACCACCATCGGATCCTCCCCTAATAGCGTCGGAGGGGATGATGTGACTTAAATCTACAGAGTTACTCGGACCTCCTGACTACGACTGCACTAGCCTATCTGTGTTGGCATTGCAAGCTAACAGCCTCAGCAAAGACACATTGGTCAAATCACGGGTAGTGCTTAGGCAGCGCACCTCGTGGACGGCCTCGTCCATTCTCGACACACCACTCCCACATATCAAATATAGCGATAAACTTTATTAATCTCGTTTCAGTCTAACTAGTAATGCACATGCGGTACTAATAGACTTAACAACCATGAACTGGCCGTTCATCGCCTAAGTGGTGCTACTTGCCCAGCACTCCTTTTATTTATTGATAATTTAACACTTTCGGGTTTATTTCATTTAAGATTAAGTTCGCAGTTCTAACCTTAGCATTCCACTTCCTTATACATCGTACCCATGCATATAATTTTCCAGCGATAACCATGCGATCACATTTCCCATATACATCATACGATTGCATAAGTTTTCCCGCGCAATGTGTAACATACAATCACACAATCTGAAATGAAACACATGTCAAACCACGACACGAAACACACACCATGCATGGTGAATCTGGCGTCACGAGCTCTAGGTATTCGTGTACCCTAAACGATACCAAGCTATGACGCTAGTATCAATTTCACCGCAATAGCAATGGCCTAAGCCCATGTCCCTCAAGCCCTAGGTAGTCGTATACCTATGTTCTGATACCAAGCTGTGACGCCCCAAAACCGAGGTGTCCGTTGACAACCCGTCAACCCGCTAATACTCAGGATGCCTGCAACCTACCCGATATTCATGAGGTAACCCAAGTGTAGTCTCCTTGTAATGAGGAGCTCTACCCAAATACAAAACTTGTCCCAAATAGTTCACAATGACCACACAGGGTCTACATGCGAGTAATATAATGGCCACTTGGGCCCTAGTATCAATTCTCACAAAATATATCCCAAATACATCAACTATCTACAATAGTTCAAGAGTTAATAAATTATTCTTTATACAAACATATATTAAAACAATGATCAATACATGTTGGCATAAAATCAAAGTCAGTCGGCTTTCTTCATATGTGCGGTCCCGACGTGTCACCAGTTCGCACCGAATTGCACTAAAGGGGGTCCCACGACTAGGGTGAGCAAACCCGCAGAGATAATCTCCTACAAGGGCTACTCCCCACCTGGCGCATGGCAATGGTCGTGATAATCAAACACACATCCAAGTGCAACATTATAAAAGCTCGCCCACGTCTACATGCCATGAATGAGACTCGACTCACTACGCCCCATGTACCAGCTCGCCGCATTCCATCACCACAATATGTCATCGAAAGTAATATATCCTGTCACTCCATCGACTCGCCTCACATGCATACACCAACCTGGTGACAACCGCCACCGGTACCAATGACTCCAAGTATCGAGCCCCTCACCGACTCCATTATCCACGGCAAGCCAATGGGCAAGCAACCAATCCCAAGTCAATCCCGACTTATCACACAACCTCAAATCTATGTGATAAAACACTTAATCGCAGGTGTCTTCTTTGAGCAACATAACTTTTTAGTTGATACCGCATGTCTCTTACACCCATACACCTCGAGTTCTCATTGACTCCCTCAAACATGCATTCTGCCATGAATGAAAACCATTTCCAAACAAAGGTCTTTGTTTTTAACCGTGGACAACCCTCCGATATAAATAGCGGGCGCATCTAAATAATCTATTTTGTGGACAACCCTCCGATGTATATCAATTAGGCGGACTTCGACGATTGATATTATATGGACAACCCTCCGATGTTGTAGTGGACACACTCCGATAAATAATATTGTTGGTCAACCCTCCGAACAATTCTCTCAAGAAACCACCTCATGTACTCACTCCTATTGTTCTAGGGTGCCCCAATGCATATGAAATGCAATGAGCCATTTCCATTTACTTAACCCATGCGACTCATTTGACGTTGTCTTATTAGTCAAGCTCACTAATCGCAACACCTCGCGCCGGTGTTGATCCACAACCGTACTCACGACACACCATCAAACACCTAACACAAGAGTCGATCTCAACTATGCACTCACACTCAATTTCTTGTGTTACTCCAGATATGGAATGCATGGATGCCACCCAAAATATTCTATAATATTCACATGCATATATATTAACATAATTAAATCACATAAAACATGTTATGCAAATTCACAATCAATTACACCAAAATTAGCTCACATGGGCTAATTAACAAACACGATCAATTCATTTTCTAGTAATAACACACAAAATGGCCCAAATCTCGGACCCATATAAACAGGGCACTTCGTCCCTTCACTCGCTCATTACCGAATATCAGGATACCAAACACACCACAAAACCCGAAGACATCATCCCGAAGAAAAACCAAACCTCAATACAACCGGACTCCGCCTCGAAAATAGTCCTAAAATTCACATGACCGTCTAAAAACAAACTCGAAAAATTCAAATAATCGTCTAAAACAAATTCAAATTCAAATTTGACTCGTCCAAAAATAGTCCCGAAAATTCCTAAAAATTCCTACACTTAGTCCAAAAATTTGAGGACTGAAATTTATGGTCTTTCACAGTCTCTAAGCCAATTCCAAACCATTAAATAGCCTTTAGGTTAGAAATAACACAAGTAGGAAAATTCCCTACCTGCAGCCTGACGAAACTCCAAGATTTGGTGTCCACGCGCAGCCTCATCGCAGCAACTTTGCCTTTCGAATTCCACACAGAAAACCTCGCATCCGATTTTCGTAGATTTGAGAAAGAAGCGAATAGAAGAAAAAAAATAAAATAAATATTCTCTCTCTCCCATCCTCTTCCTCCCGACACCCTCTCCCCCTTTCTGATTGATTTTTTTTTCATTTTATTATTTTTATAATATTATTATATTATTATTATTATTTTGAATACATAGTTCATATTACTTCATTCGGGTTCGTTTTTACCCCGAAACAATTTATTTCTTTTCAGTTCACTTTATTTTAAATGAACTTAACCTTAAGTCATCTCCTAATTTCTCGAGATTTCTTAAAAATCTCGTCCCCAGTCACCGATAACTTATCACCCAAAATCGTAAAATATTCCGATTGTCTCAGACCACTATACAAATCTAATCCACGCAAATTGCCATTATCCGAGATCTGCAGGAATTTCCGGCCAACTCGAAATTACCGTTTTATTCTCTTTAGAAAAAATTGAATTTTTCTCGGGTTTTACATGTTTAATGTATGTATTGAACATATGAATAAAGTTTGAAATGTTACAAAACTTATTAGGTTGAAGAAAATAAGTTTGTAACATTTGAAGGCAAATCATGGTTAATGTGTGCATTAAACATATGAATAAAGCATTAGATTGTTACAAAACTTATGATGCTGAGGAAGATCATAATTTTGTAAAATTTGAGATTAAATATATGTCTAATGTGTGAATTAAACATATATTAATGTTTTAGAATGTTACAATTTCAAGAGATTAAGGATGACAAAGAGCTTTCTCATTTTTGTAACCACTCTTTCAACCATAAGTGTTCTATAAAGTGTGACTTTTCTTCTTTTGAAATCTTATGCAGAAAAGTGAAAAGGCTTGATCAATCCCAAGACTATTTCCATCTTACTTCCCGAAAGATTTCTTGAGAGATGGAGGAAATAGAGTCTTTGGACAAAGTTCCAAGAACTTGTTTGAGCCTTCTTGTATTCTTCTTCTTCTTCTTCTTCTTATTTCAATTCTCAAAACATTGTGAGCGGTTTTGTAATTTCAAGAGTTCATTGTATAAAGTGAGATTAGAGTGTGTTTCTTCTCCATTGTATCTATCTATTTTTTCCAACAATCAAAGATTCTACTCCTTAATGGAAGGAGAGACTATCAAGATCATGAACCAAGAACTTGTGAGGATGGATCGTTTTGATGGTTCCAACTTCACTAGATGGCAAGACAAGGTGAGATTCCTTCTCACGACACTCAAGATCTCCTACATACTTGATCCTACCTTGGCACCATTATTGGAATCAAAGAAATATGACACGCTTGAGGTAGTGGCGAAAAGGAAGAGGAGGAAGGAGGACGAGCTCATGTGTATGGGTCATATTCTAAATGCCTTATCCAATAGGTTATATGACCTTTGCACTAATACTCATTCTACTAGGGAGATTTGGAAGGCTCTTGAAAACAAGTACAAAGCTGAGGGAAATGGTACCAAAAAGTTCCTTATTTCTCAATACATCGATTTCAATTTTTTTGATGAAAAGCCTCTCTTACCACACAAATTT